>BGPR01000930.1:108164-208131 GCA_013235015.1 Araneus ventricosus
ATTTCTTTATTCAACTTATCTTCTGTTTGTCCTTCTTTGAAAGTTTCTTTACTGACGTTTTGATTTCTTTGTATGATAAAAGAATATAAGATACATCGCAGTTCATTTGAGATGTAATTTGATTATGTTCTTTGGAATTCTGTAGGAAATTCGGAAGTAAGCATAAGCATAATTGTTTATATTGTAGGACAATTCAATCATTTGTCTATTTTTCAAGGCGCCGTGATCCATTCAATTTTTTTTAACTTTATGTTGACTTTAAAAAACCAGAACTAGATTTCTTCTTGATTTCTTTTAAAGAATTTTTTCAAAAAATGGTCATTTGTTCGATAGATGATGCTACTCACAATTAAAATGATCTTTTTGTTTTATTCATTTCTGACAATTTTAAGACATCAGGTAATGCATAAACTTCTACACACTGTAAAAAATATCCGTTTTTTTCCCGGACTTTTTCCGTATATTTGATGGTTTAAAGCTGTTTTGTTAACAAAACGGTTTTTCACCGTTTTCCGCTCCAGCCATAAACGGTTTAAAACCGTCAGTTCAAATTCTATTTTTCGTCATACGGTATTGCTTTCCGTACGATATCTTTCCCTTTTCTTAAATGTAATTTTATTGCATTCATTTCATGTTTTTAATAGGGTTCCATCTCCGCTGTTGTTTATACATGTTGCAGTAACCTGTTGTCACTCATGAAAGCTAACCTTAAAACACGTGTTCTGGCAATAGTTGATTTTTACACCACTAGGTGGCGCCACTAGAGCAATAGTGACTTTAAAACTCAAATAGATTATTTTTACTTCATCTTATGAAGTCTCCGGTGGTCTAGTGGTTAGAGCGACTGCCTTTTATTTCTAAGAACGCGGTTTCGATCCCCGGCTCAGAGGAGTTAGAAGTTCTGTCACCATCTTGCATCGAAATCGTCCAAGTAAGTTCAATTAAAAATTACATTAATTAAACTAATTGAAATTAATAATTAAGCCTTGATTAATTAATATTCCTAATTGATAATACACATCAGCACATTTCAACTCAACTCGAACAGAAGGAGAAAAACAACTCAACTCAGTCGATGACGTCACTTACTTCGATGACTTAATTTTTACGGAGAAAACTTGATTTCATACGGTAAAAAACCGTTGTGACTACGGATTTACTTCGTAACTTTTACGGGAAAAACTTGTTCCTGTATGGTAAAAAACCGTTGTGCCTACGGATTTACTTCGTAGCTTTTACGGTTTTGCACAACCAACCCAGCTGCCAGTTTAAAACCGTAAATTTTACGGGATTTTTTTTACAGTGCATGCTTTTACTTACGACCTACATTCTTCTACTTAAACTTCTACATACGTCCTCATTACACATTCTAATTCGAATGTGTAATAATTGTCTAAGGGGTAAAACAATCGTAATAGGATTAAACAATAGTTCTTCTTTATACCTTTCTAAACTCCAAAACCCATTAATCTGAAATAATTTTTTTGCCTTCATGATTGCATTGTTAAACAAAAAAATTTTTACGAAAGAGAAAAACCCAAAACTTTCG
The DNA here is from genome assembly GCA_013235015.1 of Araneus ventricosus. Lineage (NCBI taxonomy): Eukaryota > Metazoa > Arthropoda > Arachnida > Araneae > Araneidae > Araneus > Araneus ventricosus. The sequence goes on from BGPR01000930.1 coordinate 109,714, forward strand.
CTTTACTTGCTTGGAAATCACAATTCGTTCACATTCTGTTAAAGTCTCTCGGTGTATGGTATGACTTGCTTGCCTCAGAATTTATTTTGATTGATTTATGTAATAAAAGAGAAACATTTTGTAACTTTTGTGTTGATAACTGAGAAAAATCAAGAACTGGTAAATGAAAATTCGAACTAATAAAATCAGGTGCATATTTTCATGACAAAATATTGATATGGATCTTTTTAAAAGCAGTGTTGAATGAAAGAATATGATGTTATAAGTATGTAATGGAAATTAAGCGTGGCAGATTTTATATATTTATTAGACCAGTTAAAATAATTTGGTTAATCCTTACCCATTTCTTAATAGACTGGAGACAAATTTAAATATGTTAATGTAAAGACACAGCTATGGGAAGGGCAAAATAAAATGAATGTTGATGTAGACAATATTAGGCAGGGCAAACCTGGTTCAAATAACACCAGCGTACACGAAGAGAGGTGAAAAAATATTTTCCCTAGGCTTAGCAGTAGTATAGACGAAAATGCTGACCCACTTTACCCACCCCAAACGTGAAGTCTAAATTTGACGCATCTCGAAATAGTCTAAAATGGGGAGGGATCTAAGGCGTACAGGTCAAAGGGTTTTTTCTCTGCCTCGCCTTCTTGGGTTTGCAAGGAAGAAACAAACCTTCCGCTTACCTGACTTCGTGTGTTGGTAAACTCCTAGTGGGCCGGCTGTGGTTTCGGAAGGTGGATGTGATAGAGGGTTCCATTCTGCAACTGTATACATTTTTTACCTCTCGAATTGTTTGTTTGTTTTTCTCAACTGACAAGAGACCTTGAACATGGAACCTACCAAATCGAAACTACAATGCAGCCTCTCTTAGAAGGTAAACCCTCTACTTTGTTTTAAGAAATCCCTACTCTGGGATTAACATTTTGTGACACTTAAAGATTCAATTTACTATAACTATAGAGCATTGAAATGGCTACTTTTTGTGACAGCTGTAGAGAAATGCAACTTAATTTTTTGAAGAGATTTAATCAAAATCGAGAAGATATTATCTATTATAAAAGACTCGCATCAGAATACCTTCTTTAATGATTTACTGACAATAACAGTTTTAAAAAATGGCAATTTTCAATAGAAGAAACAAATGACATTTTTATCGAAATTCATTAACACTCTAACTGCATAATTTTTTTGAAATACTATTTAAATGCAGCGTTTTAAAACAAGTTCAAATACCGTTGAACCAAGCTAATTGTTATTTAGGTGCAAGTATTTCTTGGTATAATATGATTCAAAGTTTTAAAAGTACTAAGTAAACCCATTAGCTTGCGAAAATCGCAGGATGCAGCAGAAAATAGACGAACTTCCAACCTGTGGAAAATGCAGTCAGAGGGTTAATACTTGCCACCTTTGTAATATGCCTTTTCATTTTCTAAATTGATCGAAATTCATTGTCAGTGATGAAACTACATGGTTGTTTAGCAGTCTTAACTGAATGGATTCTTAATTAAAAGTCCATATTTAGAATTTGATTTGGCTTTGTTCCCCCTCGGATTTTGACAAGCAAATCATACTTGAATTTAGAGCTTTTTGTTAGGTTTGGATTTGCATTTTTCAAATTGTGCTATATGTCTGCGTAGACTGTTTCAGTGAGTTTCTGTAAAGTGCTACGTATGATTTGTACAATTAATTAGATATATAAATTTTTATTAGTGTTATCCGTCTTTTATATTTAATGAAATCTCTAAAAATACGAATATATCCAAAGTGAAATGATAAATTATTTTAGTTCTGTACTTATAAGTATGAATGGAGACAAAATCTGTCATAACGGGCTATACGTAACAAAACATGTACTGAAAAAAGTTATTTTGAACTTCTTGGCGCACACTAAAATTATGTAAAGTACTCAAATCTTAGAGACACTGTTTTGAAGCTGAGAATTTTATAATCTCATTCAACTGACCTTTATTTTTCAAACACGTCTTGGTAGCTACTTTTCAGTACAGTTCATAGTAGTCTCAATATACGAATAGCGCACTATCTACCTGATATGAATTTGACCAAGCTGCCTGAATAGCCTATTCTACCATGGCAGCTGCCCGGCAATTTACTTGCTTACTGAAATATTTTAGATATTTTTTTAAATTAAAAGTTTTCGTGCATTTTTAATGCTATTTATATAAATCTTTCAATTTCTGACAGTATTTCAAAAAATAAAAATATCTTCAAAATGTCAGAATAAGAATGTGACATTTGATTTTTCCTTTTTAACTTTTTTGCTCGTTTAAGAAAAGAAAATTTATTGAATTTAAAAATGTCAATATTATGATTGTTATCATAAAAGCTCTTATGTTTGGAAACAAAATTTTTTTTAGTGTTTTCGGTAAACTGATATTTTTTTATCGTAGCATAAATGTTTTCCAGTACACCATAAATTGAATGGTTTCTTTTTTTTGTTAAGAATCCTGTGTGCTATATTGAAAAATTACGATATTGTAGAATAACTCAATTGCCTAGAATAGTCAAATGAATTGAGTAGTTGGGAAAGCAACTTCTTGTACAAATTACTTCTATGCTAAGCGCTATGCCGGACAAATGTCTCATGCCTTTAAAACTAATTATAAATCATCCCAGGTTATTTTCGTAATAATTAATTTCTAAAAAATCTTCAAAATCGATTACCAGATCTGAAAACGCAGTGAGTGATAGGTTACCGAAGAAAATCTATTAAAAAGCAATATTCGTAAAGAGGATAATTCATTAAAGATCATAGATTTACCATAAATTTTATGGGAAATTTGAATTTGATTAATTCAGTTACTAATTCCAAAAAATAAATCATAATATAGTATATAGATTTTTGGTGCGCTTATTTTTAAGTAAAGACAATAATGCATATTTCCATCTTGTTATCATGGTGAACACAATTCTTGACACTCCGTGCCTTTCGAGGCCCTACAATATTATGTTTTTTTCAATGGAAAGTTCAGAAAAGTTGTTGCGAAAATTCAGGGTGCATATATCAAATACTTAGCTTACAACTATTTGATTTATATGACTGTCCATCAGATCTGGTAACCATTCATAAATGTTAAAATTTGACGCTTCTCACTTTTGATTTCGATTTCGTCCTCATCTATTCGCTTTGTAAATTCTCTGCTACTCTCTTGAACCCTTTGGTTTCACACTTTCTTCTGTTCATCTGTCATGCGCCGGCTTGTCCCATGTCCATCCAACCGGTTCGGTTGCCGTAATGGCATCAGGCACGGGGACATGGGGCGGCGTTCTGTCATGCGCCGGCACGAACAGTGGCAGTAAGACGCAGTTCTATGAATCATGTGCACTCTCGTTTTTGTTCTTTGAGGTGTTCGTCATCAAAGCATGTGTTATTTGTACTATTTATTTGCTTTCCGAATTCTTTAATCTTTCACCTATTGTCCATCCAACCGGTTCGGTCGCCGTAATGGCTTCAGGTACGGGGGCATGGGGTGGCGTTCTGTCACCTACTGTGCTATTCTAATTTCTCTTTTGTAATCTTCCCCTACGGTATTGGGCGCCGTATGAAAATTATATACCTTCCTAGAAAGAAGCAGTAACGGAGCGGGGGTACTTGGTGCCAAAGAAATAAAATTGTGTTTTTCATCCCCTCTCGCCATATTTGTTTCTTTAAACGCAATTAAGGCAGGGATATTTTGTTTTCGCCGCAACGTACCCATCCCAAGTCTCGCGCCCGGGGCATCAATACATCCCTTGTCTCCCCCCCTTTTGCCATGCATGCCTCTGAGAAGAACCAGTGTATATAAAAAGAACAGTGATGATTTTCGGTGGCTGTCTGTGTCCCGCAGAACAATGAAATTCTTTGAATTTCAGCAAGCTGCTTGGCTTTGTATTTGTATTGAGCAGATCTTATGTTTCAGTTACATTTTCAAAAATATTCTGATTTGAGAAATAACATCTTCGTAAATTTACATGCACATCACACAATCGCTTATTTTAACCGCCACTGGTTCGGATAACAATCTTTCTATTTTATAAAAAAAAAATTCTTTCTAGATGTGCTGTAAATATCCAAGCGGTTATATTTTCCTTTGCAGTAATGACTGAAAATGTATATCAACGAATAACGGTGAACTGACATCTCTTTCATGTTCTGAATTGGATTATAGGGGGTATAGATGTCCCGGGCTCCAGTTCTAGGGGGCTCCATGGAGTCAAAACGTTATGCCATTTTTAAAGCAAAATATGATGAGGGTCGTAAAAATGATACCATGCCCTAGGCGCCATTTTCACAAGATAATTCTCTGAAGATGAAGGCGGTAGGGGCGAAAAAATCATATTATGACCCGGGCGCCACTTACCTTTGCTACGCCACTGCAGCAAGTGGGATAATACGTGATGTCCGTCATAGGTTAATTTAATGCTTTTTACCCAAAAAATTCGCATAATATACTCATCTCCAAAGAAGACTGACTTTGTAAAGTAAAAAAAAAACCATTGTATGCTAATATATTTTTGTTGATTTGCTATGAGACTGCTAAATATATAACAATTATTCCTTTAAAAAATTTGTTTTTTTTTTACAATTTTTATTACAGTTGCAACTTTTTTTATTTCTTTCATCAATGTTGGCAAATTCTTGCTCAGAATAACTAGACTGTTGAATTAGTCGTGTTCTAGTTAATGAGATTCTTACTTATGTCTGTGATTTCATATTACTTCTTCTCCTCCAGTAAATTTATTTATCTTCATCTAGCAGTACTGTCTATAAAGGCATTCGATTATTATCTTTAATTTTCAATCCATATAATGAATATACCATTTGTATTTATTAAAGTTTGCTTAAAAAGCTGAAAGTTTTTTTATGCTTATGGTACAGAAACAGTAGATTTTTAGTTGCTTTTCAGGCCTGTAAAACGAAATTGTAACGTTATGCTCATTTTAATGAACACTCACTAGATAAGCTTGTTGAATATATGCTATGCTGTCACTTTTCCGAGTGTATAAAATAATAATAGAGAGTCATAATTGAATGACCGAGAGCCCACGAAACCTTCAGGACCAGTGGCGGCGACTGGGTGGAAAAAGTGAGGGGGCAAAAAAATTATACACCAAGGAGTATAGGATAGACAATAAAATTTAAAAATTCAGTTAAAAAATTAGCTATTTTTCCCGAACACTGTTGCTTCTTTATAATTACTAGTTTTAGGCAGCTAAAATTAAATAAAAATTTAATTTTTCCTTAAAAAAGTAGGGGGGCGACTGCCCCCCATTGTCCTCACCCCAACCCGCCGCCACTCTTTTCAGAACCACGCAACTCCGTCAAAAGCCCTGAGAGTGAATTATTTAATGTATTGGCAATTAAAACTTTAGCATTAAATATATCAGTAGCTTTTCCATATTATTCATTCTTTTATGGGCACTAATTCTCTTTTAATAGAATTTAAAGTTAAGAAAACTTTTGATTGTTAAGTTTTACGAAATTAATGAGTTTGCTGTTCACAATGCTTTTCTCTTAGTTTATATTAAATTTGTGATTTAATTCTTTTATATCGTTTATTTTTGTTCATTAAGAAAACATTTAACATATTTTTTAATAATATAATCTATATATATAATAATAGATAAATTAATATATAATAATAAATGTTATAGTTATAAATCAAACCGGAAATTTATATTAGCCTCGGCGATAAATTAACGGTGCAGGCAAAATCATGACAATATTTACGACTTTATTTTGAAAACATACTCAAAATCTGGCTATGCAAATACATTTTCTTTCTGTGTTAGGAATTTCGCTACGACTTATTAAATATGGCAGGCCCTTAACCATCCCGCATAATGTTTTGTGTGCTTTTTTACGACAAAAATTTATCTAAAACCCACTTTTTGATGTTGATACAATACTGCTCTATACTGTTTACAGGTGGCCAAGGTACAGCACCTCTTCTCATATTATTTAATTTACTCTCTGGTGCTCCATTTATGCTTTTATTCATAAAATTTTTTTCAATATGTGTGTTAGATATGGAGCTAAAAGGGGAACAGGTGAAAAATAAAAAAAATATTTTTCTTGAAAACAGGAGGAAAATTCAACACTTCCAAAAGCTTGCGCCTGCATCCGATTTCTTTTTTTTTTCCACTTCAGTTGAAAACCTATACCCCGAGATGACCACGTGTAAGGTGATAGTGTTGCCACTCTAAACTAAACATTTTGGGAGGAGAAACGAAACTTCTCCACACTCTCGTTTTGATATATTGACAATTGGCTAAGGTACAGCCCCGGCCAAGATACAGCACCTTCCCCTATATGATAAAGTTAATGTAATTGATCGGTTATTATGATTAATAACCGGTCAATGTGATGAATCATTTATCACCTTTACCGGTAGTAATTATCATAATAACCGGTCAGTGATAAATCGATTAATCACTTTAACCGATTATTATTCATAATAACCGATTAATGACATTAACCGTAACATATACACAAAACAGCAAAGTCTCTTTATTGATGCTAACGTATTTAGAATTAACATTGCCTCTTTGTATACAATATTTGATTTCGGAATGCAATAATCTTGAACATATAGTTGTTTACTGCATGTTTCATTTGAAGTTCCAGCAGGTTTCACCTGAGTTAGGGTAAGCTTGTTGAAGTGAGGTTAGGTTACGTGATTTATACAAGTTAGTTTCGTAAAATAGAAAAAAATGTGCGAGCACCGAGGCTAGTAAGCTCAGAAACGAGGACTGACGCAAGATAATATTTATCAAGAAAATACATATTTAAAAAGCTACTTTATCTTTCAGTAGGCCAAATATTTTAATTCCAAAACCAGATATGAAATTACCTGCTTTTCAAACAAATTAAATAACCAGCATATGACATTTACTATTAGTTTTACTAACAGAAAGTTAAGTGAATGTTGATATGACGATTCTGCTGACAAAAAAATAAAAATAAATAATAAGAGTACACACTTCCCTCCTCGCCCACTTCACTCGATAACACTCTTCCAAAAATGAATATCTTCGTCAAAAGAAATCTAGCCTTCTATCAAGAGAAAGCAAATAATCAATCAACCAGATGTGTTTCTGTCGGCGCAACACAAACCGAAACAAAGACCCATAAACAGTCAATGAGATTGCCACTTTGTGTGGGAATGAGAAAAAAAAGAAAAATAAATTTAAAAGAGAATCTTTTTTCTCTTTCAGTTGGCTCCGTGCCAGCCAGAGCGGCTCGCCCATAGCCCGTCTAAGTTAAAGGGAGAAAAGGTTGCTTTTTCTCTCCGGATTTTCTGTGCAGTGAACGAATTTTTTTGGGGGGGCAGAGTACTTTGCAGCTCAGACCTGCTTCTCTCTTACTTGTTGATTGATTTTCTGTCTTCTTTTCGATTTCTTATTACTTTTTTGCATTTTCGTAAGTCATAGAACTTTGAGAGTGGAAAAGTAAGCGAATAAGATTCAAAACGAAAATACAAGTTTTAAAAAATGTCAGGGAGTGCTGCAGCCCTAATGGACGAGCCGCTACTGATGCTTACTCTTATTGATGTCTGCTCCAAGCAAATGGGTGAATCGCAAGAAGCGTTTAGTTGGAATGCATAGAATATATCTATTTACCAGTTTATAAGATGCCAATTGGGTGTTTTGGTTCTCCAATACTTTATAAACAGTCTTCTTAAACTATGAATTCGGACTTCGAATTAGTTCCCGTATGTGGACTTTAGGTTACAATACCCTTGACAGCCTGTCGTTCTCTCAGATTTTTCAATATAAGAAGGCAAATATTATTAAAAAAAGCTATTGTGATTCGGAATGTATGTTGAAACTTATACAGCACAATTCTCTTTTTTTAACTAAACTTTTGGAAATCTGCATGAACAAGGATAAAAAATGAATGGAAAATAATTTAAAAAATTAATTTTGGAATCAATTTTTAACTAAAGTTAATTAATTAAAATTTTTCTTTCTTAAATAAAATTGCTTTACTTGGATACTTTATTTCCTCAAGTCAAAAATGTAGCGAGTAAATACACTATAATTAAGAATTTACGTATTACCATAACACTTTCTTATATTAACCTAGTTTAGGAAAAAGGAAAGCGAATTAAATGACAGGCGGAATCGTTTCATAAATAATCATATTATCGTAATTAAATTTTATTTAAAAGAACTCCAAATAGTCGAATTTAACACAATCCCAATTATAACTTTAGAAGATACAATAACTTCTTATTTAACGCTAGACATAAACTCATAATACACATATTTTCTCTAATCTTAAATTTGCGCATGATAAAAAATGAATTATCTAAAAAGTATGTTATCGTTAAAATCCTGAAATATCAACAAATTTATGAGCTAAATGAGGGAAAATTCTAATTAGATTGGATAATCAACAAATTGATTAGCTAAGTGAGGGAAAATTCTAATTAGATTGAATAATCAACAAATTGATTAGCTAAATGAGGGAAAATTCTAATTAGATTGGATAATCAACATTCTGTCCGATGGCACCCAACTTTAATTAGCCCCTACAATTGATTTCACCACCGGATAATGTAGGTTATAAAAATATCTTCATGAAAAGAAGAAGAGTAACGCACATTGTGGTTGAAAAAAATCATCACCATGCAACCCTCTTCCCTCTTTTTCCTGATAATCAGGTGTATTTGCACAGGTGAATATGTGTTTCATTAATAATGCGATTGATTGATTGAAAGTAAAATAGCTCTGACACTGTTTTGAGATACAGACGAATCTAGGTAACATGAAACAGTTCATCACGAAATCCAGCTTAGCGTGAAATCAATGTCCTGTTCGTTACAGTGAACAAAAGTTTATGTTAGTTTTGTTTTAATAAAAACTTGTGTTTAGTTTTTATGTTAAATTCTATATTAAATGCGAACTCTTTGTATGCACGATCACTTAAGGAAAAAAACATTTTGTGGGCACGAGTGAAAAGATGTTATACCATTTTTCACATTAAACCGAGTTTCCTTTTTTAATTCCTTTCAGTTCAAGGAAACAGGATTTCTTCTTCCTTTTGGAAATAACAGTTTTTAATGAACTAAGTTATTATTTTTAAATAAGTTTTTTTGTTTGATCAAATCGCAGATTGATATTGCTTTTCGGTTAACTTAAAAACATATGCATTTTCTGATACAATCTGTGAACCATAGTATTTCTCAAAATAGTAATAATAAATAAACAAATAAATAAAAATACAGTTTTAACGTTGGTTATTTCGAATAACTGTTGAACCTAAATAGTTTCCGTCATTCACTTTCTTCGTTAAGAAATTCGACTTATTTAGCTTCTTATGAGGGAAAAATGTTTTTAAGCCCTTTTTTCAAACGGTCTTCCTTCAATTCATTAAGCCATTTGCAAAGCCTGGAGCTCCCAGAGCATGCTGGTCCACTTCTTTGTATCTGTGCCTTTTGCATGCATCACCTTCATTCGAATGAGAGCTGGACATAGAGGGAATACTTAATATCTTTTCGATTGAAAGTCTCACAAAACATGTAGTCATTTTTTACAAAGTTGAGAAAAGTGTTCTACCAAATGCTTTAACCTTCTGATTAAGAACAGACTTTCCTCTTACAACAGGAATTATGAAACAGAAACTCATAAATGCTCTCCCTTCCTTTCAAGTCTTTGAAAGAAAAAATACATCATTCTGCTATCATCTCCTAGCCTTACTTCCCCTCATTAGTAAAAAAATCTAGGCATTGCACATCTAGTGATACAGTAGAACAAGGAATTAAAACTATCTACGGAGCAATTTGACCTGCCCATAGATTCACTCCGCAAGGAGTTGAATTTTGATGCTTCGCAATGCACCATCGATACCAGATTGCGTTCGGGACAGAGAAATTTTATGATACCCTTCGTGGGGAAATGGTTAATTAGATTGGTATAATACATTCAATCGGATAAAGTCAAGAAGAAACACTAAGTTGAAATATTATTTTATTTAATAATGATGTAAAGGGCAGGAGCTCTATATAAGGCATGTGAAAAGCAGTTGAAACACTGTACCTCGGGTACACTGGTGAGTGCGGTTATAATTGATAATAGAACAAATTAATGGAAACGACGTGTACAACTGCTTCAATTAATTAATACATTCAAAAAATGAGAAGTTTATTGGATTGCTTCATCAGTGATCAATAATATTTTTCATTGTGCCTTAAAAATTTAAAACAGAAAGATTTATTCGCCACATTTATAAGGAAAGTTGTAAATTTTTTGGATGCAGTTGTTAACAATGAAATAATGTTTCTTTTTAGGTTTTGATTGAATTTTAGATACTTTAGGAGTAAACTAAAGATGAAAAGATTAATAATGATATCACTGAATGATATCAAGGAATATCCATGATTCCTTTCCTTCCAGTTCTTAATTTTTATTTATTTATTTCATAATTGAAAATGATTTTTTTATTTGAACACCTGTATAATATTTATAAATAGTTTTGCTGTTGGAAAAAGATTTTGAAATGCTTAAATCATAAATTGAAAATCGCTCTGTATTTTCATTTTTGTTTCAGATTCTGGTAAATGCTATATTTCTCTTACTGCGCGGTATTGAGGTTCCTGATGGAAAATCATTTCTATCAATTTAAATTAGCAGTGAAAGTTGTTATGAATTTGTACGTTTGTCAGCAACAGTTTGAGTGCCATTGCCCTGCTTCTTTAGTTATAATTTGTTTTCCTATTATTTGAGCAGCTCTGTGTTGTCTATTTCGGCTCATTTCATACATGAATCTGTCTCTGCTCTTTTTAATTTGTTTCCTACTTGAACATAGATAATTTTCCTTTAAATCGCTAACTTCACAAAAAGATCTACAAAATAAAAGTAAAAGAACCTGTTTGTAATGACTTCACTCTTCATTATCAGACAAAATATGTTGGTTTCCTGATAAGTTAATCGTCATTTAAGGTACACATGCCTCTTAGAGACACGTAATACAGCATGTAAGATCTTCCAAATGAGAATATAAGAGTGGTTGTATTTATTATTTACTAACCATTTTATTTAATAAACTTTCATGGCGCTTTTTTGACGTGTGTATGTAATTAATAAATACAAGGTTACAAAATCAGGCCATATGTAATATGCTGTGTTTTATTCTCATTTTTATTCAATTTTATTCAACTGGAACAATTTTATGCGCACAAAGTGTATACCAGTTGCGCCTATAAGCCTCAGATGAATACGAAAAATAAAAAGAAGAACTTCTTAACCTTTAACTTGATCGTTAGCTTTAATTTTTGAGTTTCTTTTTCCCAAAAAGTACGATTTAGAGCTTTCTCCTTTTAAAATTTAAGTAACTCCCGTTTTTATATTTTTTTTCTATAGCTACGCAATTCTGTGCAAAATTTGTAGAAGCCAGCAATATTTTAAATAACGTAATTAACTTGATTTTTTGTTATTTTGTAATTGGATAAAATTTTAGTTTGTTAATTTAAAATTAAGTTTGTGCTATCCATCTCAACTGTCCTGGGTATTAGAGATTACTGATTTCATTTTATATTTTATTTTATATTTCTTAGCGTCGATATTTAACTAAAAATTCATTTTCTCGCAACATAGCCATCGTAAATGAGGAATGTGTGTTTTTTTTTTCTTTTTCTTTTCTTGGTTCTCACCTGGAGTTGAAAAATTTCTCACATGTGTTTCTAAAAGGCTTGTTCCTTGTCATCGCATGATACAAAGAAAAAAAAAATGCTTGTGGTTATCTGAGAGACGTTCATCAAGGGTAACATTGAGAGAACCAAGGTCACCTTCTTTAACAAATAGTGTATTTCGACTCTTGGCTCAAGGAGTTATTAAATCTGACTATTCCCGGCGTTTTCTTATTTTCTTGTACGTTTTTTTTTAATTGATTGTTCAAAGTCATTTTTCGCCCAGACGGCCAATACACATCCAAAGTTATTTTGTGCGAACATCTTTTTTTTTTTTTATAAAAGTTTTTTCCCCCCCCCCCCCCCAAACGCCTATTTGTAGCATTTCAGCAGAAGTGGTTTCAAATGGCAATTTAATGCCTTAAACGCAGAGGGTAAAAAAAGACAATTTAACGAATAAAATTGAACTGAAACCATCAGGACCAGCCCTAGGGGGTTCTGAAACGGTGCGAACGCACGAGGCCCCGCGCCGCTGACGGATTTTGAAAAATGTAAATTGATTGCCTTCATATCTTTAATGACATCAAAATTTGTCGTCCAGTTTTTGCTTCCAGAATTACAATATTACATTTTCTTAACCCTGTAAGTACTAATCGTTTAAGAAATTTCATCGAGTTGAATGTACTGTCAATCTCGAAAGTGTTAAAAATAATTTATTTAAATTTTATGCAAATTTTGTTACTTTTCTGAAAATTATAGAGACCTTACCAATTACTGTTGCAGCTGCAGAAAGATCTTTCTCAAAACTAAAAATAATAAAAATTTACTTCAGATCTAGTATTAGTCAAGAAGTTTAACTTCATTGGCCATTCCATCTACGGAACTAATCAAAAAAATTAAATTATGATAATACTATCAATTGATTTGTTATAAAACATGTAAGAAAATGAGACAAAATCGCATATTGTAATCATATTCTAGTAAGTCACATACCAGATTGTATTTTACAAGCTTATGAATCAATTATTTTTGCTATTTGATTTATTAACAATATTTTGTGTGATTGAAATGTTAAGCCTTATAAAAATAATTTAATTATTCGTCATTTTCATGTATATCTTAAGTCCTTATTATACCAAATTGTGCAATGTAATGATTAGCAAACGTAATAAATTATTTTGTTGTACGAAATTTGTTTCTAGGCCCCGCAAGTCAGTTTTGCACCGGCCCAGCTTTTGTTCGAACCGGCTCTGTAAATTATCAGCGTATAATAAATATATATAAACTTTGCTTTGAATTGGCGAGTGTATATTGTTACAAAAAGCGTTTAAAAAAGTCCAACACGCAGGATAATGGAGAATGAAGGTTTATTCACAAATATGCAGGAAAACACGTAGCACAGGTAACAGGAAATAATAGATATGCACAGATTAGCAACGTAAACAGACAACAATTCACAGGTAATAACAGTTCAGCACTTTTAGATTAAGCAACACAAACAGTCAGCAAATCACTAATAGCGACAATAACAGTACTTTCAATAGCAATCAGCTCACCAACTTTCTAGCTCGCACTGCAGACGAAACTCCAAAGTCGTTCCAGTCGATCAACACTCTCCTCTGATCCAAGCCGGCCCTTATATACGCTCCCCAACAGGCCGTGACGTCACATGGAGATTCTCGTACATTCAAGCGTATTTTCTTTTTTAATAGAAATATCGAGAAAAGAGTGACATTTTCTGGAATCATCGATTTGTCGCCAAGTCACCAAAATGGTCGCCGAGTTCGTCGTTAAGATAAGGGGTCCAGGCCTAGCCATCCCATATTTACCCCTGTAAAACTCTCTTCCCAAACATAAGACTAACAAGGCAGGAAAGCGACATTACACTTTTGCAACAATATTAATCCGTTTATTAATTTCATTGGATATTTGGTTTGTACTTAAAATTTAAATGATGGCGTGTGCACTTAAAAACACTTTCTTTCGGAATATATATTGGTTAGATTATTTTCTGATTTCGAATTATTTAACATATTGTAGTGCCCATGATACTTATAAAAAATTTAAATTGTGCACTTTTATATTTGTTTCACACATTCAAAAGGGAAATTCAAGTTAATGTTCATTTCTTCAACCTATTAGCACAGATTCATGTCTTTTCAGTAGCTCTGAATTTTGTGCAGATATTATAAAAATACAGATTAAACTACAGGCTTTGACTTGAAATCATTATAAAGCGTAATTAACTTTTTATTTTCACAGTACTCCCTACCACAAGAATAAAAAGAAGTGGAAAAGGAATCTCTTATGGTAACCATACTGTCAAATGCAATTTTTAAAACAATATTCTTTTTAGGGTTTTTTTCTTTTTCAAATTTAGAAACATCTTAAAAACCGATTTTTTTAAAACAAAAATCTATATTGATATTTAATACGAAATGCAATATTTTTATTTTATTCAGTTATCTGGGAAAGAAAATTTCGGCTGCATGCTTAAGTGAAACTCAAATCATAATATTCAGCACTTTAAGAAACATATTCTTCATTTGGTTTTATTCTGATCTCGATATGGGATTACTTAAGCGATTATTCATAAGACTAGAATTAAAACGTTCATCACGCTAATTTGGAATTTATTTCAAACGCTTTAGTTCATTTGTTATGCATCTATTTTTGTATAAAAAATCCATTTAAAGTTGAATGCTATGGCAGCGTAACAGAACTGTTCAATTTGTTGGATAGGTAGTCTATTGCACATACATATTAATTCCAGAACGTTGTTGTTGGTGTGGCGTCGAAGTTTGGTGAACAGAGTACCAGTTGTACTGCCTTCCTATACTCACCATATGAGCTCGATTTGATCTAGCGATATCCGCCCACAGCATGCATACAGTTTTAAAATATGGCAAAAATAAAAACTGGAATCAAAAGCGGTTGAAATTATTTTTGAGAATAGATATTCAGAAATTACTGAGTTTTTTCAACAAATGAATTTCGACATATAACAACAAAAGACCGATTTTTTATGAGTTGAAAATGTCAGAAGATTATTCTTAAAGACATTACATTCATTCCATTTTCTAGCTTCCTTTTGTATAGAATTCCCTTAATGATAAAGAAACGCCTGTCGTAGGTTGTAACCAATATATATGTTTTCCTTTAGTGAATCTTTTTAAAAGCGATTAGACACAGCGACGTCGCTGTGAAGAGAGAAGTGCCCAATACTCCAGAATTCTAAAGAATTTACACAATAGAAGGGGTGAAGCTACAAAAGTTGTTGGTTTTAAAGTACATTTCACTGAATTTTAGTAATAGCGACGTCGCTGTGAAGGAATTCTTATCACTTTACGCAATAAAAGAAGTGAAACTACAAAAGCTGTTGGTTTTAATGTATCTTTCAATGAGTATTATGTTAATAGTATGTGAACGTTGACGGTTCGTCTGCTCAGAAACCAGTAGTGCTGAAAAAATAAGGTAAAATCACAAAATTGAATTTACCTGTTATGTGTCCAAAATTCTTAATTTCTATTCCAAATATTGAATTTTCTGGACGAGGATATGTTTCGTTAAATTTACGCTTGACCGTCCAATACAATTTTTGCAAGTATCCATTGTTATCTTGTTCTCCCCTGCCCTCCCCCCACCTCCCCTCGAAAGGGAAAAAATCTACCAAACACTTAAAGCATTTTCACACAGAAGCTGCGAAAAGGAAAGAAAGAACTAAAGGTAGTCAGGTAAAACTTATAAAACTATAGAAGTCAACAGTGGGTAATAGATAATTACTTTTTGATGCCTTTCTGCCAACTTTATAATTCTCAAAAAGACACGTGACTAGCCAACATGAATCATAAGTTTCATCGAATTTGTCGGATAATTTGCATCTCTTGTGCATTTCATCACTTACCGATTTGAATCTCCACCTACTGGAAATCATTTTGGGATTTTTTTGTGGTCGGAATTTTCACAAAGCATTCTTGATGCTTCTCTGTTCACGAAATTTATAGGCAGCATTCGCTGAATAACTTGTCCAACACACCAAATTAATTGAATAAGGGATAATATTTTTGTTGTTAAATCACGCTTCGTAACAATGTTTTTAGAGCAATGTTTTCTTCTTTTTTTAACGAATTTTCAAAACTTACATTGACTTTCTGCCCACCCTATATGAAAATTTCTTGAATGAAGGAATAAAGAAATTGTTAAAAATGTAATAAGAACATAAAGAAATGTAATTGAGTTGATTTGGAATTTTAGACTATTCTTCTATAACTGAGAAAGCATTGTTTTCTATGCATATTTCATTCAAAATTTAATTTAAATTCGGAAGTCATTAATTTTTCTGTATCCTGAATTTTAAAGTTACTGGGAGAAATTGTTTACGGTTTCATTCTTTTTGTTTATTACTTGGGTGCTTAGAGCCTATAGTTGTTATAACAGTAGACTTTTTTAAAATCTGTTCTGAAAGGTTGGTTTCCTCGCTGCATATTAATAAAATTCATTTCCTGAATGGCAGTTTTCCGAATCAGTATTGCGACAAAGCTATGCCTAAAATGATAATATTCTGTTTTTATCTGGAATTTCCCAATATCAGTCGTTTCAGACGGGTTATTAGAAGTTGGTAATTGCAAGAGATGTGGTGTTTCTAGGGTGTGGCATACCAGCCCTGAGCACCACTTGGGAATGAGCCGTATCGTCGGTGGTTTCAGATAAAAAAATAGATATTCTTGGTAATTAAAGGAGTGAAACAGAGTTTCTCTTCTCTCATATGTAAACCAATGCAGAAAACTAACTTTTCGCACTGGGATTCTTTTATTCTATTATATATCAACTGTCTCAAAAATGGATTCAAAAAAAAAGAATCAGAATTACTTTACCGCTTTTGAAGAGCGTAATCACCCAAAGAATTGAAGTGGTAAACAACAAAAGTGTCTATACTGCACATAATTTTTTAAGGCTATTTTGTAATAGTTTTCAGAACATCAAAAGTGAAACAGAACTTCTCTTTGTACCAAGACCATAAAAAGCAGCAGTTTTAGTTTGGTTTAGTTATATTAACATCCCGTTTTAAAGTAGGACGATGGATATTTTGGGACGGACTCGCAATTTTGAATCTTGGCCAGACGACGAGGCCGACACCCCTTATCCAAACTTCTGCACCACACTAGCGGAAGGACAGTTTGACTGCCGACATCAGGTTTAATCACTCCTTGCTTTACGTTTTTATTTAACCTCCTAATTAGATGCCACCACCTATTTTATATATTTTTTTATTATTTCAATCTATTTAAGATGCTAAAGGATATTTGAGACATTTCAGCGTGACCAGGTGATTTTTGTATTTAAAATTAATTGCTACGTTGACTTAATTACGGATTTAAATAGCCTACGGGCACAAAAGAGCCGTACGTATGACATGCGACGCTGACCAAGAAAGGGTTAACGTGCACCAAGCCCACATACACGGACGACCTTCTGATAGAATTGGGTTTCGAAGCCGGTGTCCTCCTACTTGAAATCCAGACTTTATCACCGTGAAAACTAAAAAACTGCGGGATCTTCAATGTCAGAATTTTAAATTCTTTTCTGTGACATCTAAAGATTTTTAAGGAGATGTCTGGGAAATCCTTGAAGAAGTTGTTCTTGTAAAAGATAAAATTCAAAAGTTAAAAATCAAAAGTTTTAGGTTGTTCAGGAGAAAGAAAGACGAATCCTTAGTCTTTAAGTAGGTCCATGAATTGTTAGAGGTAGCTAGTAAGAAAGTTATTTGGGTTAAATCAAAATAAGGCAAGGCATGTTGTAAGGTGTTGAGAAAAGGGGGAAGAGAACACAATACAAAGGAAGAATATTAAGGTTTAAATATAATGTCTTCCTTTGCAAGCATAAAAATAAGAAAAAGAAGGTTAGGAATTTCACTCATTTTATGAATTATTCCATTTTGTGTATCATAAAATATTTCAAAAAATTTAAGTAATGATTTTAATTTGAGTCTGTTCTGTCGGATAAAAGTTAAAGCTCTCAAACTCTCAACAGTTCTAAATTTTCATCGCTTTTTTCACTCTTGATTGTAATAATAGCTAAAATAAATAAAAAGTTTTTCTTTCAATTAAATTTGGTTATTATTTTAATTTTGAAACGAACGATTTCCATCTATTTCATTTTGAATAGAAATATCTCAGAAAACTATATCGAACCTTTCATTTTTTTTTTAACGTTGTAACACTGTATTGGTGTAGTCAGTTATTTTAAGTATGGAGCATCTTATTTTGAGGAAATCTCATTTATCAGTTCTGAATTAATTTTATTAATACTGAAATGTATATTCATCACAGAGCTTTTCATTCTTTTTTAGTTTCATAACTTGTTAGTTAATCAAAATTTTAATAAGGCAAAAGTCTTTATTTTCATATAATATTTCAGATCTTTGGAACTGTCAGTGTCTCGAAATTTATATGTCTGTAAGGACAGATCAAATTACTAGTTACACAATATTTCAGAATATCCGTTATTGCTGAAATTCTTACGGTTCGACAAGTTTTCGATTTTTTAATATTCTGGAGAAGCATAATCAGTTGTATTTTGACTTTGTATTTTTTAGAGATGATTTTGATTTTTCTCTTCATGTGCAATCCTGTAAACGAATATAAATTTTCAAAAGACCAAAGTGTTGTATCTTTTTATATTTGTGTTAATATAGAATATTGATTACTTTTTCTCCATCTATAATTTAAGTTCTTATCTAAATGAATAAATCCTTAAAATTTTATCCTTTCTAGTCTTACTGATTTATTCATTTCTGCTTTCAGATGACAAAAAAATGCTATTTTACCTACAAATGGTGTTATTTTCTATTCACTTCATTTTAAGGAACTGTTTTTATTTTTATTATTATTACTTATTCTAGAAAAAGAACTTTTCTTCTTTCTGAAACGTGCAAATTTCTACTGCTAAAGATTTAAACTCCTGGGAAGTAGAACCAATAAAATAACTCTTCACTCATTAATACATTTATAATGTTATCCATAATATTAATAAAACGACAATTCTTAACAAATCAGACATTTAAGTTTAAAGATAAAAATTCTTGTTATGCTATCATTATTCATTAAACTATATCGTGTTATGCCCGCTACGAAATTGATTAATTAAAAGATTGAAGAACTAGACGAACAAGCATTCTAGAACTTTTTTCTTCACTTTAGTCGGTTTTAATTCACATCATTTAATAAAACTTATAAAAATTATTTAAATTAAATTATCGATATCAAAGCCGAAAATTTTTTTCCTCTTGTTAAATTACAGATTCAATTAATATAAATAACTAAAGGGGTTTTTTTCATCTTGTGGCGTCACCTATCATGCCGCATTACATAAATCTCGGGGTTGCAGCGTGGGTGAGGTCACAACAAGAGAAACGTTGGTGAAAGGGTCTAATTGTCGAGGAGTGCGCCAACCGCCGGCACTTTCGATACGGTATTCAGCTGGTTAGAGCGTTACGCGATTGTGTATCACAAGATGGATGCGGTGTTATGTGACCACGTCCGCCCACCGAACACAAATAATGCTGTTCCGATTGAAAGAGGTAACCGAGGCCACAAAGGGCTGAAGCCAACTCACGGGTGACCCTCACGATTACTGCCTTTTCATAGTCTCTAAATAGCCTCTTGGGGCGAGTATTGTCGAACACGTTGTTGACTTGCCGCGCTAAGTTGTGCGCTATTGCACAAACATTTTGATGTCGCCAATTGTCGTCGCCAAATAAATCTCTCCTTCCTTGCAATAAATTTTATTCCTCTAGCGAGTGAAACTAACTGTTGCTGCTACTGTAGCGGGTTATTTCCTTGCTGTGAACATTTAAGTACAGGCTCAAAAAGCTTTCATAAAGAATTAATAATTTTGGCAATTTTGTCTAAATTTTATAGTTTAAATTTTTTTGTTTCTGTTTAAAGTTTAAGTTTAAAAAATTTTTTAATTTGTTTATTCTACTTTTTCTTGATGATCGTTTTTGAGCTCTAATCTTGGCAATGCAATAGTTTTAGTTATAGATAATTTTAAAAAAAATACTATCTGAATAGTTTGTTGAAGGTTTCAATAATTATTTTTAAAGGGGCTAATTCCTGCATAGTGCTACGCGTTGGTTCAACAAATAAATGAACTAAGAACCCTATATAGAAAGAAAGGGTGTGGTATTTTAGGTTATTTCCTTGACAAAAAATATAAAATTTCACTAAAAGTAAAGAGAAGGGAAACTAAAATATGAATTATAGAAGGGACTGTTTCTTAGTGTTTCTCTTTCTCGCATCTATTCACTTTACGAAATGTAACATTAAATTTTCAGTTTTTATTAATTCTTTAAAATTCTATTCGTGATTTTGAAGAAAAAAATTTGACACATAGGAAAAAAAATGATGATAAGTTTTTCCATCACATATGAGAACGAAGATTTTGTTCGCTTTACCCTCGTAGGTCGGCACTTTTCCTAAATTCATGAGAAAAGTATAATTTAAATACAAAGTAATAATTGATTAAATATATTTTCAAGCTAAATATTATCAGATTACATGGATTTATTGTATGGAACCGATGCTTCGATTTCATAAAATAGCATTTTTGATCATTTTCCTCTTTCTCTTCAAAAAAATTCGTTAAAGATTCGTAATATATTTATTTATTTATTCTTGGAAATATATCGCCCCATGTATTTTCAGTTAAATAAAAATGCGCTGATTCGCCAAACTGTTGCACGCTGTATCTCGCCAACTCAACCCCCTCGTTCCTTCAACAGCCCTCTTTTATTTTTCCTTTCTGTACCCTTTGCCTTGCAGATGTCATCACATTTTTGTCTCCCTTTCTCTGTGGAAAAAAAGTGTGCCCTGATGCAGTCCGTACCCCTCTCGCTCCCCGCGCTCTTCTCCCCAACCTGCTGTCAAAGAGTTCCTGTTTTTCGTGTTGCGTCTGCCTACAAAGGATTGCGGAACCTCTAAAAAAACACGAAAAGTATCATTTGAATGATTATATTGGCGACAACAATAAATAACCGAGCTGCACAACTGGATGAGGGGAAAGAGGATCTAGTTTGTGTTTACGGGGAACTGAGGAAACTGTCTAATTCACTATTTTTGCACTCCTTTGAGAACAGAGGAAAAAAATGAACCCAGATGTTTGAACGGTTTTCTACGTGCTATTCGGATGATTCCAGATTTTTAGTGCACGAGAAGGGTTTGAACGGCTATTTGGAGTTGCGTAGGAGGCCATATGTATCAAAATAAACTTTTCTTATTCAGAAAGTTGTATGTTGTCATGGTAATTTTGCTTTACATGCTTTAATACTGCAGTTTATTATAAAACTAGAAAATCGCCCATCATGGTATGACAGGTGCAAATTGCCTCTTCATTCGAGAGATTTTAGGTCAAATTTGACGTGTTTAAATAGATATATATGCGAGAGAAATATTTAACATTGATTGAAAAAAATAAAATAAACATGTTTTATCACAGGAATTTTTTTTTTATTTACATATTATTTGCACTTCTTACAAAACACTTCTCCGCTTGTCAAACGTTGCCAAAAAATATTATCAAATTATATCATCACGATTGCAATAAATAATTAGATGCATGGCGGCGTCCAAACTATATCACGCGCATAATATACCACTGACGTGATTTACAACTTTCTATTAAAAAACGGAAATTAATTTGAAATATATGATTTAAAATTACTCGGGAACTATTGATGATAGCGAGATAACTTTTGTATATCAATCGATAGCAAATTTTATTGCTCTATTTTAGAGCTAATAAGTTTGAAATTAGAACGACAATTACTTTTTTAAATTTAAAATTACTGAAATTTAGGTGCTCTAACAATGAAATAATGCTGTTTAACGTCTCGCAGTGCTGTGGCGCGAATTTTATTGTTGGTGGCGTTAGAGCGTTACCGGATCAGTGAGAGACAGATCTGAGCTATTATATTAGTAATTAAATCATCCACATCAGCAACAACTTTTACTTTCGTATTTGTAGCATTTAATACAAAATTTTGTTCAAAAACCTTGTTTGGTATTTGTAAAGATTCAATTCGGAATATTCTTTCATAATATAATACGAGGAAGGCAAGTACATAAAGTAAGTAACTTCAGTTGAAACTGAGAAATTCTTAGAATTCAAATTGGGCGGTTAAATATGAATTCAACAAAGGCAATTAAAGGTAAACTTATTAAAAAATTATTCTAAAAATTATAAAATGTTGTTAATTATAAAATACACTTTATCTTTCCGTGTAGTAGCAACGAAGCAGAACAAAGTTTTTGCTTTTGTCAGTGCGGATCGGAATACTAAGTGGGAACCTGTGACTAAGTGCATAAACTTTATTCAGATTTTTTTATTATTTTAGTAATATTCAGTACCTTTGGCAGAAGAGTATATGGTTTTTTTCTTGCTATTATTAAAGATTGGTAGGAATATTATGCAATTTTCCTTACGTTGACTGAAGAAAAAGTTTCAGAGCATAAAAAAAATCTTTAATAATTTTAAAAGACGATATCTGATCTCTGGATATACTGCTTCTTTAGAGAATGGACCGTGTCTTCCAATATTACTAAAATGACAAAAGTATAGTTTGGTGAGTGCAGAAGTCCAAACAGGATGATTTTCCCGAATTTTTCACATTATTCTTACACAAGCTTTTGAGAGTTACTCAGTTTTATTATTAAAATGATCTGGAGGTTGATTTCCCGTATTATTACATCCTTAATTTTAACAAAATTTAAAAATTCATTTTAAAATAAAACTTCTAATGTTTCCTTTTGGAATAAAATTTGAATCATTTTCATTGTTCATCAAATATTGAAATCACGTGCTTTTGGTACTGATGTATAAAATTCTGACTATTTAATCTTTGAGAATTGATTTAAAAGCAGATGTTTAGCTTCGTTTTCATTTAATGTTAACAATTCAAAATTTAACTAGGTTATTACATAAACATGATACGTTCTGTCTTCAATAATTTTATTACTTGCGTTGATGGTATTTAAAAAAATGTACCTCATTGAAACGCGTAAATATTTTCTTTTTATTTTATTTCTGTTTATATTATTTCAAATCAGTTTCATATGGTATATTGTAAAAATTCTCATTATTTTATTCTTTTTTTAAATCAATCTTGCATTGTTTTAGCTTCCAATAAAATTGAATTTCGGCTTGAAGGAGTTAAAATTGGAGATTTCATTGAAACTAATTCACAATTTTTTTTATTGTCTCCTTGAAAACTTGGTGCCTTTGTTGCTATGTTGGAAGTTCTGCTCAATATCGTTTTTATAGCTGTTTGCCTTTCAAAATATCCTTCAGTTTTGTGGCTTTTTCCCTGTGTTTTGAGACAACCAACTTGCTTTATGTTTTGACTGGAATATTTGACACTAATTTCTTTGCTTGTTGTATTTTTTGTTTCTTTGGTATCTTTTACTGCAGGTTCCGTTGAATGGTTATTTTTTACTAGAATAATTGAAGAATTTATTTTTTTTTCTTTTATAGGTGACCAGTGCAAGAAAATAAATATTAATCATTAAATTAATCGTTCGTTTCCTCTTTTTTTTCCTCATCATGTCATCAGTAATGTTGTAAGGGTAAATGGCTCGAGCATAATAATTTTTTCAGTCTCTTCATACTTGTCTCTAAAAAGTTATATAAACAATATTTATGCAAAAAGTATTATCTAAATGATTATTAAAGAACCCCCACCCAAGACTGCAGCTTTTGCATCTGAATTCATCTTACGTCATTAAGCTACGCCGCTCCAGGTCGTGTTACAACACAGATAATTCTCTTTTACGCCGACTATGTGTTCCATTTCTTTTTTAAAAAATGGACATTTTTAGTATCTAATCAACTTGGAAACGAAACACGACTAATATGCCTTCCAAAGCAGCTGATAATTAAATATAGTTAGTATTTAATAATAAATTCATATTATTCGTCCTTCGATACCAACTCAGATACTATTTATCCATACTAAACTAATTCACCTTTTAGCGTCTATGCATTCAAACTTCTGTTTAATAATTTGTTTTCGCGCTTCTTCTAAAAAGCAACAATGTGTCTGGCAAACAAACGATCTTAAAATACCTATAACCCCTATCTTTTAATGTTTAAACTTTTTTTAACATGCAAATTGTTTTCTCATTTACTGTAAAATATTATATTATGACTTTCATTTGCCTGTAATTTTAGAATCCTTTTTTAAGTAGCAGATTGTGGAATTGTAGTTTCTTATACTTCTCAATAGGTGTATTTCTTATAAAAGTTTATATCTTTGTATAATGGTTTACTACATTATTCTTAAAAATTGCTTACCTCTGAAATATTTTTCTCTAATACGATATAGCAGCAAAAGTGGAAAAGTTGCTTTGAAATTCATATCTTAGCAAAGAAACCATGGCTTCAAGAATATAAAGAGGTGATTAAAACATTTTAGGAAGCAATGAAATCGGTTTGGATTTCATCATAACAAAGAAAATCATTGTTACAAATTATGTTTTAAGTGTAATCTTAAAACGCACAAAAAATGTTAAAATTAAAAAAAAATCCTACTTTCACAAAATGACATAATTACAAAGATAAATTTATTTATTTTGAGCTGAAGTAAAAATCGTTTCCCGCGAATGTTATGGTTTAATCTAAAAACAATCAAAATTTTTGCTAATTTTGAATTAATTAAAACTCTAATTAAAATTTCAAAAAATTTGTTCAGAGGTTAATACCCATTACTCAGAAGGGTCGTACAGCGCAAAGGTCGCAGAATATTTTGATGTCCTCCAGGGAAATGGGAAGCTCTAGCACGTAAGAAGGCTAAGACCTCCATCTTCGAGCAATGCCAACAAAAGCAATTGTTTATTGCGAAGAAATTACATAACTTAACATACCCTATGTTAAGTTATGTAATTTCTCCGCAATAAACAAAGACAAAGAGTGTCGCAGAATTTGGATCACCTGGACATCTTTTTAATTTGCAGTGATAGAGAAGTATTTTAGTAGTAGTGAATAACGTAGAATAGTGAATTCTTCCCTTTTATTAATGACAAACAATTTTTAGGGAAGAATGTAAAAACTTTATACCCACATTTTCCGGTTTTTTGACGTGAAAACGTCTATTCCGCTCGTTACAGTGAGTCGGTCGAACTTCCTTGTGCGACAAAATACCGTCAGATTTGAATCGCTAATAACTGCGAGACTATTAATGCGAAAACAATGGTTGACCCCACAGCGGATCGATCATATCTGTAAGAGTTTGCCGCATAGT
Organism: Araneus ventricosus; assembly: GCA_013235015.1. Lineage (NCBI taxonomy): Eukaryota > Metazoa > Arthropoda > Arachnida > Araneae > Araneidae > Araneus > Araneus ventricosus. Next base: position 134,641 of record BGPR01000930.1, read on the forward strand.
ATTTGTTTTGCCTGTGACGTCATCGTACCAGTATAGGCGCATGCGCGTGATTGTTATGAATTAGCTTTATGTAAGGTTACAAGTAAGTGTAGCGTGGAAACGCGTTTAGCTAGAAGGTTGATTCTGGTGTCATTTTAAAGATCATGGAGAGTATTACTAGGACCCAAAGTGAGACAATAAAATTATTTATCAGAATATAAGTAAAAATCGGTATTAGAGTGAACATTTCAAACTCCGCATGTTTTTTTTATTATAACATCCACAGTTTTCTTTCGAATTGTACGAAACTTTCAGAATACTTGACAATACGTAGAAGAAACATTGTATTAAATTTGAATTGAAAATTTTGAATATTACTGGAAATATGAACATTTGTAGTAAATAATGTTTTACTGCGCATACGCGAAATGTAGTTCTATATACTGTCAACAGATGGCGCCATCCAAAGCTTCTCTAACTAAAACATAAAAAAAATCGCAGTTCGTGTCCGCGCCGTAGCTTTTTCGTGAAAACTTCGGGATAAAATCATAAAACAAGTGTTTCGTATTATTACGTAATTTAATTATCAATCTCTTTAATACAATATTTACGCAGAGTAGTATAATGGTTACAAAATAGATAAATCACAAGCTACCACAGACCCTTGCTACATGCGATAACCTTGTGATTTATCTATTCTGTAACCATTATACTACTCTGCGTAAATATTGTATTAAAGAGATTGATAATTAAATTATGTAATAATACGAAACACTTGTTTTAGGTTTTTTTCCCGACGTTTTCACGAAACATCTAGGACGTGGACCCGAACTGCCCCTTTCTTATGTTTTTTTAGCTTTTAAATTTGAAAAATACTTAATAAATAACTGTATTCGTAATTTCTACTTATTATTTTTACACATTTTCTATCTAGCCTCAAAATTCTGGTATTGATGGAAGAAGTGATGTTTCAAACCCAACTGTTGAAGTTAACTGCGCGCACAAACTGCACATGTCCTCTTACTCTCCCTCCGTGTCAATAGTGCCCATGATTTAGATTGCATTGAAATTCTTAGCGTCAGATTTCTTAGTTTCTTTACATTAAGCTAGGTCAATGAAATGTTAGAATCATATAGATGTTTTTAAAAGTTTTAAACGAAAACAATTTGGGACGATCATTTGAATTAGTTATATAAATATCTTTGTTTCCTTACAAGGATAAGAAAACAGCAATGGATCTTTTTAACTCATCACGGAACATTTAGAAAATCGGTCTTATGAATCTTTCTCAAATGCGTGCGGCGTTCTTCCAACCGTTCGTGATTTCATTCGGGATTTGCAAATCCGAGCTTTATCTCAAACACAGAATGGCACTTTCTATTTCCTCGAGCGCCCCTCCGCCCCCTCTAGGTGCGTGCCCTACACAAAATGTCTCCGCACCCACAAGATGAAAGGAAAAAATATAGGTCGTGTGTGTGCGAGAGCTTTGAATTTACATCTAGGTATCGAGTGGGTGGAGTGGATTTAGAGACCCTAGGTTTCTATGACGACTACGGCGAGGTGGAAGTCGACCGTGGTTCGGCAGTTGGAAAAATTTAATTAAAGCGTTTTCAGCTCTGTAAATTTATATCTTTCAATTTTTGTACAGAGATGCATGATATTATTGAAGACTTCAAATTACGAAATTATACTTCATCCTGAGAGGTTATATAATTTTTTTTTGTAATCTTTTACAGTTATGCTGCGTAAGTCTTAGTTTCCACCGATGGACTAATTTTAGGTGTCTTTGTTTTTAAATCTTACTAGACAATTTACGTTTTCTTAGCATTTAAATATTGTATATACTTCACCAGTAATCTGCTCTAATAATAAGAGTAACAGCTTTTGAGATATGTTTTTTTCTCGAAAAACGGCCAGAAATTACTTTAAGGTCATTTAAAAAATAAAAGCTTTTGTAGATTAAAATTCAAAGCTCAGAAACATTTTGTTATTACTGCTTCGGAAGTTCAGGTGATAGATAATAATAATCTTTCTTACCAAAATTTAGCCTCAATTAACAAAGGGACTAATTGCTACTATTGAATTAATTTTCTAATCTGATATACACATCACATGATAAAGAATAGTTTGGAGTTAACCCATTGGTTTGCTCATATTTCCTAAAATGAGTTACTTTGAATGAGACGATAATCTTCTGTCATTCTTGTGAACGAAAATTATTCATAATCGCAGCATTTCTTTTAGCGTTTAAATTCAAGGTGTTTTCTTTTTAATTCTTTATATTAAAATATTAGCTAGATAACAAAAACTCTCATTTCAACATACCATATTGCAAATTATAGGGCAGAAATTCTAGAAATATTGATGGGGACAGTCTAGGAGAAGTTTTGTGTCCAGCATTGATACTAAAAAGTGGTATTAAAAACGGAACTTCTAAAAAGTTGGATATTTAGATGAAAATAACATTTACTGAGAATGTTTAATAAAAGGAATAGAACCTAGGTTATATGGCTAGATTATATAGGTTTTAGAATGTGTTCAAACTTGGTGAAGAAATTGGTCTGATAATTCAGATGCATTTCCAAATATATATTTTTTCATCCCTCTTAGCAATCAGCATGAATTATAAAACTAATTTCTTATACCTTCATGCATTTCCTTATTTCCATTAGGAACTGCGGTTTACGTATTACTTTGCAAAAGACCTCTTATTCAGAATTATTTTGGGGTGGGGGATGTTGAATTCCAATGATGATGAACCTATTTTATGTTAGCGTTCTACAAAACAAGTTCTTCAGTCACCAAAGGTTGTTTGACAAAATAATTGTTCTTTATTTTATAAAATTAGGAACATCTAGCATCAACCTGATAAAAAAATACTTTCTTTAATATATTTTAACAAGATTTTCTCTTGTTTCATCCTTTTACTAGAAAAATTCATTCATTGATCAGATTATTCTTCTTAAATGTTTAAGTTGTTCTTGCAATTATTTATTTATTTAAGACTCACAGCGGCCCGACCTACCCTAAAGGGTGTAAGGCTGAAAATGACTCATAATAAATGACAATAATATCACTCAAAAAACCCCTTAAATATTGAAATATTAAGAATATTAAAATACTAGAATATTAAAACAAACAATTAAAACATCAAAGACACGAAAACATCAAAGGTAATCACACAAAAGAAAACATAAGCAGAACACAAGACCCATGAGCTCAGAACAGAGAGACCCATACCTCATAGCACCTATCAGATCTGATAGCCAAATAAAAAAATTCTTAAAATATTAAAATTACTTGTAAAAATGAAAGTTCCAATACTAAAACTGACAAATTAAAAGCACAAGAAGTGGCGGCTCGTCCATTAGAGCTGCAGCACCCCTGAAATTATTTTTTAAATTTGTATTCTTCGTTTTTAATCTCATTTGCTTACTTTTGCACTCTCTAAGTTCAATGACTTACGGAAATGCAAAAAAGTAAAAAAAATTGAAAAAAAGCATAAAATGAATCCAAACGAAGAGAGACGCAGGTCTGAGCTACAAAATAACCCGGCCCCCCCCCCCGAAATCCGTTCACTGAGCAGAAAATCCGGAGTGAAAAAGCAACTCTTTCTTCCTTTAACTTAGACGGACTATGAGCTGAAAGTCAACGCAGCTCTGTCTGCCACGGAGCCAACTGAAAGAAAAAAAGATGCTCTTCTTAATAAATTTTTTATTTTTCTTTTTTTCCTCACTCTCACACAAGTTGCAATCTCATTGGCTGTTTATGAGTTTCGCTTTCGGTTCGTGTTCGTTCGACGACAGATTCGAGCAAATAATACTATTCTAACACTTTCAGATTTTTAGAGTATTTCAGTAAAAAGTGTATTTAATATGTTTTAGCTTAAAAATAAATTTTCTGTATATGAGTTATTTGATATTCATTTTGAAAGAGTGTAATTTATTGAACTGGGCAAGGAGGGAAGTGTATATGTGGAGATCCGATTATTATTATTATCGTCAGAGGAATCTTCACATCAACATTCACTTTAATATTTGTTAATACAACTACTAGAAAGTGTCATACGCTGATTATTTACTTTGTTTGAAAAGCAGGAAATTTCACATCTGGATTTGGAATTTAAAAATTTGGCCTACTTAGAGATAAAGTAGCTTTTAAAATTGTATTCTCTAGATAAACATTTTTTTGCAGCCCTCCTCGTTTCTAAGCTCACGAGCCGCCACTGAGCACAAGGTACAACTTATTACGAGGAATGTCCATTATTAATAAAAATAAGACGGATAACAACAATCCTTGTAAAAAAGTAGAGTAAAATATGTAAAATATTTTTTAAAAATAACTTAAATATCAAGATGGGAACCACCAGAGATCGAGGTTGTTCTTGAATGCCATTTCCTGTTATTTATGAAAAACATTTTTCCAGTATATTCTTTTATTTTTATGCATATACATCTGCGTACATGAACAACTGCATTCTAAAAATTCAAAAAGGTAATTAAGAATGTAGACTATAACAAAAAAGGATTCTAATGTCTAAATTTAAAATTCTAAGAAATTTCCATTGTAATTTATGAACGGTTAATATTTTTTGCAAAAAATCTAGAAAAATCAATGCTATTGAAAAATGAGATTGTTTCCAATTAATAAAAGAGTTCATTCTTTATATTCTAGTACTTTTTCCATATCTGCATTTTTTTATTTTCTACTGTTCTTTTTTAGTCTTCTCAGCTGAGGAGTGTTACAGACATGCAAAGAGTGTGGTTTCGATTCCTGATAAGAAATAAATATTTGTGACATGGTCTCAAGATGTTTCAAATCTGTCACGGAAGATTGCAAAGATACATTGACCTCTAAGACTCTGCGCTTACAAATAACACCCTCGTGGTATCTGTTTTGAGAAAGAAGTGATAAAATTCCAACTTCTGTTAGTTAAACAAATAATTATGAATATCTTCATTAAGTGAAGGAAATCGCTCCATGTTGAAACTATAAGCTTCGAAAACGTTCAAATATTCAGAGCTTCTTTTCATCTTTAAAGTTTCATTATTACTCTAAGCGTTTTCATTTGCTGAGTTTAGGAACTTCAAGTGTTTCTAACTGCTCAGTTTAGCAACTAGAAGCATTTAATAAAAGATAAGTTGGTAGAATTCTGTAGGACTTTTCAGACTCACAGCTTCACACTTTTTCTATTTTTCCTTTTTTCTTCACTGGCATTATAAATAGAAACTTTTGTTTTTTTTCATGATTAAGTTAGTTTATAACTTAAAATACTACTTTTAACTTAAAATATTTTTTGCTATCCCCTCGCGTTACCCTGTTTTATTTTTACTTTAAACATATTTCTTTTTTAGTTCAGAGGCTACGAATCACTTTTTGAGCAATTCAGAATAATTATTACTTCTCATAATTTAATATAGATTAAAATAGCACTAACTTAAGCTGCTGAAATTCAAAAGAAGCTTATAATTTCAAGAATTTTAAAGAATAATATTCTGTTTAAAATACATCTGATACTCAATTTTTTTCAAAACAATAATATATAATAGAAGTATCAGTTTTCTCTAATGATAATCTTCTTCACGCCTGTGTGTGCTTCTTTTTCTGATGAATTCAAATAAAGCGTTGCTGATACGAATTTTAAGAAATTTAAATGGCTGATTTATCAAATATTAACACGTGTTTCAAAGATTTTTAAGATGTTATGTGAAATTTATTACGACAACTTTAAAAACTGTTTCGAAAAGTTTTAGCAGTGCTTACTTTGCATTTTAATCCTATATCTAGATATTTATTTTAATAGTAATAGAACAACTGTTCTTAATTTCATAATTTTCGAAAGTTAAAATCAATTTAGATTTTATGAAACTTCCTTAAACTGACAAGTTCCAATAAATGTAACAACGTACTAACTAATATCTCTGCACGTGAATTTTGAAACCTCGGAAGTTTTTCTTAAATACAGTATATTCCTATATCAATTTTTACAGTTGCAAATCATTAAAAACTTCCATAGAGAGAAAGGAAATAATTATATCCTTCTTTTTCTTTGTAATATATTAACTAATTTTACCCTAAAGATACAAATGGGAAAGGCCTTATTTAGTATCAGCAAAATATTTTTATACATATTTTCAGAAGAAAGAATTTATTTGGGAGAGAAATACAGAGTACTTTATGTGATAAAACCAAGTATCTTTCTTATCGGTGAAAAATTTGCTATTGATATGACACGTAAAATATGTAACAGCTCGAGTACCAAACGGTTGATACAACGTTAATTATACTGAGTATCAGCCATCCATCATTGGCACTAAGTAGCTTCATATTCATCACGATCATTTATCGTTGCCTTGTAGATCTCATTAACTTCAGAAATATAAACGTGACTCTCTGCTCACGGTATCGAAATTTAAGCAGTACAAATATAAAAGTTCTCGACCGACTCAGTCAATATGCAGTCAGGTAGATTACTGCATATCTCCGAGTTACTATAGCAACTGTTCGCGTGCAAAGCCACCGGAGGAAAGGGGCCTCGTTTGTGCAGGGGTGCCCTTATTAAGCATTCATAGGGAATTCTCTATCACCGCACCACACGCTGATCGGGGGTTGCTGGTAACAGAGAGTAATTGAAGGGTTCTGTTCCCGGATGGTTATTAAGTGAATATAAGCTACCTTCTTGTAAATAGGTTGATAGAGCTTTCCTAACTCAAAAATGTTAAAATTACACAGATTTGACTATCCAGTAGAATGAGAATTGGCTTTATTAATGAATGAAAAATGTTAAGCGAAAGAAATACCTGCAGATAACTATTTCAAGTTTATATTTTCAGGGCTATTATTCTCATAGATCTTAATTTTCAAGTCATAATTTATTTGCTTAAGTCATCTGATAAAAAGTTTCTATTGTATTTATAACACGTGCGAAGTTTTTTTAAAATTTTCTAGTTAAATTTCTTGAAGGCACATAATTATATATCTAACTTTATAAAAGAAAGGGAAAGATATAAATAAAGAAAAAATTACAAACTATGCTGCTTTTGTAATCAGAAACTTATTGCTATATATTGCAATAAAACTTATTTTAGAAAAAAGTTATCAATCACTGGCAGAAAGAATCGTATCGTTTTTCCTAGTATGTAACTTCCTACAAGATTAGCTTTCCATTACTGGTTGCCTAATGTAAGAATTTCTAACGTCTGGAGAAGGTACATTTGACTTTATTCATTCATTCATTACTATCATCATTAATTTTAACATAATCATAAAGAAAATCCCCACCCTGCCTTATCACCAGGGTACAATACGGGTATTATGATCTGCGCAAAATAGCCCACATTATTATCTGCCCATGCACAAATTCCTCCCTAAGGAGGTAGGTCTCGTCATCGGTGATGTGCCCGTTAATCAGAAAAATCACCTTCGTTGTACCCCCAGGAGAAACGAAAACTCGAAAACTGAGTGAAGCAGCTTCTCATCCTCGAGGTGACCTCGTGAAATTAATTTTAAATCATAAAAAGAAACCCTGTCCTGCCTCCTCATATCGAAGCGACTGGGGAGCATTGAATGACTCGGCCACCGCGAATAGTAAATTCGGGCTCTATAGCAGACGAATAATACCTTTCATAGCATAGACCGACACATGCGGCCATCCCTCAGACAGAGGTACGGCACGTCAGCGGCGATAGGAGTTAACCAGGCAGCACCTCTATTATTGCACTCACCAAGGGAAGCGAGAATCCGCTTACTTATCCAGCAACTTCTCATCCTCATATCTGAGTAATAAGCCCAGTGGCTCGTAACATAAGTCAACTGACAACATTTTTAAATGGAGGCAGTTGTGCAATAAGAAACCAAGGTACACATTTTGAACTATAGTTGCTTTCTCAAAAATATAACAGAAAAGATTCTGATATTGCAATTTTGAAAATTCGTAATTTCCTTATTAGTAATCTGCTGCGATTGTAGTTGGCTTAATTTTGCGCTAAAAAGCTACACATAGTAACTATTTTTATTTATTAGTGAACTAGAAAGCCCGAAAATGGTAGTAGATTTCTGGTTGTATTGTTACCTTTAAGTTTCTTTCGCAAGGAATCTGCGCACACTGATAAGGAGAAATCGAAGAAAGGTTTTTAAATTTTCCCCCCTTCTTTGAATGAAAAATAATATTGTGATCGAGAATCAAGTTATAAACTTTTTAATACTGTAAATTTCTTTTTGATTACAATTTGATAAATATCATCGTCTCTTCCAGGATCTGAATCTGTGACGTGATATTGCTCATAGTGTCGAATAGAAATGCATCTGGTCTCATAGCCACCCTCGTCATATTAATCAGAAAAGGATAACGCGGAGGACATCGGATGATAAAAGCAATTGACAAAACAATGCAGGATGCACATTTATTGATTGTCAGATAGCCAAAGTAATAATAAAGCTTTCTGTCGACGATTGCACAAATTTATTCTGTTAAGTGCTTATATATGCAAAAGAATTCCGCAACAACTATTTTCATAATTAGAGATTTGCATGTGTTTAGCGATGTAGTACATAAGTGCAGTTAATATAAAAATAGTAAAAAAAATAATAGCAGATCTGCAAGTGTCATTTTTAAACGTTAAATAAGTCTATCGCATTTCTTTAAGTTTGTTCTGCCGGCAGGTGGAAAGAAGTATAGCTGGAAGTTTTATTTTCTTTCTCAGTAGGTTTTATTGGAATCAAAAGCAGGTCGCAAACAAGATATAACAATCCTTTCTTTTTTCCTAATGAGTTGCTGCTTTCTTGCGTGAAATATAGTAGCATCGACTTCATTCCGCACTCTTTCTGTTGCGCATTAACGTAAGTTTTTTTATTAAAAAATATTTTAAAGCAATGTTTTTTTTGTTTAGCTATTGATTGTTTTCATTGATTATCCTGAAAATTCTGAATAGCATTAACTGTCTACATTTTTAGAAGCTGTTAAATTTTTAACTGCGTGTGAAAGTTATTTTTTCACCGAATGCATTTTTTATATAAAAGATCTATATTTGAAATCTGTAAGTATTGATATATAAAGAAGAGGAGAAAATTGCATTAGTTAAGGATTATACTATTTTTCTTTTCTGGTTCTTCTAACAAGTATCATGGAATATTATTTATACCCTGAATTTATTTTTATAGAAAAATAAGCATTGAAAGTATGAGAAGCAATCACTTTCTACATATTTGACATAGCAAATACATATGTAACTTTTTGAACAGTTAGTGTGATCTTTTCATTTTAATGCACAATCATCTTGTCATTTTAATGCACAGTAGTTAAATATCTTTGAATTTCTTACCAGATAAATCTTTTTATAAAAAATGAAAATTAGAAGTATTTTAATAGAGCGCATTCATTAATTTTTATATATCAAAAGGAACCTATTATATCTTGATATTTGCACTAGTATAGTTTTATTGTAATAATTGTGTTTCTTTTCTCAACAGGTCGGAGGCTGATTGGTATGCGCTTAAAAGAAACAAATGTAGTTTTCAGGTAAGCAGTACTTTCAACACTTTAGACTTTTCTTGTTACATTACTTTGATTTTTTTTAAAATAAACATCGTACCTATGTTAACTAAGCATATCAAACAGTTATCACGCTACTATCCAGATGATTAAAAGTATTCTTATTAGAATCAGTGAAAAAGGACTGCAAGTTTTTATGCAAATGTGCATCGATTTCATTCGTTCCAAAATCATTAATCATCGTCATTTTGAAGTCTAATCATTAATATACTCTCCAGGATATCTTTTTGAAACGATAAGAAATAATATATTTAAAGTATAAAATATCTGTAATTCCCAATCCATACTCTGGATTGTTTTCCAGCTTGTAAGAGTCTTTTAATATATCTTCCATTCGAAAGTAATTCTATAGTAATTACTTAATTATATGTCTTTAAGTATGCAATCAACAGTATTTTTAAAAATATCTGTTTTGAGGAAATTCCGTCCAACTTAAGTATGCGGAATCTTGTCTTATTGTATGCCATACTAAATCATTCATTACCCTATTCACTATTCATGATAAAATTAGCCTTCTAATAATATGGTTGCCGAAACGTAATTTTACAGTTCACATATGAAATGATTTCCTTAAAGAATCAAAAGTATATACTTCTATTTAACCGAAACTGTGTCCTGGTATTCCAAATATCTAACGTACAGAAAAGATTGAGCTATAATTTTTATTGTTGAGCAGAACTAAATCGGACTGTACAAAGGTGTATGGTAATCAAAAGGTACAACTAATGACAAACCTAATCTACATCTTGAAGATTTGAATTTTGGACGAGAATATTAGAAGAGCTGACATTCAATAAACGAATATTTATTGGGAATTTTCGAAAATACTTCCTTTGAAGTGTTTGTGTAACCGAAGAAGTAGTCGATGTATCTTACGTTAAACTGTGAGAAGGCACGTAATTAATACACTATACCAAACGTTTACGTAGGCGGACATTTTCACTCTTAATAAACATTGAACTATTTAAGAAAAAATATTTAGGGGTTATTAAACACTCAGGAATTCGTGAATATCATTCACCCTGAAGCTAATCTTTAACTGAAACTACATCATTTCAAAATACCACTAATTTAAGAATTAAGCTCGCAACTTTCCGATGTTTCAAATATAAAGTAGCGAAGTTCTGCTGTCTTTTCTGCTTACTGCTTATTTTTCGTCTTCCTTGCCCATGTATAACAAAAAATCTGAGTAAAGGAAACACATATTAAAATTGAACAGTAATCGATCTATCTTTGCTAAAAACATTTCATTTTTCGATGAGCTGGGTCGACTTTGTCTAGAGGGCAGACAGGAAGTTCTTGGCAGGTGAGCTGAAAATACTGCTTCAGCAGGTGAGGTCAAATGTGACCTAAGGCTTCGGCAACCAACTTGTCACTCGCACCCTGCCCACTGTAAAACAACTATGCGGCGACAAAGCGGAGGTCCGATTATTATGCTAGCAATTTACTTGTCAAGGGTTATTTTACCCCCATTTGTATTGTCTTCACAAAATAATACTTGGCTTGTCAACGTGTTTATAAGTCAATAAGATAGTAATTTTCAGACAAATGAAATTTAGGAATAATGCGTTATAGTGAAATAACTTTCCTCAGCAGAAGTGACTGAAACTTGAGATGGGTTAAGATATGATATCTGTTACTGTTTCCACATTTATAGTGCCTATTAATAATCTTTTTCATATAAATTTAAACGCCGTGCATTTTCTTCTTATTGTTGCAATTTTAAATATAGAAATACGAATGTCCATTACCTTTTTATTTTTTTCTTTCTTAAATCCTTATTGATAAAAATCGTCTTTCTCATTTTATTTTGTCCTTTATAGAAGTCCACTATTCTCGGTCGATTTTCTTAAAATTTGACATGAATTTCATTGAATGATTAACTTGAAAAGTTACAGCATCTCCTTTTAAAGAATTTTTCTATAATAATGGAATTTAAAAGATTTCTCTTCTGTCAGAATTTTATTGTGCATATTGGTTCTCGTCTTAACTTGAAATTTATGCCTATGGTGCAAACTTAGAGGCGTTTGATACTGATATGCAAAAATAAATAAATAAAATCCCCATCCTTGAAATCCAGAATTGAAAAAGAGAATTAATTTTTGAAAGTTTCCAGCAAATATTCCAGAAATATTTTTTTTTTAGTAGTGATATAAAAAAATGGCTTTTGGATTGAGATTAAATTAAGAAAAGAAATTCAGTTAGCCTATTCGATGAACATTAATTTTTTGTTAATTAATTTTGCTAATTAATAGTTAATTATCGAGTCCAGACATTTCGTTATGGTTTGAGAAAAGAAATTGCAACATCTCGGTTTTTGTCTCATCTCAAAAATTGGCGAGAACTTATGCCAACCTTAAAAAATGCATTTAAAAATTAATGAATTTGGTGGTAAGTATACTTATCGCGTCCTTATAAAGGGTTAATTAAAATAAAGGAAATGTTTGAAACTGCCCTTGCAAGTGTATAATTTTTAAGACATTTGAAGAAACAATTCAATAACACAATTCATCTGCAACTCCTTATAATTTCTTCGTAATGATAGTCCTCTATGGCTTCAGAAAACTTCACATTTTAAAATATAGCTGAATTTCTTCTAGAATTTAATGCGTATCTTATTTGGATATATTTTAACTAGCATTTTTTACTGTCTTTATTACACCTTTCAAGGGAGATAAGCCGAAGTTGAATCGGTGCCTGGATTGGACCGGTATCATAACTTCAATTCTATTAAATATTTCGGCCGTAGAATGGACAAATTATGTTGTAACTAAATAAATGGGGTGTATGATATCATTTTTAAGAGAAAGCGCTACGTGGTTAGAGTCAGAGAACAAGTATTTAGATTTAGGCACTAACAATCAATTATTTTAAGAAAAGACAAAAAGCTCTTACGCTGTTCTAAATTATATAGGAAAACAAGTTATTATATCATCAGATAGGAAATTTCTTTAGCGACAATTTACTATAATCATTTTATGAAAATAGTTTTAAATTAAGGTTAGGGTAATTTTTTGTTGTTGTCCAAAGGTTGCCTAGATTGGACTACAAACGGTTGCCTAGATTGGACCATATAAATCAGTGGGGTTATTACCTTAAACTACAGGAATGGTTCAGAAAGCAGTTTATCGCCGCTAGTAGGCCTCATAAACAGAGATTGGATCAAGTCAAAGCAGAAAAAACAATAAAAGGACACTAAAGTCATCAAATATTGGATCAAGAAGTATAAAAAATTAGGATATGTACCATTTATATCATTCATGTGAAAACCTTATATGGAAATCAAGCCTATTTAGATGGAATTACAAAATTAAATGAAAATTTAAAATATTTGAAAGTAAAGAGCACTGAGGAGCGATGGAATATTTCGAATCAGGACGCTGGATTCTTTTGGGTTGCTACAATGATGTAAATAAAAAAGTGGGTCTAACTATTAAAAACATACTCTGGCTTGTGTCGGTTGGAGTGGTGGTTGTTCCTCTCTTCCATTTTGCTGGTACCTTGTTGAAGCATTTTATAAATTTAATCTTTTTATATAATTTCACTCTTCTTAGCCCCTTTACATGTCTTTAATTTGGTCGATTCCTGGTCTACTTTATCTTAATAGCCTTTTGGGACACTTAAGATTTTAACAATTCCATTTGTATTATTTACACGTTTTTATCCTTGATGACTTAGACTCTGGGGCTCCGATATCTGAGGTTCCCATTTTGATATTTAAGTTATTTTATTAAAAATATTTTACAAATTTTAGTCCACTTTTTTACAAGGATTGTTGTTGTCTACTTTTTTTATTATCACTGGACAGTCCTCTTGAGAAGTTGTACTTTGTGCTTTTAATTTGTCAATTTTAGTATTGGAGCTTTAGTTTTTACAAGTGATTTTAATGTTTTAAGAATATTTCTATTTAACTACCAGATCTGATGGGTGTTCGGAAGTATAGGTCTCTCTGTTCTTTGAGCATGGGTCTTATGTTATGCGAGTGTTTTCTTTTGTGTTGTTTGTGGTTAGGGATCTCTTAAGACGTGTAAAGTTCATTTTAAAGGAAGGTTCTTTGTTTGTGTGCTTTTGGTTCATTTGTCCAGGTGTGTTGTTTAGATTGGTGTTTAGTAGATTTTGCATCAAATAGATTTTCCCGGGCTTGATATGATTTATGTGGCATCCATACTCCGAGCTGGTTGGCAGGACAGGACCTATAGATCATTGTTGTTTTTTTTTTAAAAAAAGATGAAAACTTCAAAGTTTATGAGATTTTTTTTACCTTTTAATGTTTTAGTGTCCTTAATGTTTTAATTATTTGTTTTGATATTCTATTGTTTTAATATTTTAAGGGCTTTTTTGTAATAGTACTGGTGCCATTTATTGTGTGTACCCAGTGTTCTTATATGCTTCAGTAAAATGCTTTTATAATTTGCTGAGTGGGTTTTAACTTTCATGTAAATTCTATGTTAGAGCGTTTAAAGTTCTATTCTTTTTTTATTTATCATTTTTTCATATTTTATCATCTTTTGTCTTATATTGCATTAATTTCCAACTTTCATTTAATATATGTGAAAAATATTAAAGGGCGATCTTCGGAAAATTGGCAAAATCTAAAGGTGATATTATGTAATCATGAATATAAAATTTTGTCTTCCATATTCAAGAAGGGATTCATAACTTATGTGCAAATAAACAGAAAAAGAAAATGATACAACGAATGAAAACGCTTATCTAGTTAAGTGCAGTCATTCCTAGTTTCCCACAAATGCTCGAAAAGGAAGTATAAAATATATTCATATTGGTAAGTGTACCGGAAAGCTCCAAGACTTATTCAATTTAAAAAATAATAGTACCTATGCTTAAATGCCATTTCCTTCCAAATGGTGACCTTCAGCAGAATTTCCATACTCCCAACATCCCTGTCACTGCTGGAATGTGGCCTGGAAGTCCTTTTTTTGGAAGCGATTGCATAACTTTCTGCTGAATTAGTGATCTGGAAGATTTTAGCTAATTTAGATAAGCTAATTAGCTTATCTACATTAGCTAATAAAGATTTAGATATCCTTCATTTTTTGGTAAAGAAAAAAGTTCGCAGGAGCTAAATCTGGTGTGTAAGGTGGACGCAGAAACAATAGCAAGTTGCAATTGTCTCTTTTTCCGTCGACCTTCAAAACACTTTAAATCCTTTGGGTGAGTGGGCCGGCGTGGGTTAAAAAAAAATTGCGATTGTCGGGAGACTCATCAACGACAGGCACTAACTACATAGGAATTTACTAACATGATGCGATATCGTTGTGGAGATTTCGATTCTTCGTGCTGCGTGGATCTGGTCGGTTTGGCTTCGCGTTCTTCCTCAAACAGCAGTAAAAGCTCGTTGACGTTCTGGCCCTGGGAAAAAAATAGCGTTAATTACTGTGACTGTGCCACACCTGTATCATTCTACTCACCATATAATGCAGCATATAGCTCATTTTCTCAGCACTGGAAAGATTTGCCGAAACGAGTGCATCATCATAATATGGATAAACATAACTTGCAGTTACAGTATTCTGTATTTATTTGTATTCTATATGGGGGGGGGGATGCCTATTTTCTTAATTATTGCAAAGGGGAGAATAAATGCCAATTCCGAATTCGTCGCTTTCTTTTATTTTATTTTGTTTATTTTTCTTTTTACGAAGTGATACTACTGCTCCCGCGCTCTTAGAACTGGTTTGTAAGCTGCTTTTCCCCTGCGGATTTGCTGTACCGAAAGGGTTAAGCATATGCAGAGAAAATACTTTTACAGAAATTTTGAAGCGTGCGGGAACCAAGAGCTTTACGAAAAAAGATAACCGTACTATATGCGGGTTTCTGGAACTGTTTTTTTTTCCCTTACTCAGTCGCATAATCTTTATTCAAATATTCATACGAATTCATATTTCTCGTATGTTTTCGTCATTTTTCGAAGATTTCAAAGGCGAGAAATTTATAACGCTTTTTGAATTATCAGCTTCTTCCTCATTTCTCTTCCATTTTTAACTCTAAATTTATTATATTCATATTATTTCAAAAATAAAAATGTTATTTTTAAATATTTACGGATTAAAAAATTAGATAAACACTGAAATCCTCTATTTCATCTATTACCCCATGCCAAACGTCTCGCGAAATAAGTCTAATAAGTGCACGGATATGTTGAACTGAATCATAAACTTTAAAGATACAACCTTTGACTTTTAAACCAAAATATTTGCTATAAATATCGCAATTTTATATTTTTTCGAATTTTCACGTGACTTTTTTATTTACTTTCACAATATTATGTCCACGGATGCTCAAAACTATGAAGAAACATGCAAAGAAAGGAAAAAAAATTTGAGAAGACAGCAAGAATTATACTTGGACCCGACGAATCTTTATCGGAAACTCACTACTCGTTGCCATGGTTACGAGAAAAGGAACTCGGCGGAAGATAAGAAGGTATTTTTAGGAAATTTCGGACATCATTCTCATTTCGGGTTCTCTCTCCTCAACAAGTATTCATCAGCATTCCTCTTTGAGCCTCGCAATGATTCACGCAAAATGTTTACGCCGGAAGCCGTCACTTGCGTGTTTTTCCTCTCGTCATTAAGAGTTCATTCAAGGGTCTCAGCTGCTTCTTAACTGCTTCGAGTCAGGTAATTTCTTGTCATTCATCTTTTACAAATCTTCATTAAAAGACCGCATGTTCGTTTAACTTTCTTCGGAGAATTGGATTGAAACGATCCTATTATGGATGGAATATCTGTAAATTAGAATTGCAGATAAAGGGGCTGTAAAGAAATTATGCTTGGAATTCGTATTTAATCAAATGTCTGCTATTCATTTTGCTTCTTTTATATATTAGGTTTTAATTTTTTTCGTAAGTAAGTACTATAAATATTTATTGAAATCGATTTTCGTATTCGTTAACTGATCAAGTAAATAAACTACAAGCAGCTGTTGAATTTACATCAAATGTATTGGAATTGCCGTTTTCTCTTTTATAGGTAAAATATTGTATTAATGTTTTTTAAATCATGTTATTACAAAATATTTGTACTTCTTACAGTTAATTTTAAGAAAAAATGACAAATTTTTAATTAATATTTCATAAAGCGAAAAAAATTTAAAATCTTTATTAATTTGGCATGCATTTCAAGTAAGATTTTCTCTAATGAAGTGGCTTAATTTGCTTCATTCTACCGTAAAGAATCAAGCGTATGAAATCACTGCATTGTTTTGGGTACCTATTAGTACTGGGCAATTTTTGTTACAGATTTTTAAACCTATTTCCTACTAATTTTGTTTTCCAATCATAAATCTGTTTTTACCGTTTCATATTTCACTTATGCATTTAAGTTTTAATTTATTTATAAATAATAGATTTCATTGATGAGCAGAGAAGACAATTTTTTATCTTTTAATTTATGCGGTATTTTTAATTCTATTTAAAATCATACGTCATATATAAGTACATTGATTTTTTTTAAATAAATCAAATCACTGAGAAAAATTTACTTTGTTTCAAAAATTATTAGGAAATTTTAGCACTTTTTTTTTAATGATCGATATACTTCATTCACTCATACAGCTTCCGTTAGATTCAAAAAAATTAAATTACATTTTTAGAAAATCATTGTTTTCATTGTTATTTTTTAAACTTGAGTCTTCACAAATGAATTTTAAATCATTTTTCTATTTTCAAAGGTTCAACTGAGTTTTGTTAAGTTTATTTGTCGAACTTTTTTTATGTTAAGAGTCTATTGCTCATACACTTCACAAATGGAACATGTTGACAGTTAAAACCGTTTCCACCCCTCGCAAGGCCTCTAACTAGGACCCTTCGTCGACAGATACCAAAGTAAACAGAGTTCGTTTACCGGCTGGGAAAGGGGCAGAGTTGGCGATACAGCTATCGAAGGGATTCTTTTTTTCATGCCCTTCGCCTTGTTTATTGTCGGGAGGAAAGCAGATAATCTAGGATCTTTATCTTTATTTGTAAGCTAAAGGAAGGGTTTTCGCTTGTTTTAGATTTCCTAACAGTGAAGGATTTTTTAAAAAAATCGCTTGTTAAGAGATAGATGCAAGACAAAAATTTTTCCGGGAAATGAGCCTTTATTCCAGTCATGTTGTATGCTAGCAAAGCAAATGTTTACTACGTTACGTGTAGGTTCAGCCTATCTGATATGTATGTGAACTATACGAAGAGAGTTTAGAAAGCTCACATGACGATGTCGTCGATTTTTAGTGCTTCTTCCTATTGGAATTAAAGCAATTTATTTCTGTACTGAAAATGTACAGCTTTTTTAAAATTTTCTGCCTAAGGCATATTCATTTATGGATTAATTGAAATAAATTCGAATAGTGTTTATAATTTCTTTTTTAAAAAAAAGGTGCATGAAAATTGATGTTTCCCTTGTCTTTTTGAATGGATTTAATTTAAGAACGATATTTCTTTTCATATTCGAAAGAAAAGCAATCATATGGATGTGAGCTCGCAAATGATTTTGTCCATTTAAATAAGTGTTAAGCAATTCCTGTCCTCACTGCAAGATAAACGAAATGCATAAGAAAAATAAATCTCATATGCGTCATATTGCAGAACCCTTCTTAAGCACTACATTATATAGTGCTTAAGAAGTGGCATAGTCATTTCTTAAAGAGAATGCAGCAGTTCTAATAAAAGTCTTTATTGTAGATTTGTCAGCATTTTTTTAAAATAAGACATTGAGTTAATATTTTGGATAAAATTTTAGCTATTTCCAGCCCATAAACATCTTTTAATGTTGCGCACGAGGATGCACATATCCCCAGTGAACGTCAAATAGCAAAAAGAGGGCGTAAAATTAATGACGGAACTTTCTCTGCCTTCAAAACGTTGAATTCAAAAATCTTATCTGTTGTATCCTTTAATTAGGAACTCAACAGATGTGAAATCGCTAGTTCAGCGTATTGAAGGAGCTCGTAAAAATTATAGGGAAAGACGACCAAGATAAAACAGTGGCAATTACAGTAGTTATCAAGGCAGTATAGTAGGCAAGTACAGTAGATAAAAATAGAGTTGAACCTTTCCCACCAATGATCCCTTTCTGGATGGAGAAAAATTCATGCCCCCCCCCCTTCCCATTTCAGTCAGAAAACTTTTGTCGCAATTACAAAGCTCAAAAATACTTAAGGAAATAAAGCGTTAATTAAATATGCTTAAAGTTCAGTTACTTACATCATGTCTTAATGATCTTTATACTTTTCAAATTTCACAATAAAAAACTTATATTTCACTATACTAACTATAAAAAATTTCAATTAAAGATAGTGATGTAAGCATATTTTAATGAAATATAATCAGTGAGATTCTCTTATCTATCTTCGTTCATAATTTATTAGAGCTTTTACATTTTGAAGAATCTGGAAGAAAAAGGTGTTGTGAGAATTTTTGCGATCCTCAATATCTTTCTTCCCGACCCACTTGAAGTCACTACCCACAGTTTAGGAACTTCTGCTTTAAAGTATCATTTTCAATTATGCGAAAAATTAAACAAGATATAGTATTTTGCTAAAAGAACTGGATAGTTTTTTTTCAGTTCACTAGAATTTTCCCAGTTGTTTTACGTTATTACATGCTTTTCTTCCTTTTATAAAGTTGTCAAATCTCATTTTATTTTAAAATATCAATTTTTATTTCAATCTTTCTTTATTTTTTGATTACGGAGAGTGAATACAGCGATTCTTTATCTGAAAAGTTTGTTACAGTTCAAGAAAGTAATTTTTAAAAAGTCCTTGCTGGCAAGTTTCTGTTTAATCAATGTCCATAAATTCGGTCTTAAAATCTTTATAGAACCAAAAGCATCTTTACGTATAGATTTTATTATTGTACTTCTAAAGAAATCAAGTTGAAGAGTAAAAATGAGATTTGTATAAAATGCTTTGGACTTAATTTTTTTAAAATTTATTTAACTAAATTGCATACATTTTAAAGATATTCGAAATTATAATGTTGAATGCAGTTCTTTTACTTGTCACCAGATAATTTTTATATGATAGATCTGCTCCATCTAAAAAAAAACTAAAACGTTCTATTGCTAACGATTTTTTTTTCTAAATTCAGTACATGAAAAAGGAGAAATGTGCAAGACGAAACTACAAAATTTCTCATATTTCATGCAGAATGAAATTTTAAAAATTATTTTTTTAAAATTTATTTTTATTTTTTTTATTTCACTGTCTCGATTTAAAAATTAAATACCAAGACTTTAATGTTTGCCTTATAAAATTTACGTTATAAATGTCATTATTAGAATTCTCTGGATTAACGCATCATTCTAGAGACTTCTAGATCCTGTGAACACATTCATCGGTGTGGAAATTAATATGGATTATTTTGAAAATGGTTGCATATTTAAAATATTTTTTTTGGGGGGGGAGGAATTCGAATTTCATGATAAGCCTACATCATTCAATTCATCTCAAACCAGTCTGTTCCTTATTTTTATATTTCTTAATGATTTTTTCGTATGTAAGTGCTCTATACAATGTATGCCTGTATATCACCTGTGGTTTCAGTGTCGGAAGCCGATCTACCAAACAAAAGGCGGTTGTTTTTTCCGCCAGACTGTCAGGCTACCTGTTGAAGCGTGGGAAGACTGAAAGGGAACGTGGAAAATAAGGGGTGTTTTCAGAAGACCCAATAACATCTGGCCTACTTTCTCTTATTCGTAGTCCGCCGAACCTGTTCATATTTTCGTTTCTTTACTGTGACCAATGAAAGCTCGCCAGTTTAAAGGAGGAGGAAAAAAATATTTTTCTTCTTTGTGAGAAGGCAGAAGGTGCAAGGAGAATCGTAGGGGAAGGGAGATCTGAAGACCAGGGGTCGGTGGTGAGAGGGTGTCAATAGGGCATGTGGGTATGCTTCGACCTTGAATTGGATTTTTTGCATTGCTCCTTAGAAAATAATATTTGCTTGCACTATGTTCTAGAAAGCGCAACGTCCTTGAACCTGTTTTTCTATTACGTTCACAGAGGGGACTAAAGGGGCCGGAAATTTGGCATTATTGCCAGTGAAAGTAACGTGAAGTAATTTCAAAATGAAAAAAGGGAGGAAATATTCCAAATGTTCATTTATATGAAAAGGATAAGAAATAAATAGATAAGAAATAATACTTTCTGGCCTTCGGCCCCAATACAGCGTTAATCAGATGTTGTCATCGGTTGGTGAATTTAAAAAAATGAATTTTCCAAAACTGTATTTTGAAATTTTATGCAACCTTATACTTGGAATTAAAATTTATTTAAGAATGACGATATTATACCTTTATTATTACAGTACAACCCCAGTTAACCGAACGGGGAAGGGTCGTTTCGGATACTGATTTTTTTCGGTAAAGCAATGAACATCTATAACTATTTTGTATCTAATTATAGTATCTAATTCTGAAATGTTTTGAGCGTAAAACGAATTCAAAACACTCTTTGTAGGCTTATATTCTTCACTTAGCTTATATTTTTCACTCTTATATTCTTTTTTAAAGGTAACCCTTTAAAAAACCTTTGTCGGGCGCAATATTCGTACCGGCGAGATCGGGCGCAATTCTCCTGACAGGCACAGAAAAACAATATCTTAACTAATATTGTTAATACCTCTTAATTTTAATTTTAGCATTAT
Organism: Araneus ventricosus; assembly: GCA_013235015.1. NCBI lineage: Eukaryota > Metazoa > Arthropoda > Arachnida > Araneae > Araneidae > Araneus > Araneus ventricosus. The sequence goes on from BGPR01000930.1 coordinate 155,814, forward strand.
AACATTAATCACTGATCCCCTCCGGCCTGTGGAAGGCATTACGCCTTCTTGGGTAGGCTGGGCGGGTTGTAAATAAATAAAAGTAAATCACTGACCTTCTTGGGAAGGCTTAAAAGAAAAATGTCGGGCTATTGTTGCAAAAAAGTTTCGTCTTCGCGATAATTTCCATACGTGTAGTACAATACGGTTTTTTATTTTTATTTATTTATTATTTTTTTGGATTTGCGATTTCAGAGGAATTTCGGATAACCCGGGTTTCGGTTAACCAGGGTTTTACTGTATTATTATTATTATTACTTAAAAATATGTCGCTATTGTGCAATAATGCACTTTCTAAATCCCCTCTGGAATACCACTAGATAAAAATTATTTGTAATTATATGAATCAAATTGACAAATGTCCTGACAGCAGTGAATTTTTTTCTAAACTATATGAACATTTTGTAGAAACTAATTATATCTAATTTTTTTTGTATGTAGATTATTTATCGGAAAACTCCTTCAGAAAAAAAAATTTTACGTGTTTTCTGATAAAGCAAAAAAATTCCTTCCCGTCAGTGTCGAATGAACAAAATGCGACTGTGCATTACATTAAGGAGAAAAAAACATTTCTAAATGTTAGTAAATTTCAAACTATTTTTAGCTTTCTTTGGAAGTTTTATATTGATAAATGTATGCAGATATTAAGATTTCTTATCCTACGAAACTGAAATTTGGTTGTGCTTGCTACGAATGCATTTTGGATCATGAGAACGATCTTATCTTTCAAATTTCTCCAAAAATGTCGCCGTACACGCACATGATATTAGGACCCTTTCTTTGCTAAAGGTTGCAGCTAAATGAGGTCAATAGAAAGTCGGCAAACAAAGGATAAGGTTTTACGTGTGTAAGCGGATGAACTTTAAACTTCCTTTCTGATGTTGTTAGATCAGCGAATGTTTCAAGATTTCTAAATGAATATATCTTTAATAATACTGAAATGAGGTCAGTGTAACGTTAGAGAAATAAACAAGTGCATGATGAAATAGTTTGTAGGTTTCTTTTAATGATTCTGTTTGGAGAAAAATACTTTGAAAGGCATTTGGTTTCAACCATTCATTGTAAATTATCCAAATCATTTGGTAATGTAGATTTTTCTTTCCACGACACGTTTGCCCATTGCAATATAAACTTTAAAAGGGTTCATATAATATTTAAAATTTGAGGATAGGCTGTATTTATGATTTTTTTCCATATATGAATAACAGTTTTTAAAGTAACTAAGCATTACAAAATATTTCAAGATTAAATTTTTCTAAAAATTATTTATCATCGATACATCCGCTGTTGTGCCTCTTTTTAATCAATGAAAAATAATTTTTTGCATTGATTTTGCAAAATAATTTTTGTAAAAACACGAAATTAATTTACAGCAAGATTTAAACCTGAAGCTGTAAACTCCATTTACTTTTGTTTTATATAAAAAATTCAGATAAGAAATAAATTTCAAAATTTGACATCTAAATTGACAAGAAAGTTTACAACCGGAAAAAAAATCTTTAAAATCTATGTGTACTCATTACATAAGCAAAATTTTAAAAAACTAATGTTATTAAAAATGATTGCTTATTAAAAATAATATTGCTTCAATTTTTTTCTTTATCCAATCCACCAAGCAAATTTATGAGTGAACATCTTTTTTTGTCATACTGACACATACAGTGTAATGGCAAATCTAATGTAAATTTAAAGATATAATTCCTTAGTATATTTTCATATACGTGCTTTATTTACTGCAAATCCATGACATGTGGAAAGTTTTCTCCACATTATATAAATGAAGAATCCATGAAATTCCATGTTATATAGAAGAGCGTAATTTCAAAAATAATAAAATCAAGTCGTTTTGCTTTACTGACTTATTCGTAGGAAAACTTGGTGATATACGGACAGATTTACTTTTTTTAATTTTGGATAACTTAAGAAATTATGGTTGGTTAACTAAAATTATTTTTCAGTGATATTTGAATAATACAATTTCTGTTTTGTCGTTTATATGTTTTGGATTTCATGATTTCACTACAGTCTTGATGTTTTAAAGCTCCATTAAAAGGTGTAAAAATTATTTTCAACTTTTTAAATAAAAGCACATTTTATTTTTATTTATTTATTTATTTTTAAAGTATGGAAATAGTTTTTGAAGTGTGAAATAATATCTGACGTTAAAAAGACAAAAAATATCTTTATATAAAAATTGTCAAATACAGAGTCTATGATGATTGTCTCATGACAGATATTTAACCATCAGGCCATCCTCATTTTGCCATTACAAAAGGTAGCCCCTGCGTGGGTAGGTACGCCTTCAACACATTATCTAGTAATCTATGACGGTATATTACAGTCTATGATGTGACAGTAATTCACTGCCTATCAATTATTTTAATAAATAATTTAAATAAATTATTCTTAGAATAAAAAACTTACTGTTGAAACAACTAAGAAAGATTCTAAATCTTCTTGGAGAAACAGTTATTTAACAGGTTCAAGCACAGTAGAAAGAAAAGACAAAACAAAATGAAAATGCTCAACGAACCAGTTAGCCATTACTTAAAAGTGCTTGATAATTTAAAGAATAAAGCTATATCGAATTGAATGCATGGCAATGTGGCTTATAAATTTGAATGTTATAACATCCATGTCCGCAACGCATTAAAAGTAAAAATTCCATGGCTCTTGAGAACGAACTCTTCGGGTAACAGTTTTGAAATTCCATTTGTTGCGAGTTTCAACTTATTATTGAACAGCGACTTTATGCTACTACTTCCAAACTTTATTTAGAATATTTGCAGTGAACTAAACAACCTATGCGTTGCGTTTAACCATAAAATTCAAAATGTAATAACCATCTCGTTTGCAGTAATACTTATGGCTTTTGTAATCAAATTATAAGTCTGCAATAGTGTCCTATGACGGTGGTGCTGTTTTATTCTTCTTGTGTAACATAAATAATTAAAATAAATAAATGTTATTTTTTTCACTTTGAGAGAAGCCAGCTTAGCTTAGGTATAGTATCGTTCCGTTTTCAAACTCGAAGGCTATTTTGAGATGTAATTTTCTCGTAATTTTGAACTGTAATCATATGATGAATACCACACCTGACCAAGTAACCCCTTTGCAAACCTCCAGATAAGCGGGAGGAGGTTTGGCTCAACAGATTTAAGTCTCACCAGACCTGGATGCAAGGCAGGTCTTCTGTGGGGTCTCAAATCCGGTCACGATGTCGAGACTGCCACGAGGCCACCGCGCCCCTTGAGAGAAACCAGAAAAACATTTTTAAAAACTATCCCATTTGTCTTTAATGCAGTTTTCGAAAATATTAACTAATTGTATAACGGAACACTGAATTTCACACACTTCTGAGCAAATTTATAGAAATTGGAGAGATGGAAAAAAATTGGCTCCCAAAAGACTATTCATCTCAAAAAAAAGAAGAAAGATTACTCTCCTATAATTTATCAGCCACGGTGTGTGTGTGCTTCAGGAAAAAGGAAATGGCACCATTCATTTATTTTATTACCTTCTGATTTTCATTAGTCTTTGACATTTTTCGCTATGCTTAGAATTTTATTTTATTCTTCAGCATTATTTTTCAGTCATGAAAAAGAATGAAAAAAAAAGTTATGGAATTAAATTTAAGAATCTAAGCAACTAATAATTTTTCTTTAAAAGCGCTTACTGCGTTTAAAATATAAGGAAATCATATTATTTAATAATTTAACAAACTAGTTAACTTCCGTTTACTTGGATGAGCTTAACATAATTTGTGACTCTTTTTCCCTATTTCAAACCGTTCAGACCAACTGGTTGGTGCATTCCTCGTGGATTTTTTTCGTTCAGCTTGTGTGTCAGATCTTATCTCTCTTCGATAAAAAAGGATTTAGGTTGTTCATAAGCCTTCTATTTTCAAATAATGGAGTTGTTATCCTTTCCCGAAATCACGTGCGATGGTGATAGGATGCAAGAAAAATTGCAAAAGAGATGAAAAAGAGTCCAGGAGTTTATCTTGATAGCTCTTTGACCTACTTGAAAACGTGTGCACGAGTAATGTTAGGTGCACGTCTACTCGTATTTTTAGAACTTTAGCTAGACTTACATTCTTTCTTAAGCTTCAAAGGATAAACAAAGTTGGGAAACTCTCTTTTCTTCATTGCTGTTCTTAAATATGAAGCTCTTTCAATCACCATCAAATAAACAGTTAAAACAAATGCTCCTTGATTCGAATTTTAAGCAGAAAAAAATATATCAAATGTTGACATATTTCTTTGCAGAATCGTTTGTAAACAAACTTTCGAAAGTATATATGTATATATCAAATAAATGGTGGGAGGATTTTTTAATAGTTCTTTTATGCAGATATCCTTTATAAGAAATTTATCATAGAATATATAATCCAACCTTGGGGAATTTGCTTGGAACATAGGACAATTATGAGCCATGTTCATGGAAATCACAATGCGAAAAAGTAAAGGCCAGCACTTCAGTTCAGCGAAATATAGTATTTAAAACATTAGTGGAAGTAATTTATGAGGTACAAAATTAGAAGGGTTGTTATTTGTGAGAAAATAATTCCATTTCATATTTCTTGGAGAATCTATCACCGGAGACCGGATATCAGCAATTTATGTATATGCATATATGTTTTACTTCTTTTTGTTTTATTTCTATACTAAGATTGCCGTAAGTGTCTATTTTACTATTATTTCCTTCATTTTTTTCTTGGTTTTATTCGATTATTAAGTCAGTTTTTCAGAGTATCAGAAAATTTCTGAATTGCTCATTTTTTGTATAATCTGTTTTTTCTCCTAAGAAGTATTCGACTTTTTCATAAAACCCAGAAATATTTTCGAAATATTTTATCGGCTTCCATTTTTATCTGTAATAAAAAAAATAGGTCGCATTATTACTTAAGACCTCGTAAATGAATTTTAAGGTCAGGCTGTTTCCTTTAAGGTCAATTTATCGTACACTGAAAAAAATGATTTTGTAGTAGTTCCAGGCTATTTTCAATTCAATGAACTTTATGAAGCAAATAAATACCATTCATAAGAGAGGGCGTTTTTTATCTTCTAATAAATCGAAATTTGTCAAAATGAGCCGAAGTGTTGGCATGATTTTCTTTTATTTGTTATTAAAGCCAGGTGCTTTCGGTTCAGTCATGTAGTTCAAATTCCTCTTCATTGACAGCATGAAGCGCATGATTTAAACTTAATTTACATTGGAGACACATTTAAATGAGAAACGTTGTTTCTAAATATCTAGTGATGTGTTTATGCGTCTTAATGTGTAAGACCCGATATCGGCTTAAGAACTTCTTTTAAGGGGATATACGGCTCTTAAACCTCGAAAAATGGTGAAAAACTGTCAAATTTGATACATTATATCTCTGAAAAAGTGAAATTCACAAACTCACTTTTTTTCTAGAAAAATATCTTTTCTTTCTCTTATAGTACACACATTTTCTTTTCAAACCTTCACGTTGGTATGTATTTATTTGAGAGAGTAATCAATATGGGTATAATTTTCGGAGAAAAAATGAGATAGTCACCTTGCGCGCATGATTCTGGATAAAATATTTATCTAAATACAATATTTTAGGTATCTGAGTAATCCAAATAGTCTGTTTAAGAAACCTCAATTTATTAACATTTAAATTAAATTTCTATTTTAAAAACCAATTTAAAATAAAAATGTTAAAAATAGTTAAAATTTCAACTTTTCTAATCCCCCTCCCCAAAAAACTTCTTTGGAAAAATATGTTCAAAAACGTGGTTCAATTTGTAGAACATAGTAAAATACATATTCGGTACAAATTTTATGTAAAAATATTCAATAGTTCTTGAGATATCGTGCGCGCAATGTCAAAACACATTTTGAGATATAGCGCTTTAAAGATATGGCCATATTCATTGTTTACGTTGAAGAGCTGATACATTTTCCTACTTAACTTTCATAAATATGGGAGTTTTTTTAACGCGGATTGCTTTAAATTCGAAAATTTTCGATGTTAAACAGTCGTATGTCCCCTTAACCATTTCAAAAATTATTCAGTCAGTTAAAGAAACGGAAATATTAATCTCATTACGAAAACTGCTGACTTCATTTTAACAAAAAATTTGAGCAAAAAAATATTAATGTTTATTTATGAAGACTGTTCGAATTATATGCAAAACATCGCCATTCAGCTGGTTTTAGAAGGGTTGAGACTGCGCTTCCCCTGTAGAAGCTGCTTCTTTGCAGAAGTACAACCCTTTCGGCACAGTTATGTTCAAGGGTGAATTACCGAATGACGCTGCTATCAATTGAGATCAGAAGAGGAGATTCCTAATTCTTCCGTTGTTTAATATAGCGAAAACTCAAAAGGAGGAAAATGCAAATTACACAGATTTCTTTTTTGTTCTGATTCATTTCCGTTGCTAATAAAATCCTTTGAGTTTAATTAATACCTATTCATTTAAGGATTAGTGACTTTTACCGACACAGGGAAAAGAAATGCCTTTCTAAGCTTTTTTATTAAATCATTTACAAAAATTGAAATGGAAGAAGAATTTTTCAAATAAGCAAATGCTTTGTTTCGTCATTCTAGTGTTTAAAATGTATCTTTAAATTATTTTATTAAAAGAAATGATTGATATATTCTTTTATAATTTAAAATAAGAGGAAATGGAATTCGAATAGTGTTTTACATGTTGGAAAAAGAAATGGATTTAATCTTAAATTACTTACTGGAAAAATGTTAATAGGCTAAACTTTTTCAGTCTGTTGCTCAGCTCCTTAGTTAACCAGAATATCTGATGGATTAGCTATTATTATTTATTTTGATTTCCAAATGATTGAATGTTGTTTCCAAAATTAAAACTGATGGTCTCTGAGCAGTTTTCTGTATTCATTTTTTCGGTGTAAACTTCTAAACATGTTACAACGACTCTCATAGACAAACAGTTATGCTGAAATTTATTCTTTTCGCTAATTTATGAAGTAGTTTTATCAAAAGTCTTCATAATTAGCAAATAAAGTCTTTTAAAAAACCGAGAAGATTCACATAACTATGTAAGCAAATAAATGCGTATTTTTAATAAATCTATATAAATAAAATTGATTTTATTGTGTGCGCTAAAGAAATCGAAACACTTCAAATTTTCATCGCAATTACTATAAAGTTTAAGGAAGGTGTTGATGAAAGTTTCGTGACAATTACTTAAATCTTTATTTTTCTTTAATTTTCGGAGTAATAAATCTGTCGGTCCATAACAGCGAACTGCTCTTGCTGTTTGTCGACAAAGAACTTGCCTTCCGCTTTCAACCTGAGAATTTTACTTCAGTTTATCTACATTGATTTTTTAAAGATGTTTTATTATAAATATTATTTGGAGTTCTCTAGAGTATTACTAAGTGAGCGTTGAAATTTAAAAAAGAAGTTCTATTATTATGTTTCCAAAAATTTACGAAAATTCGCGGAATGAAAATATTTTCATTCCGAGCAACGCAGAGTATATCAGCTAGTAGTTTGGTAAGGAATTATGGGTATGAAATTTTCAAACTGCAGTTATCTTTCTATAACTTACGAAGAAGATAATTGATGTTTCATGGGACAAATCTGTTGAATTTTTCTTTCCTATTGTTTCTTTCGCCATTTACATGCAGAATAATTCATTCGAAGCATAGGAGAAGATCTCGATTTCTTCTGAGTATAAATATCTTGTAAAAGAATTATTTGAAATTTGTAATGAAGCAAAGGTTGAAAAAAGTGTTCTATCAACTTGTCAATTAGCAATATTCAACTATATCGAAAGGTCTGTTACAACGATCATAATTAACTTATAGTTTAAACCTTCAGAGTCCTCAGTGAATGTACTATTTATATTCAGCTCACAACTTAACAAACTCGCCGTTACTTTAACGTGAAGTGGTTGCGGAGTGAGTCATAAATAATGAGAAGTGCTTTTGAAAACTGCAAAAAAACAGCGTCAGGGGTCTTTTATTATAATGAGAAGGCGTAACCAAAGATATTCAGATGCATTTCAAAAAAAAGTTATGGACACAGGAAGTACGCATGATAGTATGAATAAATTGTCTCTTTCGGTGATGCAAAAACAAAACGGTTTCAAAAGGAGGATTCAGTTAAGATGATTTATTGCAAAGTTTGACTCTTTGCAAGTGTCCGTCATGAAAGATCTTCCAGTATTTTATAAAAAAATTATTTTGTAAATCACCGGCAGTTTGTTTTTGTTTGTTTGTTTCCTTCTTTGTCTTTTTTTCAGTAAAAGATTAGTGTCTGCAGGGCCGGATTATAAGTCGGACAAAGGGGGCAACAGCCTAGGGACCCGAAGCCTCGATATTTTTTTCTGCGATATTTCCAGGGTAATTTAGTTTTGTGCTTTAATTTGATTTGCAAAGAAAAATCCATTTGATCCAAAAGAAAGACAATTTACTCGAACTCATTCAATTAAAATTAAGTAGCATCAAAATTTCATAGCATTATTCCTTTTTCCTTGGTTTCAAGCTCACTAGCAAATTAGGGTTTTAACGTAGGACTACATTCCTCCCATTGGAGTCTCAGGAAGGAAATTGATTCTTACGCCGAAATGCCAGAAAACTTTTTATGGGAGATCCTCTATATCTCGGTAACTACATATGTTAAAAACATAACTAGTGTCTTGTTTTAGAGATAAAGGGTGACTACAGAAGTTACAAAAAAAAACTTACGAGAAACAAAAGACTCACGCGTGTCAAGTAGTCCTACGCCTCACATCAGGTGCCGTTTGAAAAGACAGCCTCCCGTCAATTTTTTTTTATTATTTGACTGTTGGTTGACTGACTTATAAGTCAGCCAGCCAATTCTAAAAACTTAAATAAGGATAAAATAAATAAAGAAAAAACTATAACAGCAGTAAGGGTAAGAAGTATTAAATTCCTAACATTTGCCATTTTTACATACGGAGAAAAAGGGGTGATACTGATATAGACACTCCCTATCCCTATGACACTATTTTGTAAAGAAAATTGTGTATTTTTGTTTCCTGTCAGTAAGCATAGATGAGATAGTACGCGGGAAGTTTACTCAGCCGAGACAGCTTTTGACTCTCACAAGGTATTGTATATTTTTCTCTGAATTTTTGAAATCAGTCGCTGGAAGTCTTGTCTGTAGTCTTGAAGGTAATCTACAATTAAATTTTATGTTATTTCAGTTTGTCAAAATATTTTTTACCTAAAAACTGTTTATAAAGAGATTAAATTAAAATCAATAAAAATATCTAGCTTTGGAATTTGGAGAAGGAAAAGGATAGGGGGGGGGGGACTATCTGAGCTAATTCAATCCTCGACGGTTAGCGTTAAAGCTCTAAAGAAATACTAATTAGTTACTCAGATTTTAATAGAGATTGTTTGATTGCAATGTTCTCAGGTTGAAACATGAATTAAACCATGTTTTTTAATATTTTTTTATCCGAGTATTTGAAAGCGGCTGAAAGCTGTTTAATTATTGTTTTAAATACTTAGGGATTAAACAATCAAATAGTAAAAGTTTTCTCTTGATTTTCTTCAATTATGATGTCAAACAGATTTATCAGAAATAGTGTCATTCATTTTAAAATATAAAAAATTCAGTAATCAAAAAAGAATCCATATTTATTGGGAAAGATTTTCCTGCATTTATTTGGAAAAGAAAATGAATAAGAAAGAGATGGGAAAATGAATCAAACGTTACTTTAGTTTTAACCCAATAAAAAGAGATGCTTCAGATGTATTTACGAAGCTTGCGAAAATAGCACACGCCTAGCCAGTTCCCGTTTCACCCGTTCGAATTCAGCATTGAAAGCACGGCTGTTAAAACATGTTTAAAAAATAGCCTTTCGATTCGGCTGTCGTAAAACACAGGTGATCTTATGAGACGAATGTTGTCCAAGGTCTCGTTTTCTACCTTTACTCTCCAAAATGCAGAAAATGTCTGGTGAAGATGTTTTTGCAGGACGCGTATCCTTCCATCGCATGAATAATAAATGGGAAGAAACAAATATTGCACCACCTGCCTTTGTGCGAGACAGCGTCTCAGTTTCGGGTGGCCGAAGAAGATACCAGGCGTTTCGTCATTTGTGTTAATTTATGGCTTAATTATTACTGAAGTTATAAGATAAATTTTTAAGGAATAATTTCAGAATGCAATAACAATGTATAAATCGTATGTAGCATGAAAATTAATTTTTTTTTTTTACTAATAGTATGCTTATTCTAGAAAGGAATTAAAAATGAGAACAACATACTTCAAACATAATAACAGAGGCGGCAATTGGGTGGAAAAAGTGAGGGGGCAAAAAAAATGTAGACATCTAAAAGACCTGGGAATATAGGGGATAGACAATAAAAATTTAGTTAAAAAAATAGCTATTTTTCCCGAACACAGTTGCTTTTTTATAATTCAGAGTTTTAGGCAGCTAAAATGAAATAAAAATTTAATTTTTCCCAAAAAAGAGTAGGGGGCGACTGCCCCCCCCCCTCGCCGCCACTGCGCAATAATTCCTATAATAACCATAGTCATGTTTGTAGCTGTAATGTTTACCTTAGAACATCCATTACATGAAGTAGGCTATATGCAAATAACATTACGAAAATAAAAAATATATTATGCCTAATAACTCGTTATCAATGATGAACATGGCTATAATAATGGTGCTGACAAATCTCATTCAGCTTGTGATTAATATATGTAAAAAAATGTATAATTAAATGCTGTGCAAGATGTATGAACTATATTCACTGCTTTTAATTTTCGGAGATATCAGCAACCTTTATCATAGTTTATTTCCACTTTCACTTATCAATATCTCTGCCTAAATGTTTGGGAGAAATAGGTCAAAGTTCGATGCGTCCGATTATCTTTCCTATATCATGTTTTAATTCACAACCTTGTTGATTTTAGGAATGCATTCATACGTGCGAAGGTCAAAATGGACTGTTTTGAAAGTGTGGAAACATATTTACAATATGTTTGGAAAAGAAGTTGTACTTTATGACAACTTCCCATTATTAGAGTCTAAAACTATCTAAAAATCTCAACAAAAAAAACGTGGTTCTAATACAAATATTAGGTTTCCAACTAACTTTCCTGAAGGATTTAAAAAATGGTATCTCCTCAGATATTTTATCTCCATGCTCTGCTTACATAGTCCAAAGTACTCACACACATCAGTCGTACCCCAAACTATATTTTATCTTTCTGAAGCACACTCAAATTATTCAAACGAAATCATTCCTTCGAATTAAAAAAAAAGTGTTAAATTCTGGAAACATCACAGCATCGTTATTCAAAGTGCAGCACCAAGAAAGAGTTATCAGTTAGTCTATTTGTCTGATTATGTGCTTTCATATGGGCTCCTGTAAAACAAATACTAAAGGACATCATAGTTTTGGAGTGTCATTAGGTAATCAAGGCCAAGCAGTCTACATTTCATAAATGAAGTCTGATAAAACTAAATGCTACAATTTCTACAGAAACATACTAGAGCGATCTTCCAGCAAGAGATCTCTATGTTTAATTTGCATCCTCAAATATCGAGAGTGACCTAACAGATTTCTATGAAGCATGGGTGGTCTAATGTTATCTCGTCCATCACCATTCCCTTCTACAACTGACGAGCTGTTGATGCCCATTCAGTTTCCTTGGAATGATATTTCAGAAGTATCTTTCAAAACTCAGTATCGATTTGTATAAAACCACATGCCATTTATAACAAACAGTAGCGGCTCGGCTGTTAGAGTTGCGGCACCCTTTGTCATAATTTTAAAAATCTGTCTTTTCGTTTTTCGTAACATTTTCTGACTTGATCATTCTGGGGCCCCGCTAATAAATGGAAATGAAAACCATAAATAAATAAAGAAAAGAAGAAAAGGAAAGAAAATTAAACAACAATTAGGAAATAAATGGGATGGGACTGCAAAGAAAACAGTGTAGAAAAGCCTCAAAAGTCGTTTAATACGTATGGCAGAGTGACGCATTAGAGGTTAGAAAGTGATATTTACAAACCTTGAAAATTGCTCTGAAAGATTTGCAGTTACTCCAGCACAAGATTAGCACTCGGCCAATTCATTTTCTTTTTTTTCTTCCTCTATCCCTCTCCAGGTTTGTTTCTATTCACTTTATTAATTCGCTTTCACGCTGTCCAGATAGAAACATTTCCGGTTTATGCACATTAGTTGCCTCATTTTGTCTTCATTTTTTGTTACAAATCATGAATTCAGATAATGGCGCATAGTTAAATATCTGAAGATTAATTAGGGATAAGCGTAAGGAAAGATAAATGTTTACATTTACAAATAAATAAGTAAATGATATTTTTCAAATCTTTAAGAGGAAAAAGATAATGCGATTTAGCATAAAATTAAATTCTTCTATGTACGAGATTTTTAAACTAGCTCTATCGTATTGACTGCCGCGGAGATGGGATGGCTCAGAAATCTGTAGGATGGTCATGCCAATGCACGCCTATAAAAAAAATAACTATGCAATAAGGCCAGATCTGGCTTTTGTGCCACTAAACCTAATATATCTACCTGCCTACCTAAAGATAACTAGATCGATGAGGACTCATAAACTTGTATCTGCAGCAAAGTCAGGCCAGTATTTGCATAAATATATTTTTTAATATTACTCGATCGAACACAGATGTCAGATAGTATTTAACCCTAACATCTGGCATAAAAATAAATTAAAAATTTTGGACTTTAAAAAGTTAACATTGATTTTTTTTTAAATGTGTATTTGAATCCTCGAGTAATACTTTTCGTTGCACTGCTAGTTTTTGGGTTGAAAATCACAACTGGATTAAACTATGTCACATTATCATTTGCTCATTGCAAAATTAAAGAAAATTAATTTTCTAAAAGAATAGTTTCATTTGAATTTGTATAAATTAAATTGAATTAAAAATTATTTTCAACATAGTATTTTCGAACTTAGGCAGCTGCAGTGTTTTTATATTCGCATTTTTTTCAAAGGCATTTACTTCATTATTTCTGGCTGCTCCGATCTGTTTTATAGTTTAATATCTTACTTTTTAAAGTTTGAGCTCGTGCAGCTACAGGTCCTTTTTATTCTTATATCACTTTTAAAATAAGCCACATATTCTCGTTACCACCTGATATGTTTCAAGTGTCTCCAAATGACAAGTGATGCCTACTTATGTTTTGAAAGGTATCCGGAGATTTCTGAAGTCCTATCGTGCGAAGGATCCGCTCACGAGGCACCGGGCAGACACTACAGCAGCCCCATCCGTAGGAAAACCTGAAAACGTAGCTCCCCGGTACAACTGAGTGACAGCCGCTGCAATAGTTAGAGTACTTAGGCCGGAGTCCCAGTACCCATCACCGGGCCACGGCCCGACCCCTCCCGAAGGAGGTACTTACTATCTCTGGTGGTAAATTCGGAGGTCCACCGTTATTGTACCCTCAAGGGAAGCGAGAACCAGATTACTTATACGGCTGCTTCTCATCCGTGAACTCGCGGTGTCCCCTTGAGGGATCCATCCGTAGTAAAAGACACACACCCGCAGACAATGCTTTGAAAATAATGTTGACATTGCAACGCATTTAAAAGAAACAAATATATTACTCTCACGGATTGCAATTTTTATTTATAGAAAGAAAAAAAGAGGCAATTAAATACTATTCATGTTAATCTAGTTTAAAAAGAAAAGTGAATTTAAAGTTATTTATAAATTAATTAAGTTCGCGAATGATAATTTAATACCTAATTTTAAAATTAAGAGCCATACAACAAGCAAAAGAGAAAAGATTTGAATTTCAGATATACTATTGTTGCGTCTTGGATGCATTTAAATAATGAGCTTCATTTTGATTCGCACATCTTTACTGGACATTAATTACATACACACGACACAACACATTATATTTACACAGATCGTTATACTTAGGCATGCATCATTGTTTTACCTGTCCGGACACCTCGTTATCCACAAACTCTCTCGCAAAGTCTCGAACACCTTTCGGGTTCGGTTCCAGTTAACTCATGTTGCACAAGCCTTAGACACCACAACTACCAAAATTTAGCGTAGACTTTCTGAAATTATTGTCAAAGTTTTTACTAGGATCAAACTGATATTCTATTGTCGAATAATATTTCGAGACAATATTCGTTCGGGAATTATTGATGAAATGTTTCATCATCATAAAGTTTCACGAATCTCCCAAAAGGAATTTGCAAAACAATGGCAAACAATTATCGAGTCAAGTTTTCGAATTAGATTCGCATATATTAACCTTCATACCTTTTGTCGCCTTTAAAAATGAGTTACAAACTATGAATTAAAGTTGTTGAATTTGGGATAGAAATTTAAATCTTCCTTAGTCAACTTCACTTGATCTTACAGCAATCAAAAGAATATATTATCTGTATAAACATTTTATACTTGATAGTACTTTTCTGTTAGAGGCAGTGGCGTAACTAGGGTGGGGCAGCTGGGGCGAGTGACCTGGTCGCAATTTCCAGGGGGCGTAAAATTAAGGGATCAATTGGTTGCATTTAAAAGAAAAGTAGGTTTTTTGAACCTCTTTTCCCCGAGATTCTTAAAAATTGAAATGGTTTCAAAAAAAGTGTGGGTTACCGATACAGTCGTATCCACAACCTGGAAACCTCAAGCTGCGACAAAATAACAAGTAATATTATGTTTCAGAGATCTGCCGGCGCAAATCCCCATGAGTGAAATTAAAAACTCGTTTAAAAGGAAGGTCCTTTACACAGATTTCAGTCTCGGTGAGGTAGGAGATAAGGAAAGATGGTTAAGGACGATTATCTCAGCAGGGTTTCGGATGGTTTCACACGGGTATGCCTGATTAATACTGACTGATATCAGTTTTTTCGAAAATTTGTGATATACTGTTCAAAAGTGTCATTCCTATTTTTAATCAGCAAAGAGTGAAGAATGGAAAATATTCCTCCATATTTTTCGCGCACTGCAAGAGAACTCTAGCAACTTCAAAAGACGTAAGCTCTCTATCTTTACATTGTTTTTAGTACCGAAAATTTGCATAATTTGTATGATGAAATGCGATAGCGTTTATTTTAAATTTTATTTCGCAAAACCTAGATGCTGTTTTTCTGCCAAAAGCAAACAAACAAAAAAAAATACTGAGAGAGAGAAAAGACCGCATAAAGGTAAAAATTATAAGTCCGTATTGACGTTTAAATCAAGATAAATGAAAGCAGTTTCTTTAATAATTAACGAGAACAAATACATAAAGAAGAGATATTCAATTCCTGCCGTAATGTGGAGCGTTTTCTTTCCTCACTGAGTTATGTCAGCAATTAATTTTACTGTTAAAAAAATTCGATGGGAGGCTGTCTCAGTGAAACGGCCGCTGGGATTGAGGGACGTAGACTTACTTACCTTACTTAACTGTTACTAAAGTAGTTCTATGTGATTATTAACTCTATAGTCTATAGTGACTATTAGTCTAGTGTGACTATGTGACTCTATCTATGTAAAATTCTTCGTGATTTTCACCAACTTTGTAACTCGACTGTGACTAAACTGTAATTCCAAATTCTAAAATTATTTTTGCAATCTTCAAGATCGACCTTTCTCTGTTAAGTGAAACTAAAACCAACTCTCTATATTATTTGGTTGCAGAGCTATAAGCGTTTAACTTTAGAGCGAAAAGCGTCATAATTTTTTCCTTTCTCGACACACCATTAGTCCACTATGGAGAGACGTAAGCCTACGTCAAAAACACAATAAAATTTGCTCGACTATCAAATCATTAAACTACAAATACTCAACATAAAATAATTATTTAAATATGTAAATATGGCAGTAATTTTTTGTTCGTAATCCTTAATGTTAGGTACATGTACAGACATTTAAGTACTAAAGTATTGTAATTATAAACACTTTTGCTTCATTAAGAGCCAGAAAGGTTAATTTATGACATTTCGAATGCCCTAAAGCCTTCAAAATTTTTCACAAATAATGTATCATTTTTTATGCAAATAAATAATATCTACTAAAATAATAAGGAAGGGTGATTTTACATGACATAAACAAATTAATAACATTATAATCTTAATTCATATTTAAATCAGCGTTTTTTTTTTCGCTGAAATAGCTTATCCCCTAATTCCATGCAATGAATTTCAACTTTGTCATAAGGTGCTAGATAAAGCATTATTAAACTTAATTAGTTGTAAATTTTGATTAATATATTTAAAGATATGTATGAAATTATATGATGAATATTATTAAATATATTAGTCACTAAGGCTTTTGTATGATTTTATCTGTGTTAGCAAAAGATTTATTTTAATGTTTCGAGTTTTTATATACTATATATGGGCAAAAAAGTAATGTATAAAATTTTTTGATTTTTATTCATATATGTGTGGGTTTTTTTTCGATTGGTTAAGAGACTTTTACATATTATTTTCAAATACGAGATAAATGGAATGCACCTTTTATTTGTATTTTTCTAATATATCAAAATTTTGATTTTCTGATTTCAGCCATATTTAAAGAATTAGTTAGAATGTATCAAAATCGTTAAAAAAATTTATAACTCATATCAAATCAAAAATGTTTTATATGTTAATTTTTAAGCTTATTTGCAGTTATAATTTTTGCACTCCCCGGCATAAAGTTTCCGAAAAGAAATTGAGAAACGCATTTCAAAAGAAAACAGAAAGGGGCGCAGTTTCGGTATTTGCCTGGGCCCATTTTATGTAGGTACGCCACTGGTTAGAAGACAAAACTTACTCTGATGTTTCTGTTTTAAATCTCCTAATATAAAAAAAGCCTACAAGCTTTTTATTGCACCACTCTTTGACCTCTTTTCGTCACCTTTATTGGACTGTTATGGTGTCGTTAGATTCATTAGACCCTCGCAACTGTCATAAAATCGAAAAAATTTGCATTTAATGCATTTGAACTGTCAGGCTAGGTCAAATTTTCTGTGTTAAATCTGCGAATGGAAAATTCGTCTTCACCAAATAGAGTGATTAAAGAGAAAAGAGTTGCTGCGTGACTTTTACATCAAGCAAACAGCGTATTTGAGGAGAGTGAAACATTGCTAAGCGCGTGCACATTAAGTCAGCAGCGTTGCTACATGATGTCAAGCGTTGCTAAGTCACATTTATATAAAGTTTGTATAGATAATTCTTCAGATTAAAACTACTTACCAGTTTGACTATTGGTATCTTTTGAAAAGATAGAGGACTAAGACAGACGGCTAACAGTCCAAGAAAAATCTCAGTCGAAACAGTCCATGACTCGATAACATTGAGCCTGTAGACGCAAACGAATGTGCGTCTCCATTTGTTCTACAACAAGCCATACCGAAGTTCTAACTCTGGGATCTATGAGTAATATTTGAAAACTTTATAATACTTTGCACTTTTAAGCTAATTCAAGCCGTTACTAATGCAGGCTGTGCTGTCGGGATGGAAAGATCATATTGTAAACATTCCCCGTTTTTCGTCAAATTCAAGAGTTAGGGGCATCGTTTTACTGTTCCGAGACAAGTCTGCCATCATTTTTGAGAACTCTATCCCAATCCTGGTGAAAAGCGCCGTTTTGCTCTGCTGGATACTGAACTTGGAAGAGGCAACAACTCAAAGGCAATAGATAGCAGCAAATGAAATGTTTCCAAAAGACAATTTGGATAAAATTCAAAAAAATTTATTGAAATGCAGTCCTTATATTAATCAAAAGTGCTGCCAATTTTCACTCCGAACGAAGAGGGAGATATAAAAAAAATGAACCTTAGATTGATGATGTGGGTGGTGGAGCTGGTAGAAGATGAAACCTTCCAACAGTTGACCGAATGGCGGCCGTTTTTGAATCAACTAATGGAGGAATGATTTCAGAATGACATATTACTTTAAGCAGGGAAACTGATTAAATGTAGATATTACCCGTTACTAGTTCATTTTTTTATCCTTTGGTTTACCAACTTCTATCCACTTAATGTACCATGGGTCGGAAGTGGGATGACATATTGTAATCTTCAAGTTAATGTAAGTTCAACAAAACGGAACAATATTGCACATCTTCAGTTCTAACAATATCGTTTGGCGATCAGTGAAGACATCAGCATTCTTCGTGCAAGTGGTAAACTCTTCGACTAGCATACTGTTGATGCTTTCTTAAAAGTTGAACAGTGTCATATAAGCTTTAAAAACTTGCAACCGTTTTTCCAAACAATTTATGTCATAGGGAACATCGGGTCGATCTAGCTTTAAAAAGTTATTTAACCAGAATATAAATATGGCGAGGAATAAAGATAAATAACCAAAAATATCGTCCCCTTATTGTTGAAAAAAGGTGCAAGCATAGTTCTTAAACTGTTAAAAAAAAATTCGATGTTAAGATTCACTGAATGCATACACATCAACATTTTACCCTTTGTAATCCTCTTAAAATCTCGTAACGTTCATGATTCTCTCCCCCCCCCCACATATTTTTAGCAGACCAACAACTTTGACCTACATTATTGGACAGTTGAAAGGATTGTATTTTGAAGTCTGGTGTTTGTTAGGGTTGGGAATCTACTGCCCTTATTTTTTCGAAGGTATTGTGGAAAGAAGGGAGAGAAACAGGGGGAAAATTCTGAAACCTTGGTGGTAAACAACTGACTCATGTTTTTGTTCGCACGGTGTAAGTTCCCCGCCTCCGTCCCCACGCACACACCAGGAAATCTCCCATGCAATCGCAAGCCTTCCGTAAGAAGTCCGGCTGTTCAGTGCATATTCGTAAACAAGACGCAGGTTTAACAATACTCGACGCAGGTAATATGCTACAACAGGAAAAAGGTTCCTGTGACCTACTTTTGGCTTATGCAGAACGAATCACGATCATTTCTTTTAATCCTTTATAAAATCCTTGGGGGATGACCGCCTGCAACCATACATTATATTTTACCGAACGCTTTAATGATGTGTTTTTGCAGACATGCAGGCCTCGAAAAAGTAAGGGGAGCTAGCTGGCAAGCGGACTTAACACGCACCTTTTTTCCCAAGTAAAATTTTAAGTTGCAGACTACATCGGGGGGTTGAAATGGAATGGATGGATGTTTTAGGGGTACAGCCCGATACCAATTTTTGTATTAACAATGAGTTGTTGAAAAGTCATTCCTCTTATTAAAGAGCATTACTCTATATATTATGTTTTTATCTTTATTTTTAAAAAATATGTACCAATTTTTTTTTTTGTTATGAGGTGTATATAATAGCAAAATCAAATGATCTACATTATTACTCTGCATTTGATTATAAAAGTTTAAGCAAATTGCTTAAACCTTTGCTGAATCTTAATAATCTTTATATTTGTTTACTTCAGAATTGTTAGAATAATTTCTGTGTTCCTTTATTGATTGCTTAAGTTAGTTTATCCATCACTAACTTTACGAAGGAAAAAAAAAAAGAACATAAAGTTTGAAGAAACTTTATGTTCCTTTACTGATTGAAGGTTATAAAAAAAGAATAAAGGAAAAGTGTTTATTTAACCTTTAACAGAAATATAACTATAAACTAAAAGAGTTCAGTGTTTTCTTTTTAAATAATAGTGTGTTTGTAGCATTACTGATGGCATTATTTGAAATCATTTCTATAGGAACGTACCCTTTCTATTTGTAATCGATAAAAATCATAAAACGTGAGACAGCACAATCAAGGAGAATCTTGATAGCCTTTTACTCGTGCCGATAAATGTACAGCTGAGTACTTCATTGCTGTGAGACTCATTTATTTACTATGAGATTGAAGAAGCGAGTAAAACTCTGCTAGAACCGGCAATAAAGGGTGTAAGTTCTGGAATAAAGAACTTAGCAATTTTGTAAATGTCACCGGAATAAAAAAAAAAATGTCAACACTTATTCTTGTATGATATTATCTCGAAATGTATGGGGGGGGGGGCAGGTAAAGTAAGAGGTTTAATAATGTCTTTATTATTATTGGGATGGCTTCTTTAATCACTCCTTCAAAATTACTACCGCGAATTAATTTCCTAAATAGATCATGACTTTCTTTAATAGCATGATTTTTGTTTTGCAATTCTGAATACGTTCAGATTTTTTTTCCCCTTAGGAGAAAGAAATACATGCCTGTCTTTTCACATTTCGTCTATTACTACATTCTGAATTTTCTTTGTTATATATTATTCACTAAGGTGGAGTTGGGACATCAAAAATAGCATTGCTCAATAAGTGCGAATAGGAATGACTTTTAAAAGATACTTCTTAAATGCAGCATTCATCTTCAAAAAATATAACATAATGATACCATATATTCTTCCATTTAGGCGAGGATGACTAACACTTTTCTGCGTTACATCATTACTATAAAGGTATAAATATTTTAAATTTGAAGCGAAGATATAGAAATTAGATTCACGATGACGCTGCGCTTTAATTCATATCTCAAATTATAAATTTCAGAATTAAATGATTATTTATTTGATCTGAGTACGCTGTTTGATGTTATTAACATTTGGAATGTGAAAAGGAACCAGGATCGCGAAAAAACCAATTTTCGAGGCATTTTCCTGATTTTGTTTCACGAAAATATCGAGTAGATGCAGTAGATCTTTAACTGAGCGTTTTTCGGTCAACGTCGAGGATCTCGCAATCAATAATCTTGAAGCTAACCACTGGAATTTTTTACAGGCCGTAGAGTTGGTAAAGCATTGAGCTCACTTAAAGATTTAGGACCAGTTATATCGTCATCAGGTGCTGAAATATATGACGGAACGGTTGATCTTTGAAGCGGTAATCTATTGTGATGGCCGACATTTTCCTCCATTCTGCCAATTCAGACGTTCTTCCACCTTGTATGTATTAATTACAGTGCCGTTACATCCTATAACAATTAAGTTTTAATGACTAAAACCACGAGCATTTAAATATAAACCGTTCCTTCTCGACCGAGCGTTAGAATACTGTATTACCGCCACGAGAAAAACCCTAGACACCAGACATGCCTGTGGCGGGCGTTATGGAAACGGGATATTCCACTGCATTTTGGGGGTGAAGGAAATTTCTTTATTTCATATGGCGCAGGTAGAGCGAAGGAAGTCTCGTTTCGCTTTGTACTACGGTCGAAAACGAATTCTCGCCTTACGAAGTGTGCTTAGTGCGCCAAATGTTGCAGTTGATTTTATACCCGTTTACCTCGTCTACTTGCGGCAACCCTGTCCAGGGTTTTTCTCCTGGAGGTAGGACAGTAGGACAAAAACTCTACAAGAACCCTTTTCCTGGATTCATTTCCAGTTCGTTGTGAAATACTTCGTTTGATACGCGACTGGTAGGCGTTGACACATTTTGATTTTATTATTATTATTATTATTATTAGAATATTGAACAACCGACCAACTAAAGTGATGAGATAGTGGCAAGTTTAAAAATTCCAAAAACTGATGAAAAGCAGCCGATTTTTTCAATTTTTACGATTTTTAAGGTGCATTCGGGATCGGACATCAGTCAGTTTTATTACTTTTTTTGCTCTCTCTCTCTTTACGCTGAAAAATGAATCTTTAAATAAAGATCTTTTAATAAAGATGAATCTTTAAATAAGAGTAAAAATTGTATAACTGATAAATTGTTAAAATAGTATTATATATTTTTAAATTACACAATATAAATTCTTCATAATGCTTTTCCTCATTTTGCAAACTTCGGAAACTGACGAGTGCTCTAAAACGGTGAAGGGAAGAAGTGGCTGCGGCTTGGTTTCGTCCGTATGTCATACTTTTTGTTGACCATTTTCTATGTTTACCGCAGAGGTAAGGATTTTGAAAAAAAGGGAAGCAGTGCAGGGAGGGGAAAGGGTTTCTCAACTAGGTCACTGATTCTTGCGACGTTTACTGCAAAAAATAAATAAAGGGCTGTTAAGTTGTTTATCACGCAAAATATGTTTTTACCCGATTCCGATGCCTTGCAACAGGCTTCTTTTGTTGTAGGAAGGAGGGGAATCGAAGTACCTTTGCCAATTGTTAACTGTCTGGAGTCAAAAAGGGTAATAAGTCCAAGAAAGGACACAAAAGAGAGATTCTGTGGCATCTTGACCTACTTTGGTTAGTGGCCGTGCTTTATACCATATACTATTACCCTTACCTGCACTTTTTTTTCACGTGAGAGTTAGAGTCTCTGAGCTTAAAGGGCATGTGCAGTTGAGTCATTTATTTCTTTAAATGTTCCTCCGTAACGTCAACCATAGAGCCAACTTTAACATAAAGAGAAAATAAAATCTTATTATAGATTATTTTTAAGCTAACACGTTAGGAAAATTTGTATTCTTAATACGTTCATAATAATTTTTATCAAAAATAAATTCACCTGGTTCCTCGAATCTTCTTCCCCGTAAATAGTATCTTCTCATTTTATGGGAAATCGTAAATCATTGGTTTATTTTCCTGAGAAAAAGTTGTATAACATTATTAAAGAAGACGAACTAATGTATGAAGAAAGTCAATCATTATAGAAATCAAATTTTAACCTATTGAATTCGAATAAAGCTGTCTTTGCATCTGAAAAGATGTAGGAAGATGAGATTGCAAATGATAAAAAAAGAGAAGAATCGATGTTTTTAAATGTGTGTGTACGATTCTCATCTCAAAGACTACGTAGCGGCCACGTAACACAAATGGTAGAAACCTTTCAATGAAACTTTTTATTAGGATTGTACCTTTCGCAATTCCAAAGTCTATTAAGCTCTGTGTATGTGACTCATTTTAAAAGAAATATAACAGAATCTTAAATTTCACTTCAACTAAAATTTCGCCAAGTAGATTCCTTTTAAGAAAATATATTTGGAGAAGAGGCAGGTTACATTGATTTGTTTTTGAAACAATCGTTATTTTTCTATTGCAAATGTCTTATATTACTGCTTCATTATCCGAATTTATTTTTACATTAAAAGACATTTTAAGTCAATTTAAATTTAATTGTTGGAAAACTAATTAATCTTGCAATTCAGTTTTTTTAGCTATTTTTTCTTTGAGTCTTACTGTACATTTCAATATTATCAAGTGTAATTAGGGGGAGTTGGGATAGATTGACACGCGGGAACATTGATGTAGTCCATAAATTTTGATGACTGGAATGGTTCAAGATGTTCATATCCCCTCACATAGTTGCCACAGTAACCCTTAGCACACGGTATATTTTTCGGCCATCTTGAGTCAAAAGTTAATTTACAAATGAATCAAACCGCTAATCATTTCGTGTAAGTAAATTTTATTCTAAGTACGTGTTGTGTGATTTCTCTAACTAGTTACGTTTTCCTGCCAGGGAATCTACTCCAAAGGTAGGAAAAAGCATTTATTTTTCTGACCTATATTAAGTTTTGAGGTTTTTTAGCGTTGATTTTGTTTAACCACTTGTTTTAAGTAAAAAAGGCTGTTGGGGCAAATTCATACAATTGACTCCGGGGAACATTGCTACACGCTTCTTCTGTGTGTAGCAATGTTGCTCAAGAGCAACTACTTTGAAAATCGTCTTCAGAAATGGGAAAAACGTGAAAATGGACTTTCTAAGAAAAATACGCAATTAAGTGTTTGTTTAAACAATTAAGCCTGTTTGAATTTCATTTAAACAATGAAAAGTATTGTTGTAAATTAAGTTTAAAGTATTTTTTACGAATTTATAAAAATTGGAGAAAAAAGTGTACGTAAACTTAATTAATATCATCGAAATATAATTTTTTTCATTTCCAGATGGTGTGAAAATTATTTTTCTGCTATATTATTTTCGTAAGTCATCAAGGAAGAAAGCGAAAATTTTCCTTAGTTTTTAATTAATTAAAATTTTCAAAAACGGCTTCACAAGGCACACATTCCCTCTCTCCAAAGTATTTTTAAACCCACACATTCTCCTTTCTTATTTGTAGAGATAAATTATTTTCTGAGGCAGTATTGTTTCATTTTTCCAGTCTCATTAAAAATCTTGAATTTTGATTAAAATAAAATTTGTTACTTTGTTAAACTTTTAAACGTTGATTTGGAATGCAAAGATTATTAATAAAACAATTTTTTTTCTCACACCTAATAATCATCATTATTTTCGATATTTCCGTGTGTATCAATGTATCCCTGGTACGAGGCAGATTCATACAAATCCATTTTTAAGAAAAAAGTGTAATAAGTATTTTATTGTGTCATTAATGACCAAAATTTGACTGAAATCCTATATTAGATTAACAAATGTATAAATATAATGTATTAGTTCTAATTATTTCCGTTGGTAAAATCATTTTTTACCTTTCCAAAAAAAAGTGCAGCAATGTCCCCGCATTCCCCCTATATATAGTTCTTTTTCTTTCACATAAAGATTTTTTTTTCCGATTCCAATTGCAGTTAAAATTAGTTTTTCAAATTTTTATGTAAGTAAAATAAGCATACAGTTAATCCCATATTTCCTTAAATTTTAAAGTTTTCTGAAGGGATACAGGCCATATTTGCTGGTTCTAATATGATACCCTAAGGCACTTTAAGATTGATTTCTGAATAAATGTCTTTTTAAATTTATTGTCAATCGGGGAAACGTTTTAATTGCATCTCCTAAAAAATCAAATCATAATCTTTACTGCTCACTTCCCTCTTTCATTACAGATCAATTTTTGATGTTCCTAAATCTTTCACAGGTATAGTTTTTTGCACAAAGGTGAAAAGCCCCTGAAGACGCATTTACTTGTAGTTCTCAAATATTAACCATTTCGTCTACAAAAACTCCAGTTTGTTTTTATATACCTTGTTGCATGTGTAAAAGTATTTGTTTTCACAACAAAATAAAAATGTTAAACAAACGTAAAATTCCGTCTGTGAGTAGCTATTATTTTTTCTTTCCAATAGCGCTACTGACCTACTCAACCACTGCCATTGACCTCCCAACCGTTAAACTTTTCTGAAAGAAAGCGAAACTAAAGACAAAAAAGAACCTAATAAAAAACCGGAAACGCCAAAGGGTTTATAATAATAGACATGCTAGACAACCTCGTTTAGGAAGGGAAAAAAGTAAGCAGGTGCTTCGTCACTTTCACGGCTGAAAAAATTTAGAAAAAAAAAGTAATAATGGAAAGAGTAGTAGAGAAGAGTGGGTTATGCAATACCCTACTCCTCTTCCATGAAATATAGCAGATTGGGTTGATCAAATGGGCGGTTTATCGCCTTTTTGGCTCCTTTGCAGGTTTCAGGCGTTTATGAACAACTTATTCAAAAACTGTCTTGCATGTTTTAATCCCAAGTTTTTGGAGCTATTTTAAGAAGGAATATAGCTCGAAATATGAAGGTTTTAATTTTTAACTTTTAATATTTTTACTTTTAAAAAGCTCTTAACATCCGAAAATGCCTGCAGGGGCCTGAATATCAAAGTCCTTTCCATCCCAAATGCAACTTTAAGATTTTATATTTTCAACTTGACTGTATTGACAGAGCTCAGTCCCAGAACAAATGAGACCAGAATCCGTCCAGTATTATATTTTATATTTATTTGTTTTTAAATAAAATTTTAAAATGTTTTGAAAAACATAAATTAAAAATATAAAAATTTTGCTTATAAACTATAAGCAGCACTATTTTTAGACTTTTTGAGAAGAATTCCTATATTACACTTTTTTGCCTTTAACCTTTTCCAGTGTAAATCGAAGATTGTTATATATTTATCTAATAATTTTATTTCATCTTCCTCTACTCGATTCAAGCCCAAAGTTGTGAAACTCTTCAGTGCGACCTGACAAAATATAAAACAAAAAAGTTTGCGTATTCTGTATGATAATATATTTGTAATAATTGAGCTTTAAAATATTATAGTTTTCTACGAAGACAATTTCAGCTTTTTAACTGTCATTTTGTCAAAACTGTCTTCCATTAATTGAAACTGCTTGTTTGTAAAAATTACAAAATGTTTCTGTGAAGTTGAGTTTATTTAATTTTTTTTGCTTCGTGGATGATAAGTAATTACTGAAATTCTTTAACAGCACAATATTTTAAAGACTGAAACAAAAAAAGGGGCTTGAGAATCAGTTTGGCAGCATGATGATGTTTTAGGCTTGATTCGTCTGTCTTGCGGCATTCAGTCTTGCCTTCGTTTGGCTTGACTGCATCAGCCTTTGCATTCTGTGAGTAACGAATTTTATATTACCCAATTTACAGAAAGAATGCCTATCTGTCTGTCCTATAGCAACTCTTTAGAATATGCTAGTGGGGGGCGCCCCTCCCGCTATGTGGTGTGTCGACTTTTGCATCACGTAATTTGCACTTAAAACATTTTCAGGCTAATTAAATTAGTATTCCTCATGCAAATTTCAATGCATTTTTTTATATTTACCTTTGCAATTCAAATCGCAAAGAGTGAACTTGAATCTCAAAAGCGTTTCAAAACCTGCCAATACACCGCCAAATTGGCGCTATGCCCACGCGACAGCCACACACCGCTGATGTCAAATAAGGCCCGAAGGGGTAATACATTAGACGGGGATGGTGGGTAATCGCTGTAAGGGTTAATTTGTAGCTTCCTGTTGAGCGGATAACTTTTCGTCATCTAAAATCCTTTACCGCATAATGGCAGTCTCAATTTCAAGCGTCAATGCGCATCTCACCCCTACCGCCCCCAAATGGAGCCCGGTTGGTTTCGAAAGGATTATTTCCGATCCCCCCCCCCTTTGTATCCCTTTGCTCACGGATCACCTGTTGCTGCTTCCCACTATAGCAAGTGATAACTCTTTTTTTTTTTTTTTTTTTTCGACTCCGGAATGAGTTCCGCTTGAACCTTTATTTTACTTCAGAAATTTTTCGGATTTGTTGTTCATAAAAAGTAAAATATCTTGTGTTTAGAATTGAATAACGAAAGCATTAAACAGCCCTATTGTCGGATAAGGTAATTATGTCTCAATCACACAGGAATTTTGTGTTTTCTTATTTATTATTCATCGCATAACAGTGATAAATAGATAAGAAACCCTGCTATCAAGGTAATATGAGTGACATTACTAAGGCAAAAAATGCTTTTAAAACATTTTTTTTTTTCCCATTCATCTAAACTTTGAAGGTCATTTTTAAATAAACTTCATTTAATTTAGATATTTTAAAATAAGTTGGTGAACAGTATTTTCTTTCAGTTTTTATTAATATGTAAAGAATTTCCGATTAAAATAAAATATTGTGTTCGTTATGTATTGAAAATTTTTTTTTGATACTAAAAACTATTTTTACAGTATGTTTATTTTCCCCTTTAAAGCCTGCTTATACTCTTTTGAAGAATGTCTATTCATAAATTTACATTTTTTTTATTTATCTTCAGTTCAATAATAAACAATTATTTGTTTTATACACTGATTTTTTTAAAAATAGAAATGCATATTAATCATGAATGGGATATTTAAAATGCCTCTTTGTAGAATAATCCGTTTCATAATTTCTGAACTTTAACGGATTACTACGCCGCATTTTCAGTGTGTAAAGATTCATTTGCCTGGATTAGCTTTCTAATGGTAAGAGTAATATTTAGATATTTATACGATAGTAAGCACATATCTGTCTGCTTTTATTATATGTATCTCATAATTTTCTTTTGAATTTAATCAGTTTATAAAAATTAAGTATTTCTGTCGAGCAAAATAGGTCAAATCGAGGATGGCTGTTTCGTTTAAAATCTCTCGAACCAACCAAGTGGCTTTAAGAACGACTCACCTATTTCATTTTAAGCTGTCACTTGCTTGGGAAAATCGCAGTTTATTTCTACTCAAATCCGAATTATCTATTGCGATCATTAAGTAACATAACTAGCATTGGTTTTAGAAATACATAATAAGACTAATTAGTTTCGCTGTAAGATTTTCTTCCGCTGAAAACTGCAATATTTCCACAAAAGGAAAAGAAAATATTGTACTCTTTGCAAACATTTATCATTCAAGTACTATTCCATACCAATATTTTCCCAGTGAACTCATTTTTGTCGTTCACCTTTTCCTCCCCACTTTTTGTTTCTCTCAACATAAAAATTGATTTTTGTGCGACAAGGCACCACTCGGCCCATTCTTCAAACTGACGCCCATGGCCAGTTTGTTATTTGGTTTGCAAATCTCTATTAAGGCTACTCATTGATTTTCCATTTATTTACTCGGCAATCGAGGCTGTTCTGGAGTCGTAATTTCCCACTTGGCTCATTTGGTGAACTGTCCGAGAGTGGAAAGGCATCCAGCAGTTCTTTGTATCTTGTGGTTTTCCACTACTAGGCGACGCGCATTCTGCAAATGAGTGCGGGGTTTTTTAAGGGTGGGGTGCATAAGGGAGGGAGGATAAATCCCCCATCTCTCGATTTTTTTTTTCCTGCCTGTATACCCCCCTTCTCTGATTGATGAGAAGACCGCTAGTGCGTCATGCTCAGTCAAAAGGAGGAAGAGCCTAGGAAGCGCAGAATTGGGAAAAAAATGGAGGGGGGCACGCACACACATCCCTCACTGATTACCGTTTAAGGAGACTTTTGGAAATAAACATTAAATGTTAGACAGAGGAGAGAGAAAAAAGGAAAAGAAAAGGGAGATAATTGTCTATTTCTCAAACTGCGATCGAGGGTTACTTTCCACTCCTCCTATGCCTCGCTTTTCTCTCAGATGCCACCAGAATGGCACTTTCAAGAACAGGGGGACTGAAGCAAAGCTTATGGTGAATAAATATATTACTTAACATTTAAAGGGGAAAACAACAGTTTTAAATATTGTATTATAACTACGCTTGGAAAGAATTTCGTTTTCGTTCAAATAAAAATAAATAAAATTTTTAAAAATTTTAATTTCTAGAAAGCTTAAAATGTCTTGTACTGTATTTTTGTTTTTTTCTGAAAATAATATATTGCAGAAATTTTCAAAACAAAAAGAAGATCCATTCTTAAAAAGTTGTTATAAATTTTAATTTTTTTAAATTGTACTTTACTTTGGTTTTCACATTTAGAATTTTTATTAATAAAAACATAG
Organism: Araneus ventricosus; assembly: GCA_013235015.1. Taxonomy (NCBI): domain Eukaryota; kingdom Metazoa; phylum Arthropoda; class Arachnida; order Araneae; family Araneidae; genus Araneus; species Araneus ventricosus. The sequence goes on from BGPR01000930.1 coordinate 184,813, forward strand.
TTCTTTAAATTTGTGGTAAATCCTTTAAATTATTTTTATTAATAAAAATATTATCCTTTAAATTTTCGATTATTTTTCCCTCTGATCTAAACCGATGAAAAAATCCAATCCACATATCAAGCCATTTAAAACGTTTCGTAAAGAGTCTAAGTATCTATGTTAATTTGTGTAAAATTAAGTGTCTGCTCTATAGCATAATTTTTTAAAATTATTATCATGACTTTTTTTAAGTTAAACAGTTTCAGGTGAATGAAGACTTATACTTTAAACATCTGAAAATTAGACAAAAGGATTTCGATAAAAATTAATCAGCTTAGACAGATAAATTGGGAGCATTTTAGGACAACTTTCCATTTAAAGTAGTAGTGGAAGCAAACCGAAATTCAGCGTTAGTTACTTATAATTTATTTAATAACTATACATTTCTTGTATAGGATATTTAATACAAATTTATTAAATAAATCTGTTAATTATTAATAAGAGTGCAAATGGTAAATCTCAAGATGAATAATTTCTAATTAATTATGAATTAAATTTTCTTGAGACGAAAAGTTATTATTAAATAATTAATAATATCTCCTTATCCAAACTTTGTGAAATGAACAAAAATTTGAAACCTTATATTAAAAATTTCTAAACAGTCTACGTATTTTAAAGTGCTGATTTCAAAGTTAAACAATTATTACGAGACGTGCTGTTTACCCGAAAAACTTTATCCATAAATTAACTCTGAAATTAAAAAATAAAACATTTTCCTTGAAATTTATAAATATGCCTCTGTATGTACTTGTAGCAACGACTGTTGTCATGGTTATGTGCTTTCTAATCTTAAAAAAAGTAAAAAAGAATCTAATATTTTTAAATGAAAATCAAGCATAAATTTTAGAAAATAAAGAAGAGTGGAGTCAAAATATTCGCTTACACCTGATGATACTGACATGAAAAAAGTATATTTCCAATTTTTCAAATTTAGTGTGAAGATCTTGTTGTGCTTAAAAGAATAATATGCAACAATAATAATGGTTAGTTCTTTCAACGAAGTACCGAGATCTTTTCGTCATATGGATGGTTATTTTCGGTAAATAAGTCATCTGCCCGGATTCCCCGACAGTGGTACGAAAAGAAATTTGTCACCTTCACCATCTCGACGCATAAATACAGAAAAAGACACATGAAATAAATCAAAACCAGTAGGTGGAGATATAAGGGAATCCCTATACTCCCCACCCCCATTGGTTCGAAACGCAGGCTATTCGCGTCGCACACGCTCCCCCCATTGGATGAGATGGTCCGTGCACGTTTCTTATTGGCTACGAGGGGTCGCCGATCTACGACCCCCGTTTTCTCTCACTCCGTCACGTCGGAAAGCATACAGTAGAGAAAGGCAAGAGCTGGAAAGAGGGGGTGATTTTCTCCGGCGCGAAGGAGCAAAACAAAACCGAAAGGAGAAGCTGGAGGAGAAGAGTAACGTGGGATGAGGACGAAGCGCACTGCTGCTGATCCAGAGAGAGTTAGTTAGCAAGTGTTGAGCAATCGTGTGTCCAGAAGGAAAGGCCCGTGGTGTGAGTGCACGTGCCAGCTAGGAATGGGGAAGTGAAGGGCTCCCAATGCTATGGCGGCTGGCTTCGCAGCTGAGAGAGAAACGGAGAAGAAGGTATGTGGGCTTTTGTTTACTATAACTACGATCGGGAAAAAGGATGCTCTGACGCGAGGCAATAGGTTACCCAACATCACCTTGGCTCGTGATGAGTAACTCACGGGATACTGCATTCACCAAAGGAGTGCCGTGCAGTTAAAAGCTAAATAACGCCGGTATTAAATTGTATGAGAAAAAGATTTCCGCCTGAATCAAGTGCTTTAAACGGTTTACTCGAACGCTCCCATAGACATGGAACTCAGGTAGTTGCCAATGAAATTAATTCTAAATCCTCAAAGAGCATCTTATTGAAAAATATCTGGGGAAGATAATAAAGAGTTTTCTTAAAATGAACATTCAGAATTTAAAGCATGTTGCTTCAGTTGAGAATTTTTTTTTGTCCGACTCATGCCTTGCAGAAAAAAAAATTCATTAAAAATGTCTTCGTTATTATTAGGTATTAGAACTGTCAAAACCCTTATTATTTCTTATAAAATAATCTACTCCTAAAATTATTTTTTAAAACTGGCGTTAAATAACCACATATTTCAAAAAACATTTACATTTTAATCATCTGTAAGTGTTGTTTGTTTATGCAGTCTGAGTAAAGCTCTTCAATCTTTCGCTTGAAAACTTAAGTCACCTTATCATTCATGCGAGCTTATTAAAGAAAATCTCAATGGTGTGAGATTTGTTTCCAAAAATTCATAATTTATGTGTAATAACGTTAATTACTTTTCTTAAATGATAATTGTAATAATGTGTCAATATATTCATAATGAATTTATAAGATTAAATTCTTAAAGATTAAGAAATAACTTTTAAGAGAATTTGCATATGAATAGAAATAGTATGCTGTTAAAGAAGAAAAAAAAGTGCATCAAGTTTCAAAAAACAAACTGTTTATTAATCTGCGCTTATCTCCTTTGCTATATATGTTTCTTTAAAATACCGAAAAGTGATTAAAGCTTTGTTATTATATAATTAAGGTGAGTTTCATTTTCTATTCGTTTATCTTTTGAGAAGGGTGTTATTATTAAAAATTTCAGTCGCACGATTTGTAATTCGATCTCTGCGATTATGAAATTTTAAAATGCACTGAAACACTTCATATATTACTTTATTCCAAAATTGATTGATTATTTAATATGTATGACATGTATATTATCTTATAAATTCTAGAACAAAGTGAAACACCAAAACAAAATGGAGGAATATGGCCTTGCACTTATAAATTCTACTCATTTACAGGCAAAATCAGTTTTCGTTTCGCACATAACTAATTTGTTACTTTAGTTCGCAACTGATTTACTAGAAATTCATAACAGCAAGGCATTAAATGAGATTGAAGCCATTTAAAAGAAGATAAAGTTTATTATAATAGAGCAACTCGTTCTCATGATGATGATGATGGGAGATTTTGAACGATATGAAATAAAATAAAATTATACTAAAGCAACCAACTTCCTCAGCATCTGGCTCCCTGAGCTGTAGCAGCTCCAGATATTGCTCCAGTTGCCATTCACAGACGATGCAACAAACATTTAAGTAGAAATACTTATTTACATCACTATACAAATTATCCGTAGTGGCAATGTTGCTGTAGTGGAGCTCTGAAAAGAGAAATCATAACTGGTACGGTGAATAGGAAATACTTTCCCAACAGTTATTTTATAAACTTTTGTATCTATGATTTTCTAAGATGTTAATATGATATAAGTTTAATTTTGATATTCATTCAATTAAAAAAATTACCTATTTTAATTAACTTGTTGAAAAATTATTCAAGTGAAATTTGGCATAATGATGCAATTTCTAAAAACATCAAAATGCAAGAAAAACACTCTCTACTTCAAACTTTCCACATTTTCTGTTCTCATTTTTCTAGGCTTTCTAAGTAATTAAGTATTCAATCAGACAAGATGCACATTAAAACAATAATCTTAGATCAATGAGTGAAGCTCGTTTTAATAACCACGTTGCTGTTTCAGTTTTGATCTCTTAATCCTTACATAAACATTTGTTTAGAAGATTTCACTGTGGATAAAAAGCAGAAAGTTTAATAGAAGGATGATTTGAATAAAGTCTGCCCGTGTTTGGTTCATTATAACGGCTATTACGGACTGCGCTATGTACATTCTTTTTGAATTTAGTTCCAATACGCGCAGACTCATTTAATATTGCCAATCAAAGAATCGGATGGAATTTACTACAGGGATCTAGAAAAAATGATTTCCATACAAAGGTATTAACCAACAGATGAGCCAAATGTTATTGCTCTCTTGAACATAACTCAATGAATCCCTAATTTTCTTCAATTTCATTTACATCATTGAAATTCAATTTCAGTTTCTATTACACAGACTTTTTGTATGCGTTTTGTATTTTTAAACATTATGAGTTTTTTTCTTAAAAAATAAATAAATAAAGCCTTTTTTTAAATAATTAAAACTATTAGAAATGTATCAAGCGAATTTTATCAATTCTTGATGTAAAAAATATTATGTTTCCTTCTCTGTATTATTTGAAATTCGAAGCCTTTGAGAACTTTTTAATAATGGGTAAAAATTTCAAGCTGTTTTCTACAATTAACTTTTTTTTTATAATTTTAATATAATTATTAATTTTCATAAATAGATATTATTATCCTTCATTTAAAGAATACATTTAATTACAAAAGAAATTAAATTGCGGATCAAATCTAAAATCAAACAGAACGCTTCAGTTGAAATGAATTCTTTCAATTTTCATTTAACCTGAATTTAATTTATCTTGTTACCTTTTGATTTACAGAAAAGAACTTAATTCCGATATGAAATGTTTATTCACTTACATAAGAACGTAAAACTAATATGAAATGTTTAATCTACAAGAAATTTACTTCCGTACTTGCATGTACTTAACTACTTAACAGAAGATTACAGGAGAACCTACAACTTAAAATTTTATATACGTTATATAATCCAAATTTGCTTTTTAATAGAACACCAAAATTTGGATGTCTTAAAAACTTCAAAGAAAACAAAACCGTAATTACACAACTCAGACATAAACTAAAAACTTTTTCAAATTATATACTGGAGACAAAATTAATGGATACATTCAGAATTTTTTGTTCTGCAACTAGAATTTTCCTTTCAAAGAAAATTATTTCACGATAAATATTAGTTATTTTGAAGATAATATTGAATTCAATTTCAAAAAATTATTTTAGGTATTTAAAGTGTAAAAATTAATGTGAAACAAAATTGTAGCAATGACCATGGACTATAACCGTCCTTAATAAACTATGTTGTAGACATAGAAGAAAAATAGTTTGTGATCAGAAAAGATTCCATAACTCTAAGCAAATCTTTTACACGGCCAAATTTATTTATAGGCTTGATAAAAAAAAAAAAATAGAGAGAGAGAGAGAGAGAACTGCCTACATATTCGATATCTGAATTCTATTTTTGTATTTAATCTAAGTCTAAGTTATCTTGTAATTCATAAACATTTGCACTTGGTTAGAGATAAGTCATTCTCATAAGGGTGCAAATTTATCAAACAAATTTTCATAAAGTGACTTAATTTGTTGACTACTCAATATTTTCATAGTTTTTATATTTTTTCATCCATAATATCCTTCAATAATAATTCAATACCTAAATCAAATTTGTTTTCTCTAATATCTAAAATATATAAATTTCCAAAACGATAAAGATGTACCTTTTGCTTTTTAAAGAGCAATTATATTTTTATAGGAATTTTTATTGAGCGTCCATGTATGATACTAAGGTTATTATAACTACTTTAGCCGCTTTTCAAATTTATTAAATTCTTGAGTTGTGCGACTTTTTTCCCCAACTTGATATTTGAAGCCGAATCTGATGTTTAATTGATGAATATATTTTCTTTGGTGGGGAATAAATGATAGATTTTACATTAAATAATAATAAGATTTTTTTTTTCATTTGCATCTCGTGTTCTCAAAGAACGATAAAAAAAAGATTTCTATTTTTATCAATTCAAAAATAATACTAATACGCCAAGTCCAACCAAATGCCATTGAGTAACTTATAAATAATTATCCAATTCAGCACTATAGTGGGCCTCATTCATTTCGTAAGTTTTATTATAAATTCAAAAATGCGACTTTATGTCTTTAGATGCCACCAGATTACTTCATCTAAATGAGTACAAGTGAAATAATTTAACAAGAGATATTAAAAATTAAACTTTGCATTAAATAGAATGGAGCAAAAAATGAAGCAACTTCCAATAAAATACAAAAGAAAGATATTTAATTACAAAAAAGAAAATACAGAAAGAGTAAACAATAGTGATAACAATATCCCTTTGACAAGCAACGCAGCAGCATCCAGTGATTGCATTAACAATATTGTCTATAATCAACTAACCAATTAAGATACAATCAAACAACAAAAATCATGCTTCAATAAAAATTATAACACATTAAGATTAAACAAATAAAATGGAAAAAATGAAAGATTATCACTATTGTTTACTTCTTCTGTTTCTTCTGTATTTTCTTTTTTGTAATTAAATATTCATCTAAATGAGATACATGCGATTAAAAAAATGACAAATGCTTCTTTTAATTTTTTAAGAATATAAAAATGGGTATAAAAATGATGTATCCATGAAATTTTAATTCACCTAAGTAACTACTTAGAGTTACTTACTTCATTTCACTAAGTCTTTAAAATATAAAACCGTTAATTAGTAAAAATAGATTTTCAATCACTTCTCGGTGTTTAAAAAGCGCCATAAATATCCTTCCTTCTGCTGAAATAGGTCAATTTATTTAATAGAAAATTAATCTCTGCGACAGATCAAACATTGAAATATACTTGATTGAAAATGACTATTACAGTAAAATCAATAGCTTCTGCTGAAGATACGATGATTTAGAGGTGTTTTTTTTTTCATTTTGAGATTAATTTGGTTTTGAATAAATGCCTGAACTATTGGAAATACTTTTTTTTCCTTCCTTTTATGAGTTTTGATTCCGTAAATTGCTAGAAGCCAATTGTCAACTGCTTAGATATAAACATTGAAAATTTTACTTATTATTTTATCTTGTATCCACACTCTACTAAACGTAAGGGATATTCAGTTGTTAATCTCTCTGAAAAGAAATCATGGTAGTAATTACTTCTTATACAGTACTCATATATTATAAGAAAGGATTGAGATATATTGATATATTGATAAGAAAGGATTGATATAAAAGAGACCTTTTATATCATCTAAGTATTTCTCTATTTGGGCTACTTAAAAAAAATGATGAATTGTAGTGCAATTAACTTTAAAGCCTGATCAAAACTAAATAAAAAAGAATAAATTATTTAAGTAATATGTTATAAATATTTCAATTTTTTGTAAGACAAACAAAGCCTTTTTATCGATTGATGAAAGAAAATAAATCTAGCACATACATAAATCTAGACGACTAAAATTAATGTAGAGGAATTTCCAGTTCTAAGTTGATTGCAAAGATACGCAAATTTCCCTTAAATTTCAAAATTTGATAGCTTTTAAAGGTTAAATGTAAAAGTGACTGACGTGTATTTTGGCCAATTCAAAAAATATATGTGTACTTATAATAGTTAATATAAAATTGCGATTTACACTGATGTATAAATTAATAAATTATAGAAGGGTTTAGCATTATGCAAAACCAACGATTTCATGTTTAATTTGACTCGTTTTCTTCTAGTTATAATAAACGTTCTTCTGATTGAGAAATTATTGAAAAAATGATGGAGTGCCGTAAATTAGGAAAATATTACCTTATTTCAATGAAAATGAAACTTTCTTTTGAGTTGAAATCCTTTAAAAGTCTGCTACTTTAACATTTCGTGGACGTGAATGTTCTGGCATTCATTTTCTTTGTAATGTGATACAAAATAACATGAATGATACAACATTCAAATTTATCAGACACTTTATTATGCAGTCAATTCTATATAGCCTTAATTTTCTGCAATTATTATGCACTTTTAAGTAATGGCTAACTGGTTCATTGAGTATTTTCATTTTGTTTTGTCTTTTTTCCTACTGTCCTCGAACATGTTCACGTTTTAACTTTTTTCTGATAATAAATTTTAATTATAAAATAACCAATTAAGAAATAAATACAATTTTTCTGACAATAAATTTTAATTATAAAATAACCAATTAAGAAATAAATACAATTTTGTATAGAGGATAAAATGAAATCGTTTAATTTGTAGGATCGACAGCCCCTTATCGAACCTTGTTTTCGTAAGATGTTTAAGTTCCTCATAAGCATATTTTCATTGTTGGAATATGATTTGCAACCGTACGGTATGCAGCTGCTCCTTGAGACTGATCCCATCTCAAGTGTCTGGGCGACCGCTGAGGCACGAGGAAACGGGGGACGGAGGGGAGCAGAAAAATGGCCACTCCCTCTCTACTGTGCATTTGAATGAGCTCTTCCCTTCTGTACAGCTTTTTCATTGAACCTATAGCAACGCAGCGATCCATCAAAAAGATTGGCTGGGCGATGAAGTGCTTTAGTACAAAACACAAATTTAAACATAGTTCTTAAGTCAGCTAAATATCTTGCTTTTCATCATATCATTTCCGAATGAATCGAGATTAGGAAAGCACGCTGCCTCAGTTGAAGGGATACTGAAAAGCAGAACATTTTTTGCAGCAGTACAATTTAGGTAATTTATTAGAGTCGTTTTAACATTATTAGAGTTTCACTGAAAATTGTTGATTGGATCGTTTTAACATTATTAGAGTTTGATCGAGAAAATTTAATTACTGTTTGTTGTTACAATGAAAAAAATGGTCTCTTATTTGAAAACATACCCTTGTTAAATAACAAATATCTTACGATTGAATTAAGACTGATTGCTTGTTAGAATGCCATGAAGTTTTTTCATACTTTACTTTGCTTTAGGTGGTTTGAAAGAAGTATGTTTCAGAAAAGAATGTCAGATTGCTTGGTCTTTTAATACTTTGTGGACACACGTTGCCTGCTTTTCTACATTTTGCTGCGAGATACTTAAAAATTTCTAAAAAAGTTAACTGAATTGTCTCGTGCTAGATGAAAATCTATGGATTCTTCTATGGAAGGGATTCTAATCTATGGAAGGGATGCTTGTAAATAAACATAAAATGAATCTGTACCAGTACAACGCGAACATTTGAGACTTAAGGCTAAAAATATTCTGCCAAAAACGTTAAAATTATTTGTGCTGAAGAGGGAGAAAAAGCTCTTTTGCTAAGTAACGATCTTGACTGAAATCCCCGTTTATAGAAGAAAAATTTCACTTACGTCTTAGTGCTTCGAACTTTACGTATGACTGCAATCCAATCACCACTCTATTAAGAGGAAACCGACTGCGAAGCTCCTCCTGCTATAGATTTCGGAAATCTATAGTATGGCAACTAATAAATTCCTCGTTCTTTAAATTCTAAGCTACTAATTTCTTTCTAAAATGTCAGTGAAAAGATTATCCTTCAAAAAAAATAATAATAAGTGAGGTCTATAAATTGCCACCTGTAAGATGTTAATTTCTTTTTTTTTTACCTTAAAAATTGCTCTAATTGAAATTAATGAAAATACTTCTTTATCACCCTTACTGTCTTATACACATATAAATACACTTAAATTTACAATTCAAATCAAGAGTTTTAAGAATAAAGTACGAAAGTCTTGATCTCCTTTAAAATATTGTTGTAATGAAACGTATACCAATGTAACAGAAAAATCTCTACTAATAATAAAGGAGAATGTGTGTGTTTGTGTATGTGTTCGTCCTCTACAGGGCAGACCGCTGGATTAAGAGCTACGAAATTCGGCACAAACATACTTTGTAGGGTGGGAATGTGCACCTCGGAGCCCTTCTTTTTAAATTTTAATTAGAATTTTGATTAATTAAAAATTAGGCAAAATTTTAGCGTTTTTCCTTAATAACTTCCAAAAATATTGCAGCACAAAAAATCATTTTTGCACTATCTGAAAGTGCAAAAAATTACCTTTCCAATGATATCAATTAAGTTCCCGTGCAATTTTTTCTCTAATTGTAATAACCTTTTAAAAATATTTTTTGGCATAATTTACAACATTACTTTTCATTGTTGCAACGCAACTCAAACCGTTTTCATTCTTTAAACAAATATTTAAATGCATATTTCTCTTTCATTGTTGTAATCTGAGATAATATCCTAATACATTTTTGTTTTATATTTTATTTTATCATAATTTTTATGAAATCTGCAAACCAAGCTCTCCTAGATATTGATTTGCTTACATTAAGAAATATTTCCTGTGAGCTCAATGGATATGGCTGCTATGTTTTCATTCTTTTCTCTGCATGCTTTAATCCAGCTAAAATGCCGCTGGCCATAAAATGTGCTGCGTCATTTTATTGTTGATATCAAATGCATATTTTACAAGAGGAATAAGATAGTGCCGACAACGCAGAATTAGAGGTTAAATGACATGGTCAGTTATTTGACTCCATTAGGAACATTTATGTAGACAATGAACAGAAGAGGTCCAAGGTCACTTATAGAACATGGGTTAAATATCTACCACCATCTGAAGTTTCAAATTACGTTTCAAATGTCGTTTAAATACACACTTCATGTTCACAGTAGCCTTTATCTAATACATTCATTGTTTTGTTAATTAAACGCTCATCTCAAAATCTCACTTTCAAAAAATCTGCACCTGAACGGGGATCATGATTATATGCTGAGTCGCTCTACTTTCGAGATTGATGCAAGTGTGTCAAAAAAGGGGGGGCACGAGGTAGGAAGACGGAAAAGGAAAGAAAAAGCAGCGCACAAGAAACCACTACCCGATTTGTTCCACTCCTTCAATTATTTGATCAGCAGATCCTGATGACACGTGCGTCGGTCTCAGCACGCCAACTTCTGCCCACCTGTACTCATATTTGGCTTCTTATCTACTTGTTGGGATGTCACGGAAGTGGAGCTTTGTTGAAAATAAAAACACTCATAATAACTGAAACTTATTTCGTGTTCAACAGAGAAAAGGGTAATTTAGAATGCCACGCCTTCATCGCCATCCGAAAACAAGGTGGCTTTATTCGTGAGCAAGTTTTGCTGCGATGTCCTTCATCAGTTGTTTCTAATAACATCCATTTCGTGACTACTGTCAGTTTTGAAAACATATCAAATAATTACACTGTAACTATCATACAAAGTTTTATCTACTCAAACTATCATCCATGCAATAAATTTTTTAAAAAATGTTTAAAAATAATAATAAATATAAAAATAAAAAAAACGTCGTTTCAAACTTTTACGTTCATACAATATTAAAGTCTAATATGTTTGAAGGAATAGAAACTATCTCAATAACAATTACCATTTCTGATTATTCTTTAACTCTAATCGTTTAACTGTGCATCAATAAAAAAAATGTTCTTACTGTAAGGTGGTTGTTGTTTATGCTTTGTCTATAAAGCACGAATGGTAGTTTTGGCAAGATTTAAAAAAGCTGTCGTATATTAGTGATAATTATTGCCATTTTTTTTTTTTATCTAAACCCTTTCAGATATCCAAGAATTGTTAGAATTTTTTAAATGCTTCCTTACCCTGATTCTTTTCTCTCTTGAAGTTGTAGAACGTCATTAAGCATACCCAAATAAAACCCTATTGCGAAAAACTTTGATAATTATCTTTATTAAAAGAAAGAAAAAATTTTCTTAGGTGAAGAAATTAGCATTTTAAAAATACACTGCTGTATATTTACAGCTTTTTACTCACAAACATCCATACATTTAAAATATAGGTGTATAATAAAACGAGTAAACTTTCTGATATCAACGAAATTATTTTCCCCCATCTCTTTAGTAAAAGAGAGCGCAATAAGGGGAATATAATTTTGGTGTAAACAGATTTGCAACGATACTTTTAAACTTCTATAAAAATAATCAACGGTACTTCTATGATAAAAAAATCAGAAAAAAGAAGTGGCTCTATTTTTATTTAAAACTAAAAACCATTTTATAAATTATCATGTTTTCCTATAACTACGCAAATAAAATTTCTTTTCCGTAGTACAGCTAAAATTTTCAACAAAAATACTTCTCGATTAGTATTGGAGTCTGTCAAAAATTTCACTACTGATTAGAATTTTATTTATTTATTTGTTTGCGCTAAAACTTGAAAATAAAAACTTTAAATAATAAAAAAAGAATAACACAGATTATACATCAAATGATTTCGTTATTTCTTAACTAAAAGAATATGAATAAATTTCGAAAGAATTAGCATCTACTTCCATATTTTAATGAGTTAATTTGCTTGTAAATGAAAAAAATTCAAGTTGAATGCCTGCACCATGAAAGCATATCGAGCTTAAATTCATAAGGTTAGTAAACTTTTCAAGCTTTATTTTCTGCTCTGAGGTTATTCTTCTGATCAAACGATAGAATTCGGTTTTTATAGAAGAATATTAGATTTATTTATTATTTTTAATAGAAAAGATACTAATAACAACATGATGTAAATTGAAATTGAATTGATTGTAGGAGAACTGATGTGTCAAAAGACAAAATTTGTATTTTGATTTTTATCAGTTATTGATTTTTTTTCAACTGAAACGCGAATTTTGTTACACAAACCTTTGTGGCGAAAAGAATATTTTTAATGCCCAAAATCTGAACATTTTGGTGAGGAGAGATTTAGATTTTGGGAATCAGTTTTCGTCTGTAAGTACTACAAATCAACCATTCTATAGCATGTTGATATCTGCTTAGGGTATATTATAATAATCGGTTTTAATAAATTAAAAAAACCACACACACACAGGTATAATCTAATCAATCACTTATCAATAATAAAATATATATGCCGATGTTTTTTTAATAATAAAATAAAATTAGAAAGAAAAATTAATAGAAGATGGAAGTCATCTTCCATAAAAACTTATACTACATCACAAATGTGTTAAAAATTATTCCCTTCAATTTGAAGCTAATTTTGCACTTTATAATTTGTGAAGTAAATGTCTATTTGTAGAAGGCTTCGAACAGTCATAAAAATCATCTATCTAAAATTATATTTAGAACAATTATACTCTTATTGATGTTAACAAGGCAGTGTTGATGTCTGAAAAAAAATATTAATCAAGTGCCTAAAATAGCGTAAATAAAATGTCTTTCTATCATTTGGCATAGAAATTGCAAAGCTGCAGGAGAAAAATGAACTTTTCATTTTAAAATGGGTATTATAAATCAATAATTGCACCAAAAAATATGTTATTTCAATATGAAATTATAAAAATTATTTTAATTCCAGAGCTGACAAAAAATAATAAATATCATGCATTGTCATTTTAGCATTTTTGTGCATCATACTGAATAATTGCTTTCTAATTTATTGATATTTTTGGATACTCAAACTAACATCGAAAGAGAAGGACTTGAAATGAATCAACACGAAAGATTGTTTTTCATGCAATGATATTTCATCAGTATTTTTTTTCTTTTTATGAGTTTATTTCAGGTATGAATCTCTGATAATTTTCAACATGTTAGTTTAACTTCGTAGATTTTTTATATATGAATATTGTATAATTTGTGGAGTTAATTTTCTGAAATCAATGACTAAATCGTTTGAATTTCATATACACGACATGAATTAAGTAATGAGCTTGAATTTGAAGAAATTCCATTTTAACAAATGATTTTGAAAACCCGTCTACTTTTCTTAATAGGCATTTAAGATTGAGATCAGAAAAGTTAGTTTTCATTACTCATCTTGGTATCATTCACTTCATAACTAATGATAACTGAGTCACTGGGCTCATAGAAATTCTTATTTTTAGTATGAAATCTATGAATCGGTTTATAGGAAAATTAAACCGCTAATTAAAGCCCCTGAAAGTAGTTTCCATCCTTGAGCATGTGTATCCCAAAGTTACTGTGCTTGGGATTATTGAAAAAAAATGACTTTGGAATCACAAATTTATCCCAAAAAATAAGAAATTATACTAGTTCTACACGTGTGTTGATGTAACGGTTCTATTTACGCAGTGAAGATATTATGCAAATGCAAGATTTAAAAGAATAAAAATGAGATAAAAATATTTTTAAAGAATGGAATGCGAATTTACTTTTGCGTAAAAAAAAGTGGCCTCATATCTTTTCCAATGATATTCATTTATTTATAAATACCAAGATAGCAGAAAAAAACGTTTACATTCTTCTATGATTCTTTTATTTTTCCCTTGAATAGTTTCAAATTGTACCCATCATGGAATCTTCTGTAACAGCATCTATACATTTCATCCAACCTTCTCATTCCGTTTTGCTCTTAATCTTCCTATTCCATTCGTTTTTTTCTGCTAGTTGGAAGTTGCTATGCTTTCAAATGATTGTTAGAATAATGACTTCGCCCTTCTCTTTGACAGGTGAGCCTTGAGCGGCTGGCTGTGAAGTGACGATGAAGGAAGACTCGGACGGGGATATCGGAACCAATGATGTCCCCACATCCAGAGCTGCGGACAGTACTGTTTCCAACGGAAAAATCAACGGACCAATCTCGGTGGTCGCAAGCCAGCCGCGGAGGTTGCTTTCAGACAGACCACCCGCAATGGGTGTTGCTCTCGCCTCCTTGGGAGCCGAGGGCCATGTGGCCAGCAGTGGCTTGGCCTGTACCACCATGGCAGAACATGGAAGCATACCTATTGGTGGAACTACTCTGGCAAACGCACTGTTAGGGATTACTATGGATGTGAGCAGAGGATCGAATGGCAGTTCCAGTAACAATGGTGATTCTATCATGGGAGGAATTCACTCTACCAACTCAGCTAGCATAGGAAAAGGCTTAAAGGGTGACAGTAACGGCCAGAATAGGGGTAAAGAATTTGAGTGCAATATTTGCCATCGCAAATTTGGTTATAAGCATGTCCTTCAGAACCACGAGCGTACGCATACGGGAGAGAAGCCATTTGAGTGTAAAGAATGCAACAAAAGATTTACTCGAGACCATCATTTGAAGACGCACATGCGTTTACACACAGGAGAGAAACCATACCATTGTGACCATTGCGATAGACAGTTTGTACAAGTTGCCAACCTCCGGAGACATCTTCGAGTGCATACGGGTGAGCGGCCGTATGCTTGTAAATTGTGTAGTTCTCGGTTTTCCGATAGCAATCAACTTAAAGCTCATCTTCTTATTCACGAGGGCGTAAAACCATTCGAATGCGAAAAGTGCAGAGGACGTTTCAGGAGAAGGCATCATTTACTCCACCACAAATGTCCGAGAGATGCGGCGAATATAGGAAAGCCGAGAAGGGGGCGCCGTCCTAAAGCATATGACCAACTTCCTACTTCTTTGCCCATGTTATCTCCAGTCCTTCAAGAACGTCTGTCAACGCCTATCCCAGCTCTTCCTCCCCCTCCACCACCCGTAAAAATGACGTCCGTTATAACAAGGACGTCTCCTCAGCCACTGCAACAACCACCTTTAGCTCACATGCATCAAGCAAGGAGAAACCACGTCCAAGTACTACAACATCACCTTAGTTTACCTCCGAACACTAACGGTAAATTTCACGACACCATGCAAAGTGGTCCCCTGGACATGACAGTGTCATCAGTGACCAATAATTCTGTCTCAGTCATAGTGCCTCGTTTACCCCAACAGCATAACAACAACTACCGCCCTAACAACTTGCGGATGGATGGAGTTCTGGATTTATCTAATTCGAGGAGTGATTCTGAGGCTGAACCTATTGAAGAAGAAGTGGATGAAGAAGACGAAGTTTTGGACACGGACAGTGACGACGATGAGAGAAAACCTCTGCTGCCCATGGAAAGAAGAGCTGTGTCGCCGCAATCATCCCAACGAGTGTACGCAGCATGGAAAGAAGCTTACGAAAGTGACAGTGAAAACAGCAACTTAGCCCTCCAGCTCACTACCTAGAAGTATCATGTTTCGAATTCAGTTCCTCATAATCAGGGATTTTTCTGTTGCGTTCTGACATTTTGTTTTCATGTTTTTGACAAAAAGCTACCTCAAAAGAAGGTGGGTTTTCCATGCAACTACCATGTGTTCCGCCTTTATCCTCTACCTCTTCCTCCTCAACCAGGATATGGGTTTGATATTGTTGGGTGTAACGCTTGTCCCAACGCACAAATTGTTTTTCATATTTTGTACCTTGGTCCAAATTAATGCACAAAGAGCTTTCCATTCCGTCAAAAGCGGAACACCAGAAAAGTTGTTGGTTTTCAGGCGAGATTTTTTAAATGTTTACACATGTATGGAGAAAGAACACTTTTGCATTTTCGGTGTGAGAGTTTTTAAATTATTATTTATTGAAAGACTTATGCTTGCTTAAAGGAAGTAATATCCTGGTCTAGTGGAATAAATTATTAAATTAATTATTTTGAATTTTCTCTGCAAAATATATTTAATCATTAAAATACTTTATTCCCTAATATGTACTCTCAGGAACCGATCATTCCAACCAGGTCCAAAGGCAACCACGTTTGAGTGATAAAGGAATCAAAAATTCTATAGAAACCGAAAATTACACAATATTTTGTGTGAAAAAGTCGTTTATGTTCCTAATCTAAATCAAAAAAATGTATTGAAGACACTTATATTGGTAAATGAGCCCCTTTCATTTCTGGACTCTTTCGAAAAATTCGGATTTCTTTGGGGCACACGCCTTTTCTCGTTGGATGATCGTTTATGAAACTAAAGGCGGAGCATATGAATTAGTTGCACATACTTCAGAGGAAGCAATCGAGTCCACCTATCAGAGAGAATTCTTTATATATACGAGAAATATAGATAGAGATAGATATATTTATATATTTATTTTGTGCATCAACTCATTTCTTGTTGATGAGTTTGTCCAACTGGGTATAATGGTATTAAGGGAAGCTCTCAGGTGATTGGAGGTAAAAGTATGTATCAGCAGTTCCCAACCTGATCCAAATCTTTCTTTGGATTTTGTACTCGTTGTAAAACATGGGGATCTTTACTAAGATGAATCTTCTGTAGTCATTTTCAGAAGGAATTTAATTTTAAATTCATTTTGTACAAAATTAATCAAACTCTTTGTTTCTAAACTCGGTGTTGATCAATCAAAAGAAGATCGAGAGGATTTTTTTTCTTTTGTAACAGTATTTATAAAGTTATGTTTTTGTGTTTTATTTAAGAAACACTAAGTAAAGTTTCTTTTAAAACTTGGGAAAAAATTATTTTCATTTTAGTCCCAGAATAATTGTGAATATTAAAGGTTGGGAATTGCTACAGAGTGGTATATATACGTTTTAAACTTTAAATATAATCATAAAAAATTAAAATAACATGATGCATGCAAATAATGAACCATGCTTTTGGATAGATGCGAAATTTTTAGCACATTTTCATCCCGTAGAATGAAGATATATTTGTATTATTTTGTTTCATGTTTTGAAGTTATAATTGTTGCACACTAGTAGTTTCTACATAAAATAATATGCAATTCTCAAAATATTATGTATTTCTTAATTTATTTTGATTTTTATAAGTAATTTATGCAATTTCTGAAAATTCGACAATAGTTCTAAAACAAATTAAACATATTCTTGGGTACATTATTTCAAATAAATAAACTACTGTTGGTAGTAATAATTTTAGATATCAAATTTAAAAATACTCTTTTCTGTTCTCTGGTGTAAATTTAAGAAAAAGAGATCATTAACCTAAAAATTTATCATCGAAAATTTAAAACATGAACATAGTAAAATTCACTGATTTTTTTTTTTATTTGATTACCTATTGCTCTGAATCGGATATGGAAAAAAATTGAACCAAGCTTTTACAAATTTTATCTTCAAATTAGCTCACACACCTCACCTTGCACAGAAAAACTCATTTCTAAATACTTGAGAAAATGTTTTTATAAACACTAACTTACTAGCACTTTTTTTTTGTAAGAACACTGTGCACTTTGAAATCTATCGTAAATTTATGAAATTTCAACTCCCTCGAATTCACTTTTAATTCCATTTTCTTGACAAAACTTGAATATGTGCATACTTCTCAAATTCTGGGTTAGGCGATTTTTTATAGAGAAAAAGCATGCTAAAAGCATCACCTGAAAAAGGAAAAAAACTGAGAGAATAAAAAAAGTTTTATTGTTATTATTATTATTAATGGTTAGTTCCTTTACTTTTCGTAAGATAACGCAAGGAAGAGAAACAAGATAAAGTAATATCACAGAAAATATTAATGTCATTTGTTGTACATATTATCAGACGAATATTATTTTTACCTCATGAATGGTCACGAAAACCGACAACTGAGTCCTGTTTCGTTTGTATCATAGAAGTATTATATAACCGACCCAGGAGTATAGTCGGTTCAGCTCTCAATAGTCGGTTTTCTTGCCCAGCTCAGCTAATATGAATGTTGGACTGCTGTTCAGAAATTCTTCCTAATTTCTAAAAGATTTTAAGAAGAACTCTGAAGATGCCAGCGTGCTATAGATATGTTTTGCACATCTTTTTCTCCAATCACAAGTTTTGAGATAAGTATGTAACTTGCATTTGAATCTTTTTATGTTTGTGAATGTTGATATTTACAGTCAATATTTTCTAGTTCCTAACCAGATGTATGACTTTACTAATGTGCTTATTTTGTCATAGCAATTTATATTTAAAGAACTATATTGTGCTAAATCTGAGCAATGTAGAATAGGGTTTTTTTTCAAGGTGGGGGTTATTATTCTCAAAAAGAAAACCTTTTCCATACTTCGATGTTACCAATATATTGCCAATCAAAGTTTAAAGTTTTAGTGTTTTAATTAGTATAGTTTATGTTCTTAGTGGAATTTGTTTTATAATTTAAAAACACTTTTTGTAAAATATTTGTATGATAATGTTTTTGGTGTCTATTGTTCAACGAGCTTGGTAACATCGATTGTATGATTTTATAGTGTAAGATCACATTTAAGAAATAGCAGCTGAAGGTAAAACTATTCAGACCGATATGTGATTAAAGTAAAATTTTTTAAGTTAGACAAAGTACCTGATTAGGACTTCACTTATCGATCTAGAATACTTAGTTTTCAGATTAAAGAAGGTGGCAACCAAATTTTGGTGGTTTAATATTTAAAGTTGATATTAACTGGATCATTCATTTGATGAAAATGCTGTTGATATTTCATATGGATATGGTTTTCTCAGTTCAAATTTTATCCTTATTCAATTATTATAGATTACAAACCAGATGGTATTTTTTTCTGAAACGTCTATAATCGGAATTAATACATTCCCAAGTATTCACATTTATACACGATATTTAGTCCTCGACAAGCAAAATAAGTTATTCCGGCCTCTCGTTTATTTAGGTACTTTACAAAAAGTACATTAAATTCATAAATACTTTGTTAAAAAAATCTTTCTTATTTCAGGAAATCAGGAAGTATTTAATCACGGGTTGTAAATTCCTATCTAAATTTTACTTTTAATAAATCCTATAACTTAAATTATCAATTAAAAATTCAGGAAACAACTGTGCTATATTTTTATTCAACCGCAATGAAATGTCCGTTTATGTAGTTTAGAAATCTTTTAGACGACTGGATATCAAATTCGTCTCCTGTTGAAAATTGGTAATAAATAAAAGTAGCACACCCCACTACCAGAAAGCAATATCACGCAAAAGAGTGCTTAATGGATGCTACAAAATTTGGTTGCCTCCTCACAACATATTAGTTAAAAGAATACTGTTTTCAAATCGCTCAAATAAGTACAGAATCCATAAGAAGATTTCTCTTGAGCTGTACTCTCACTCGAAGCTCAAATATTTTGCCTTAATTTGAATGGCGAAGGTAGCTAACCAAAGGCAGATCCATTATATCCGCAGATAATGTAGGCAACGTATTGTCAAGTTGGAATCAGTAGGAAAGGATCGGTACCTCAGTCACATTCTACAGGAAACAGGATTTGCGTCGTCCCTTTGAAAAATGAGGTAAGAATGGTCACATATTTCAATATATTTAATTTTGAAAAGTTGCAAGGATGTCATGACTCAAAGTTTTAACTTCAAACAAAATGCCAAACATCTTATTTCAGAATTAAATGATTTATGCAGCGTTTTCTGTTAGGTAAAGTTTTAAAGAAGATAAATATAAAGATATTCTGATGAACAGAAGAAAGGCATAACAACTTTAGAAATTTTTTAACTTTAACGAAACACTTTTTGTAGAGAAAAACATTTAATACAAAATTAACTTAAAAATAATGTACAATGTTCATTTGAATGGGGTTTTTTTTATTATACAAGTTTTTAATCAAAACGTAAAAAGCAAATGTCTTCAATAAATTGATCCTTGATCTTACAAGGATTTTAAAACTATTTTTGTTCATCAAATAAATATCCTTTATTATGCATTTTTTCTCTTTTTAAGCAAAGCGATAACATATGATTAAATAAATGTAAAATCTCGGAAACTGCATTTGCTACCATTTGACATCTTTTGCAACTATGAAAATTTACAATGAAATGTGTTTAGCTTCATTTATATGAAAATTTCATCACCCATTTTGTCACTTAAAGGACTGGATATCTATTATTTGCGAAGTATTAGAAAAATTATGTAACTAAAAATTAAAGACTATTAATCTTCTTTTCCTTTCTTTCATTATTTTTCTTTTTCATTTCGATATAAATTTTTTTTAAATATTAAAAGTGTAAAGGAATTTAACCCATTATCTGCCAAGACTCTATTATTTTACTTTTCAATAAAAAGTTACATTAATATAAGAACATGAATGAAATATGAAAGAAAATGCTATTTCTGAAATTTTTTAATTAACTTTTAATTAGAAATAATTATCTTTTTAATAAAATAATGATTTTTACTGGATTTGTACCTTTTATAGCAGTCAGCTCAACATTCAGATGCAACAATCGAATCTAAAAATTGCATTTCTTAGATGAAAACAAACTTTCCAATAAACGGGACAGTGGCAGATAATGGGTTAAGACCGCAAAACAGCAAAACATAATATTTCGAAAAAAGCATCGTTCAAACATTTCAGTACATGCTTTTTTTATTTAAAAAAATCCTAAAGATTCTGTCATAATCAAACGAGAAAAATTCTTTAAAAATGGCATTTGATTTATCTATAATTATTATAACAACATAAAAATATGTGAAAGAAAAAATTTCATATCCTCTCCTTATTACAAAAATTTTATATCCTCTTCCTCATCTGTATATAAATATTTAAAATTTATGCAATAGATCTCTAAAGTTTTCCAGAATCTTCCTTTTCAGTATTTGTTTTTCGAAAATTAAGTTTCGCATAAACGGCAGTTGTCCTTTTGGAAAATTCCTTCCTGAAGCATCTTCCTCAACCCACCAGCGGACAAAATTAAAGAGACGGTCGTCTTCACGTCAGCTTGTAGATGCATTTTACATCCGTTGTCATGACAACAGATCATATGCACAAAAGAGTGTGGGGAAGTAGAAGAGTCGTTTTTTAACGAGAGAACACTGAGACTTTTGCCCCTCTTTCTGTCCGAGCTTTTTCCTATCTCAGTGGTCAGTAGCTTTTCCCACTTACTTTGCGGCACCTTGTCACTCCTGCAATGTAGGAGGCTTTTAGACTGTCATATCCTTTCCTATGAACTTTCCTCATCATATGAACTGGCTCACATTTTCTCAAACTTCCGTTTTACCAAATGAATTCTAAAAAAATCTAAACTCTCCCTTTTGATTTAAAATGCTTGCACATTTCTTTCTCGTGTTTTCAGTCGAATTATTTATCCCAAAAAAGCATTTTAAAGAATGGAAAATTATTTGCTTGTTATCACTTATGAAGCTTCTCCATCTAACTAATTTAAGTTGCCAATATAATTGTTTTTCTCATAATCACTGTACCGAAAAATAAGTGGAGTTTTTTTTCATTTTCTTAAGGTGAAATAGTTACGTTGATTCTTACAATTTTCACCAGTTCCATTTTACAAAGTATGCCCCTTGCAAATTTAATTATGAAGTGTTTCTCGTCGAAGACGAAATTTGATTGCTTTCCAAGGCTGTAGTGCTTATTTCGAGCTTTTTATCGATCACTAATCGCAACCCCATATAGCCTAGCACCACCCCAAACATTTTCTTCTCCCCTTAGCCCAAAAGCAAGTGGAATAAATGTACGAATTCCCAATACCACTCCGACGCTAGGGAATGATGGGGGAAAGGGGGATTGAAAGAGTGGGAGGAAAACAGAGAACGGAGAAAAAAATTTAGAAAAATGGCGACAGCCATCAGAGATTCTTCTAAAAAAGTGGATGGTTTCCTCGCAGAAAACAACTAAAATCCCTTGTGTGGCAGGTAAAATGCCTGCCGCCGCTCGACGCGCATTTATTATTCGTTTATCGAAGTAGTTTGTTGTATTGTCGTCATAGCAGAGCTCAAAAAAGAGGCTGATGATGGAAAATATCTGCCTCGAGTCCCAAGGTGCTGCTGCAGAGCAGTAGATTCCACAATTTCCCATTAAGGTAAAAAAATAGAAATCAGCTTTTTTTTTCCTTCTCATTTGTCTTCTGTTATGGAGACGCTTCTCATCAAAATTATGGGTGATGTTTCATTTCTTCCTTCTCTTAAGTAAATGGCAAAAGTGAAGAGTAACTAGTTTCTCGTGTCATCGACTATCGTTCTTTTGGTTCCTTTCTTTTTGGCTTTCGTCAAAAGTTACGCATTAGGCAATATTTTAAATTATTGATTATTAGATAGCTTGCAAGACTTCGGTTTAAAGCTTGTTTAAATAGTGTTTACTGGGCAATCAAATAAGAAAGAAAAATCTCGAAGAAGCCAATGACATTGACCTAAACCCATTTACAAAAGCCTTTACTGTCTTTTTTTTTTTTTTTCCTTTTTTTTTAATTTGACCATTTTCCAAAGCACTGTGATAGGGATAGAATACGAAACTTCTGTGGAATTCTGCTTTGTATTTAGAATATCCAAATTACAAGAGGGCGAATCTTTCAAGCGCTTATAAATAAATAGCGGTTAAATTGTCTTAAATATCGTAACTCGTTCCAGTAAAATGCGAGAAGTAGAAATCTTATTTAGTTACAACGAATGTCAAAGTTGTGTATTTTATATTTAAGTTAGTTTTGATCGGAATTAATTATTTATAGGTTGATAATTTGGTTTCATTTCAAAAATACTAAGCATTAAAATGCCCCGTGTCTTAGATATTAATTTCACTTTATTTATTTTTTAGCAAGTGTGCCAGTTGCAAAATCAAGCTTTATCTCGCAAATTTTATTTTTCTTAAAACGAAATATCCTCGTCTCTCATTAAAGGAAAATTTTATAAAGGTTTCTTCAAATAAAAACGGCCTTCATATAAATTTTTTCATTATAACCCTATAATTTTAAGCACAAGCAGCTTGCTAGTTTTTATATTATTGAATTTCGTGAGCGCATTGATCTTTGATTTTTCCCCTCCAGTTGTCAGTTTCTTTCTTTTTTTTTTTTTTTTCAAAATCTGTTGAAAATTCCTGAATTAAAGTTTCCACTTATAGAAAGTCTGGCTTTACAAATCGAAACGTTTTGAATCTCTCAAACAACACCCGTCTCTTGAACTTTTTTATTCTTCCGCGAACGTTGTGGGGGGGGGGGGGGGGGGGGGGGGGGGGGGGGGGGGGGGG
>BGPR01000930.1:208156-352168 GCA_013235015.1 Araneus ventricosus
CTTTGGTTAGAGGAAAAAAGGACGAGGGCCCTCGGAAAGGAGGTTAGGAAAAAAAAAAAACCTCTGCTGGCTCTTACATGGTAAAAAAACAGAAAAGGTTCGCGAAGGGGGGGGGTCACAACGTTCGTGAAGAATAAAAAAAGTTCAAGAGACGGTGTTGTTTGAGAGATTCAAAACGTTTCTTGATTTGTAAAAGCCAGACTTTCTATAAGTGGAAACTTGAATTCGGGAATTTTCAACAGATTTGAAAAAAAAAAAGAAACTTCGGACAACTGAGGGAAAAATCAAAGATCAATGTACTACGAAAATCACGAAATTAATACTATAAAAAATCCATAAGCTGTTTGTGCTTAAAAATTATATAGGATTTATAATGAAAAATATGAAGGCCGTTTTTATTTGAAGAAACCTTTATAAAATTTTCCTTTAATGAGAGACTGAGATATTTCGTTTTAAGAAAATTAAAATTTGCGAGATAGCTTGATTTTGCAACTGGTACTAATTCATAAAAAAAATAAACAAAAGTGAAATTATCTAAGATGGGGCATCGCTTAGTATTTTGAAATGAAACCAAATTATCAACCAAAATAATTAATTCCGATCAAAACTAATCTCGAAATATAAAATACACAACTTTGACCATTCGTTGTAACTAAATAAGATTTCTTGGCTTCCTGCATTTTGGTTTGAAATGAGTTACGATATTTAAGACAATTTAACCGCTATTATTTATAAGCGCTTGAAAAGATCTGTCTCTGTAATTTGATATTCTAAATACAAAGCAGAGAATTCCACAGAAGTTTCTCAGAATTTAACTCCTATCACAGTGCTTTTGAAAATTGGTCAAAATTAAAAAAAAAAAGGAAAAAAAAAAGACAGTAAAGGCTTTTGTAAATGGGTTTAGTCAATGTCATTGGCTTTCTGAGTATTTTTCTTCTTATTTGATTGCCCAGTAAACACTATTAAAAACAAGCTTAAACCGAAGTCTCCTACAAGCCATTCTAATAATCAATAATTTAAAATATTGCCTAATGCGTAACTTTCTTTTGACGAAATTAAAAAGAAAGGAACCAAAAGAACGATAGTCGATGACGAGAAAACTAGTTACTCACTTTTGCCATTTACTAAGAGAAGGAAGAAAATGAAACATCACCCATAATTTGATGAGAAGTTGCCCCATAACAACAGAAGATTAAATGAGAAGGAAAAAAAGATTTCTTAGTTTTTTGGCCTAATGGAAATTGTGGAATCTACTGCTCTGCAGCAGCACCTGGGACTCGAGGGTGATATTTCTCCATCATCAGCCTCTTTTTTTGTTTCCTCCTCCTGCTATGACGACAATACAACAAACTACTGATAAACTAGTCAATAAATGTGTACGAGCGGCGGCAGGCATTTTACCTGCCACACAAGGGATTTTAGTTGTTTTCAAGTGAGGAAACCATCCACTTTTTTAGAGACCCTGACGGCTAAGTCGCTTTTTCTGGAAATTTTTTTTTCTCCTTGTTCTCTGTTTTCCTCCCACTCTCAACCTCTTCCCCATCATTCCCTAGCATGGAGTGGTGGTTGGGAATTCGCATATTTATTCCACTTGCTTTTGGGCTAAGGGGAGAAGAAAAATGTTTTGGGGTGGTGTTAGGCTATGGGTTGCGATTAGTGATCGATAAAAGCTCGAAATAAGCACTACAGCCTTGGGAAAAGTAATTAAATTTCGTCTTCGACGAGAAACACTCTTCATAATTAAATTTGCAAGGGGCATACTTTTGTAAAATGGAACTGGTGAAAAATTCAAGAATCAACGTAACTATTTCAATTCCAGAAAATGAAAAAAAAACTCCACTTATTTTTTTTTCGGTACAGTGATTATGAGAAAACAATTATATTGGCAACTTAAATTAGTTAGATGGAGAAGCTCATAAGTGATGTAACAAGCAAATAATTTTCCATTCTTAAAATGCTTTTTTTTGGGATAAATAATTGACTGAAACACAGAAAGAAATGCAAGCATTTTAAATCGTATGAGAGTTTAGATTTTTTAGAATTCATCGGTAAAACGGAAGTTTGAGAAAATGAGCCAGTCTATATGGATGAGGAAAGTTCATAGGAAAGGATATGACAGTCTAAAAGCCTCCCACATTGCAGGAGGACAGGTAAGCCGCAAAGTAAGTGGAAAGCTACCAACTCACTGAGATAGAAAAGCTCGACAGAAAGAGAGGGGCAAAGTCTCAGTGTTCTCTCGTTAAAAAACGACTTCTTCTACTTCCCCACACTTTTGTGTATATGATCTGTTTGTCAAGTGACAAATCTTGATGTAAAATGCATCTAAAGCTGACGAAGACGACTGTCTCTTTAATTTTGTCCGCTGTGGTTGAGGAAGATGCTTCAGGAAGGATTCTTCAAAAGGACAACTGCTGCTTATAAAGGAAATTTAATTTTCGAAAACAAATACTGAAAAGGGGAAGATTCTGAAACTTTAGAGATCTATTGCATAAATTTTAAATATTTATATACAGATGAGGAAGAGGATATAAAATTTTTGTAATAAGGAGAGGATATGAAATTTTTTTTTCTTTCATTATTTATGTTATAATAATTATAGATAACCCAATGCCATTTTTTTTTTAAAAGCAATTTTTCTCGTTTGATTATGACAGAATTTAGGATTTTTTTAAATAAAAAGCATGTACTGAAATGTTTGAACGATGCTTTTTTCGAAATATTATGTTTTGCTGTTTTGCGGTCTTAACCCACATTCCTCCGCCACTGTCCCGTTTATTGAAAGTTTGTTTTCATCTAAGAAATGCAATTTTTTAGATCTGATTGTTGCATCTGAATGTTGAGCTGATCGCTATAAAAGGTACAAATCCAGTAAAATCATTATTTTATTAAAAGATAATTATTTCTAATTAAAAGTTAATTAAAAAAATAGAAATAGCATTTTCTTTTCATATTTCATTCATGTTCTTATATTAATGTAACTTTTATTGAAAAGTAAAATAATAGAGTCTTGGCAGATAATGGTTAAATTCCTTTACACTTTTAATATTTAAAAAAAAAAATTTATATCGAGAATGAAAAGAAAAATAATGAAAGAAAGGAAAAAGAAGGCTATTTCATTAGTCTTTAATTTTAGTTACATAATTTTTCTAATACTTCTGCAAATAATAGATATCCAGTCCTTTAAGTGACAAATGGGTGATGAAATTTTCATATAAATGAAGCTAAACACATTTCATTGTAAATTTTCATAGTTGCAAAGATGTCAAATGGTGGCAAATGCAGTTTCCGAGATTTATATTTATTTAATCATATGTTATCGCTTTTGCTTAAAAAAGAAAAATGCATAATAAAGGATATTTATTTGATGAACAAAAAAAATAGTTTTAAAATCCTTGTAAGATCAAGGATCAATTTATTGTTATTTGTTTTTTAATACGTTTTGATTAAAAAACTTGTATAATAAAAAAAACCCCATTCAAAATGAACATTGTACATTATTTTTTTGGTTAATTTTTGTATTAAATATTTTCTACAAAAGTGTTTCCTGTTAAAGTTAAAAAAATTTCAAAGTTGTTATGCCTTCTTCATTCATCAGAATATCTTTATATTTATCTTCTTAAACTTTACCTAACAGAAAATGCTTGCATAAAATCATTTAATTCTGAAATAAGATGTTTGCATTTTGTTTGAAGTTAAAACTTTGAGTCATGATATCCTTTGCAACTTTCAAAATTAAATATATTGAAATATGTGACCATTCTTACCATTTTCAAAGGACGACGCAAATCCTACTTCCCGTAGAATGACTGAGGTACCGATCCTTTCCTACTGATTCCAACTTGACAATACGTTGCCTACATTATCTGGTGATATAATGGATCTCGCTTGGTTAGCTACCTTCGCCATTCAAATTAAGGCAAAATATTTTGAGTTTCTGAGGAGAGTACAGCCTTCAAGAGAAATCTCTTATGGATCTCTAGCTTATTTGCTGATTTGAAAACAGTATTCTTTTAACTAATATGTTGTGAGGAGGCAAACCAATTGTAGCATCCATTAAGCACTCTTTTTGCGTGATATTGCTTTCTGGTAGTGGGGTGTGCTATACTTTTTATTTATTACCAATTTTCAACAGGAGACGAATTTGATATTCAGTCGTCTAAAAAAGATTTCTAAACTACTAGCAAACGGACATTTCATTGCGGTTGATAAAAAATAGTAAAGCACAGTTACTCTCTGAATTTTTAATTGATACTAAGTTATAGGATTTATTAAAAGTAAAATTTTATTTAGATAGAATTTACAACCCGTGATTAACATGATTTCCTGAAATAAGAGATTTTTTTTAACAAAGTATTTATGAATTTAATGTACTTTGTAAAGTACCTAAATAAACGAGAGAGTCGGAATAACTTATTTGCTTGTCGAGGACTAAATATCGTGTATACAAAATGTGAATACTTGGGAATGTATTAATTCCGATGGTAGACGTTTCAGAAAAAAAAATACCCATCTGGTTTGTAATCTATAATAATTGAATAAGGATAAAATTTGAACTGAGAAACCATATCCATAAGGAAATATCAACAGCATTTTCATCAAAATGAATGATCCAGTTAATATCAACTTTAAATATTAAACCACCAAAATTTGGTTGCCACCTTCTTTAATCTGAAAACTAAGTATATTCTAGATCGATAAGTAAAGTCCTAATCAGGTACTTTGTCTAACTTAAAAATTTTACTTTTAATCACATATCGGTCTGAATAGTTTTACCTTCAGCTGCTATTTTCTAAATGTGATCTACACTATAAATCCATACAATCGATGCCACAAGCTCGTTGAACAATAATACCAAAAACATTATCATACAATATTTTACAAAAAAAAGTGTTTTAAATTATAAACAAATTCCACTAAGAAACATAAACTATACTAATTAAAACACTAAAACTTTTAAACTTTGATTGGCAATATATTGTACATCGAAGTATGGAAAAGGTTTTCTTTTTGAGAATAATAACCCCCCACCTTGAAAACCCTCATTCTACATTGCTCGATTTAGCACAATATAGTTCTTTAAATATAAAATTACAAGAGACAAAAATAAGCACATTAGTAAAGTCATACATCTGGTTAGGAACTAGAAAATATTGATCGTAACACAACATTCGCAAACATAAAAAAGATTCAAAATGCTACATACTTATTCTCAAAACTTGTGATTGGAGAAAAAAGATGTGCAAACATATCTATAGCACGCTGGCATCTTCTGTAGAGTTCTTTCTTAAAAATCTTTTAGAAATTAGGAAGAATTTCTGAACAGCAGTCCAACATTCATATTAGCTGAGCTGGGCAAGAAAAAACCGACTATTGAGAGCTGAACCGACTATACTCCCGGGTCGGTTATATATAATACTTCTCTAAGATACAAACGGAAACAGGACTCAGTTGTCGGTTTTCGTGACCATCATGAGGTAAAATAATATCGATAATATGTACAACAAATGACATTAATATTTTCTCAGATATTATTTTATCTTGTTTCTCTTCCTTGCGTTATCTACGAAAAGTAAAGGAACTAACCATTAATACACACAATAATAAACTTTTTTATTCTCTCAGTTTTTTTTTCCTTTTTCAGGTGATGCTTTAGCATGCTTTTTCCTCTATAAAAAAATCGTCCAACCCAGAATTTGAGAAGTTATGCACATATCTCAAGCTTTGTCAAGAAAATGGAATTAAAAGTGAATTGAGTGGGAGTTGAAATTTCATAAATTCTAATGATAGATTTCAAAAGTGCACAGTGTTCTACAAAAAAAAAAAGTGCTAGTAGTGTTAGTGTTTATAAAAAACATTTTCTCAAGTATTTAGAAATGAGTTTTTCTGTGCAAGGTGAGGTGTGTGAGCTAATTTGAAGATGTAAATTGTAAAAGTTGTCTAATTTTTTTTTTCCATATCCGATTCAGAGCAATAGGTAATCAAATAAAAAAAAAAAATCAGTGAATTTTACTATGTTCATGTTTTAAATTCGATGATAAATTTTAGGTTAATGATCTCTTTTTCTCTTAAATTTACACCAGAGAACAGAAAAGAGTATTTTTAAATTTGATATCTAAAATTATTACTAACAACAGTAGTTTATTATTTATTTGAAATAATGTACCCAAGAATATGTTTAATTTGTTTTGTAGAACTATTGTCGAATTTTCAGAAATTGCATAAATTGTTTTATAAAAATCAAAATAAATTAAGAAATACATAATATTTTGAGAATTGCATATTATTTTATGTAGAACCACTAGTGTGCAACACTATAACTTCAAAACATGAAACAAAATAATACAAATATATCTTCATTCTACGGGATGAAAATGCCAAAAAATTCCCTGCAATTCATCCAAAAAAGCATGGTTCATTATTTGCATGCATCATGTTATTTTTAATTTTTTATGATTATATTTAAAGTTTAAACGTATATATACCACTCTGTAGCACCCCAACCTTAATATCTTCACAATTATTCTGGGACTAAAATGAAAATAATTTTTTCCCAAGTTTTAAAGAAACTTTACTTAGTGTTTCTTAAATAAAACACAAAACATAACTTATAAATACTGTTACAAAAAGAAAAAAAATCCTCTCGATCTTCTTTGATTGATCAACACCGAGTTTAGAAACAAAGAGTTTGATTAATTTTGTACAAATGAATTTAAAATTAAATTCTTCTGAAAATGACTACGTAAATATCCATCTTAGTAAAGATCCCCATGTTTTACAACGAGTACAAAATCCAAAGAAAGATTTGGATCAGGCTGGGAACTACATACTTTACCTCCAATTGAGAGCTTCCCCTTAATACCATTATACCCAGTTGGACAAACTCATCAACAGCAATACGTAACTGAACGCAAAGGTTATTCTAACCGAACTCAGGTAAACAACTGCATAAGTTTAGTCAACCTGTTATTGTCGAGCACTCGTAAGCAGTCGCTGCAGCAGATAGGGGGAAAGGAAGAGAGAGGAAAAAAAAGTCTTTAATTTTTTATACCTTTTTTATTTTTTAGCTGGGGGTGATAGGGATATTTCGGCATACCTGGCGGGAGGAGGGGGGTTTACCTTGTTTACGCCCTGCGCCAGTTGAGGTCACGGGTTGTTGTTCGTTGACCTTGCCGAGTTCCGGACTGGGTTGGTTGATGCAGCATTCACGCTTATGCGCTGTTTGTCTACTCATTGATTTTTTTTTTTTTTACATCGTGGTTGTTTGCGTGAGGGAAAATTAGGGGCGACTGTCTCGGTTCTTCTTGGTTGCCTCCTTCGAAAGTTGGTCACTGGGAACCACTGCGCCAGCTCACCTGAGGCCGAGGTAAAAGAATGCAAACTTTAATCAGTTTAAATCAAAACACTTTTTCGCAAAATTACATCAAAACTTAAATGCTGGACGTAATTTTATTTTTAAAAGGGAATGGTACACACTCTCTGGTTTTGCTTCTGTTAATAAAATGAAGATTAATCTTCTGGTACAATATTTCCGTTACATTAGTTTTAAAAAAATTTAGGTTGCTCAAAAAGTAGAAGTGTAGATGTCAAATAAGATGCCAATGAAATGCACCCCATTTTATTGCACCATGTCAAACATACTGCTAAATCCTAAGCATTTGCAAAAACAAAAAAAAAAAAAATCGTTTTTTCGCGCCAAAATAAAATGTGTGGCACTTCATCAAGCAAATTAATATTTGCTTCCCTGTTCTAATTTTTAATCTTTTCAGAATGATCTTTCCAAAACTTGCTGATAAAACAGAAGCTTGCAAAAAAGTTCTGCAAACTTTATGTAGGTTAGTGGTAGGAAAACATTGATTCAGCTTTTAGATGAATCTGTTAATCGCATATCCTTTAAAGGTTTAGCTTTATTCTCGAAGCTATGTTGATCTTTTGCAAATAGTATATTCTCGAAGCCTTTGGTGAGAAAAAGATCATTTTTTTTTTATATCCAATACTAATTTTTAAACATGAATTTATTATTTAGCCAGCTGTTTGATTTCTAAAAGGTATGAAATAGATATGTCGCTTCCTAGCCTCGGTTAAGAAAAGTGACTTTGAACATATGTTAAATCTTTGACAAAAGACGCATTTTCTTAAACAAAAGATGAAAATTTTCACCTCTTAGTTAATGACAATCACATTAAACTTTTTAAAGTTGGCTAAAAAAGGAATTTTTCCTAAAATAAAAATGCAAGGCAGGGGAGCAAACGTCCGTCGGACACTTTTTTTTTTTTTTAAGCAGGGGAGGGGAATGGAAAAAGGAAAAAAGTGAGTGGAAAGAAAAAACAGCCCGACCAGAAGAAACAGGTTGCAATTCTTAACCTCGGAAACTATTCTAAGCGTGCGGCGTCTAAATAAACAACAAGTGCCCCTAGGGATGATTATATCACGAAGGTTGCATAACGACCAAGGGGTCTGAGCGCTGACCCTAATCTTGGCCACCTGAGGTCAACGAACCGACACCTGGATCTTCAAGGGAATGGGATAGGGGGTCTTCTCAAGTGGGTCTGAGGAGGGGGAAGAGGTTCGCTCAACAGATAAGTCTGTCAGAAATGTCTGTGCCAGGAGTAACTAACTCCGACTTGTTTATTATTGCTCTGTGGCGCCCGCAGTTACATAATTTGTGATGGCCGCACAAAGGAATTGCGCGTGACCCCGAACAGATAGCCCCTCCACTTCATTAAATTTTATTAGAATTTCGAAAGCGTCCCGAAAACATCTCGGTAGTTGTTTTTCTCTGAAAGGGACACGCGCGTGTTTTAAGCTTTGGTACTTTAAGATGGAATTCAGTTTAAAAAATCACTAAGATGTCCTAAATTCCTTTCTGCTGTAACTAGTTTTTTAAAAATTTAAAGTCAATAAACACTCTTTTGATCCGATATTTTCAAAAAAAAAAAAAAATTTGTTGCAATTTTAGGACTGATTTTTACACAAAGTATTCAAAGTTGCATAAATTTAGTTCGCAGATCTTTAACCTTACTTGTTGCTTAAACAGATAGTTACATTCTAACGAAATATATTGATGTGATATATTATATTCCTAATAACAAAAAAAAAGTATGTGTGATACTGTCGCAAATCATTTGTATTACCGAAGTGTATCAGTATCATTAGGGGACTAACTCTTTTAACGGTCATTGCGTAACCCCAACACGTGAGAAAGTCATAATCACGTCATGCAAGTAATGAAAAAAAGTTAACTTTTTCCGTTCCACCTACAGAATATCATACTCGGATTCTTTAATTGCCACATTACACGCGATTAACTTTGTAAAGTGCTCTCCTTTAAGCTTTTTCATTGTTCTCTCTTTACTTATTTTTTTTTTAATTTTATTTTCCCCTCTCCTTTCGATTTTTTTCTCCCTACCCATTAGGTTCAGTGACCTGTATTTACTTTTCTTCATTTTTAAACGGCGGCATTTTCTGTGTGTGTGTGTGTCTAGAGGGTGTTTGCAGAATAATAATCACAATTTTCAGAAGCGTTCTTTTTTTCTGTTGAATAATGCTTTTGCTTACTCCACCGCTTGGAAATGTATAGGTATGAATATTACGAATATTTTCAGTCACCTCTCACAACTAATTCTTTGCAGAAACCAATACGCTGGAAAAGAAATTACTTTCTATGAGAAAAGGGAATTATAAATATATACATACTCCATCATTAAATCGTGATTATTTAGATTAGTTAAAATTTTATTCATTTTTGATAACCATCATCGATGCGAAAAACAAAAGGGGGCGGCGGATTTACACCACACTAATAAAATATTACGCCTATGATCAGATACGAAGTGTACGTTTATTTCGGCAGAAAAATTATGAGAATGTTTTCAATCAACCTTCGGCTAATTTTGAATGCAGTTCACATCTGCGCAAAAACCAACCAATGGGAAGAAGAAATAATCCGCTAATTAAAAAAGGAAGCCTGGGCGCTGCTAATGTATAGGATGGAGTGATCGGAAAGTTTGGCTTTTTCCCTCTAATGATGATAACCAACAACTCATCCGAATCGAGGCACGTGGTTCAGTCAAGCCTAGTACATCATGATTGGCCGAATAAAGTAGGGAAGCATCGATTTTTTAAGGGGCGGGTGGAGTGAACCTGGGAGGGACGTCTGAGAAAGAAGTTTTTCCATAAATCTACTGATTGATTTCGTATCGATTACGCCAAATTCAAAAATTCTCCTCATGAGAGCGGGGAGTTTTCTGTCAGATAATATATATCAATAAAGGAAAGGCAGCTCTGGCAAATGGTGGGAGGGAATCAAGTTCTTTCTACCACTAATACCTGAAAGCAGGAAAACTAAATTAATATTTGACAGTCTCTAATAAACCATTAACTAAAAATATGTGGAATTATTAGAATCACCCATTTAATTGTATTTCTACCATTGATTTTTAAAATTTTACGAAATTATAAAATAAAATCTGTCTTTGCTCGAGTTTTTCATAATATATTATTTTTAAAGTTCTAAAAAATGATGTGATATTATAAGGCATACTGTTACTGAAATCAGCTCTGAATGCTTAGACGTTTCAGTCAATAGCATTAAATTTGTTCGATTTGTGGTTGCAAGAAAGAAGATGCGTGTATAAGACAAATACACGTTTTTTGGGGTTTTTTTTTTTTTTTTTTTTTTGCTGAAAAATCAAAGATATCGATGATAAGAATGCCTAAATTTTAGCTGTGATTTAAGAGATAATTAACCTTTGGATTACAAATGAGAGTGTAAAAATAACTGTTTGGAAAATAAAAATAACTGTTTGGTAGAAAACAGTTACTAAAAAGTACCTACTGTTAATAACAAAAGCTAATTTCGAAGTAAAGCAATTTCAAAGTTTAGTTATCAAATTTCAAGTAATCTGTATCTAGAATTAATAAAATAAGAAACATAATTATTTAAAGCATCTTGATAATCAGCATGCAATACTTTAGTTTGCATTTTCAGTTAAAGAAATTTTTCAGTTTTCATGAAAATTTTCGTAATTTTTTTAAAATTTAATTTGGAAAAATGTATGTAATTTTGTTTTGTAAATTTCAAAATCTTGAATGAAATATTTATACGGGTGTTTTCGTAACAGTTGCCTTTACTTTTACATTTATGACTTGAACGTCCATTAAAATAGATGTTAATTTTAGAGAAAAGATGGAAAGAAAAAGAAAATTTGAAGTAGAAAAAAATTTCATAAAATTGAAAGGATAATGTAATAAAAAAATAATAAAGGAATAATCAAGTTGAATGAAAAAAACGAAGAAAAAATAAAACTTTAGCTTTATTTATTTATTTTTCCCCCTTTCTCTTCCTGTAAAAATCATGGTTTCACAATGATTTTTTTTATCTCCTCATGTGAACTTCACAGATTATTTTCTTATCGTTCTAGAGTCGCGATATGCCGCGTAAAATACCGACATAAAATAAGCAAAGAAAGCTTCTCCGCCCCACAATGTTCACGATTGTTTTCCTTACCGTCAAGAAAGGGAGATCATCATTGTTCATTAGTGCTATTTTTACCTTTGCTGTATCGTTCTTAAACGCTGTTAATTTTTCTGCGTGCGAGAGCAAAAGTTGCGATCGTATCCTAGCAACGAGACGACAACTCACGCCCACGTGCCCGACCTAGTTAACGTAAACGACACGTGGTGGAAGGTCTTGAAACCTCACGCTGTCACCAACGCAGCATTCTTATGGCTTATCTATCTACTTCACACTTCATTGGAGAACAGAGATCAATAGCGAAGCCGGCGAAAAGGGGTTTTCCCAACAATAGGGAGGGGAGTGTTTTTTCAAAAAATACTATCCACATCTCAAATAGTTTCGTAACAGAAACAAGTTAACACTAATAGCTCAGTTTTTGTACAAAAAGCAAATATTTTTTCGAACATTTTCTTTAAAATTATTTTTCATTCTCACTCTTAACAGTCTTTAGACTTAATCATTCCTACGGTGCAAAAGATCATTGCCCGACGACATAAACAAATTTTCATCAGCATGCAGAATACATTTGGAGGTTCGCTATCATTAAAGTGAATAAATAAAGAGATAATTACAGTGAAACCCATTCGAGTTCATTCTAAATATATATAAAATCGAATAATATGAGCATACAAAAAGCTTAAATAAAATTTCTACCATCACTATGTATGACAACTTTTGTATGTTTTACTCCTGGAAATTATGCATATATAATTTGATCTATAAAACAAACCTTCACATGCTGCACGCTGTATCAGGTTTTGTGAAAAAGAAATATGTAGGAGGGAAGTTGTTACCTCGAAAGAGTTCAGAATGCCATTCTAGAGAATATGAGTGAATTATTTGTGTGTTTCACGCACTTCCCTGCTTTGCCGGAATTGGACTTGTTAAAATATGTCTCTGAATTTGCTTGAATTGCTCTGACTTTAAAAAGTGGCAGCTAACTAGAAGAGATTTCTAAAACTTTTTTTCCTTACTCTGTGTAATAAAATTTTTTAAGCATCTTTCTTCATTGTTTTAGCATTTCATAGATGCTACACTCGGCATTCACGAGATTTTTTTCATCTATTGTGCTCGCATTAGAAAAAAAATCCTTCTTGTTCCTAGTTTATAACTTTTTTTTCTTCAGTGCTTGCTATGAACCTGCTTTTGAATGTTTTCACTCGTGCTTGGAGCTATATACTAACCACTAGTGTTTCCTAACTAAAGAAAAGGAATAGCAGCGCGAGTTATCAACCTGAAAAGTATTTGCGCCTGATGGTTTTCTTAAGTCGGATCTTAATTATTTATATAATGAAAAGTATGGGATTATTATGGGGGAGGTAAATGCAGTGTTTACAAATTAGGTTTGAAATCAATAAAAAATCACAAAAAAATGTGTTTACTCTATGGTAATTGTTTGCTAATGAAAATTCATATTTTTACTTCCATTTTGTGTTTCCGAGTGTTTTTACGTTGATTTTTTTTAATTTTAAATATTCCATGATTTTAAAAGCTCCTAGAGCTCTCCAGAACCATTGAGGTCTTAAATCATTCTTCATCTTTTATTTTTGACGAAATTTATTTAAAAGTTCACAGTGTTTTTTTTTTTTTCTATTGCAATTAACTTCTTTGGAAATTATCCTTTTTAATAAAATTCTCACAAATCTCAGTGATGAAATCACTTAAAAATGAATTATTCATTTCAGCAAAGACTCCTGACCCCTTATAGTTATTTTTATTTGTAAAAAACGATATTCATACCAGTACTATCAATTGTTGTCACAACTCAAGTGTTCTTGATTCTCAGTTGTTTCTGGAGCTTTTTAATGGAATAGTTGGATTTTTATAACTTTCTTATTCACTTGAACTTCTTTTGCAGTGAATCTTTTTAAGATGTATTATATTTAATACTCCCTAACTACGATATTTGAGGAAAAGACTATTACTTGTCTATTTTACCTGTCTATTAATAAGACTTTCTTATTTGTCTATTATTTTCTTTCAATAAAAAAGTTCTTACTTACAGCTGTTCTTACTTTACAGCTAAATTTTAAAAGCGTAAATAAAATGCATGCTTATTTGTTCAAACGTGTTCCTGCAATATAAATAATTGTCAAAAGATAGGATTCTCCCGGTATTTCTAATACTAGTGTTATTCTTTTGAAAGAAAGAGGGGGGAAAGTTGATTCCTGCATTTCCTACCATGACTTTACATTTTATACTTTCTTTTGTGATGTAAAAGCAATAGTCTTTTCATCCGAAAACTTTAATTAATCAGAAAACTGCTTCGAAAATTTTATAAAAATACAATGCAATGCTATTAAAAAATGTGTGAGTATGTGCTGAAAAAAGCTTGCTTTATTATTTCGTCTTGTTTAACCATTTTGAATAAAAAAAATTCTTGTTTAATCATTTTTTAAGATCTGATAAACTTTTAAGCTATATCAAAAATAATTATCATAATTTTATTAGTAATCACTATAATATCCTACTTAATTAATTAATTAAACCATAAATTTCCCTTATTTCCTTTTTTCACTTTACTTCGTCTCATCGACATAAATCATTCAATTTTTAGCTCCTTATTTTTCAAAAACTCAGTAGCGATTGCTCATCTCATTTCAAGCTCTTATTCTAACATAAAAGCATAAATACAGAGGCCAGCCACTATGGAACAGGATAGGGGAAGAGGCTGGCAGTTCTATTGCCTCTGCCCATATTACTAGCTTTTCAGCCGTTAAAAAAAAATAATAATAACAGCGTTGCGTTTTAGGGAATTAAGCGGGAATAGAGTCCAAATAAAATATTTAAAAATACCTGGGAGCTGACGGTGACATATAGGGCCTAATTCTTACAATGAAATGAATGAAGCTATAACACTTTCATTGATGTTGAAGTTGAGTCATTTTTACGTTCCACGAATGGCTATTATGTAAGCAGTCAGAATGTCAAGAATAGATCAATTGTAAAGGCACTGGGATAGCTGAGAATTGCTCATGTGTTCAATTGTGATGTTTTATTATTATTTGTAGGTGAAGAAGAGTCAACTATATTGTGTGTGTGTGTCTTTTTTCATCTTGCACACAAATCATAAAACTTAAAAGCATTTTAAGAATCTGATGTGTGATGTATTACATTTCCTCATAAGATTTAATATATATTATATGTGACCTGTTTCAGTGTACTACTAATATGTGAATTTGTTGAGTTGACATTTTTTATGTAAGCGAATATGCGATTAATTTGTATGTATTTCAGTAAATATTATCTTATTAAATGTTCCCATTATTTACTACAAATCTCCCATTTCGTCTAAAAGTTATCATAAAATGTAAACGTCGATTCTGGGCAGAAACTCATAAGCTGATTTAAAATCAAATCTCATCTTAAAAGCGTTTAAAATGTACTTGTTAGTTCCTAGATTCAAAAAAAAAATCTACAGAGTGTAATGATATTTATTTGCATCACTCGAGCTTTTATAATTTTTAAAAAAGATTCTTATAATTTAATAATTAATTAATAAAATAATTTAGTTATTTCTTAAGTAAGGCAGTATTTTAAAGAAAGTTTAATTAAATAATCACATTTATAAATTAATTAATTTCGATTTAAATTTAAATTTAAAATTAATCTTTATATCATTTTTTTCTACATTCCTTACACTCACGTATATAGATTTACATAACTGCATTTGCAAGAGAAAAGACATGCAGTGTAGGGCTTCAGTTCATTTCTTCGGAAGCTCATTTCAGAGATGTAGTTCCGGCCAATTTACTGACAATTTCAGTGGCGAATCCAGGATTCGGGTCGGGGGCCCCGGCATAACAATTTGTATCGTAGTGACGAATTTCAGACCTCATGGCTTATGTAAACCAAAACACTTTAACTTTACAGACTATCTCACCTGAGAATAAGAATCATAAAGAACACTACAATACTTTCGATAATTTAATAAAAAATACAATGAAATAACTAGCCAAAAATTGTTTTCGACCGCCTCGACGCTCCAAGTACAAGTGGAATGACTATTTAAGTAGGAAAATTTTCGAGCCTGTTAAGTCAGAAAGCAATGTTGTCACGATTTTATTATTTGTTTTTAAACGAAAATTAAGAACAAACAGTTATGGTGATTTTAAATAAAATCAAGAATTTTGGTTCAGCTCTGGGGGTGCAACCTGATAGCTCCTCCCTGACAATTTTATAATATATTTTGAAGACAGATTCTATTTGGGTGATATTTTACCTCAAAGAATGTCAGTTAATGGGTTTCTGCTTTAAATCGATGGATTAAATAATTTCACATTTTGCTTATGAAAATGTGTTTAGAACTACGTTATGATCAGGACTGACATGAAATAAAATGTTAACAATTTACCTCAATTGCTAATCAGGATGAAACTCAGGAACATACTGTGCTTTTGACATTGATTTAACTTTGAATTTCAAAATATATTTGTGAAGCTAAAATATCATCAGGTAACTTAAAAAGAATATATAATATGTTATGTGATAGTGTAAATTACCCACAGAATTTACTTTTTCATAATGATACTTTACTCTAAGATGTTTAAATATTTCTTTTAATGTTTTATTCCTCTGTTCTCGATATTCAATGGTTCAGATGTATAAAATTTGTCGTTAAAACTGAATACTTCATTGTCGATTTCAAAGTAATTTTTCTAAATATGTAAATACGTTTTGATGTTGTCGCACGAAGTGAAATTTTTAAAAAACTGGATAATTCTTCTGTCTAAAAATCTTAATGTTCAATGTATTGTCTAAAATTTTTGCATTTTCAATTGTTTGATCACATTTTAAAGTTGTTTTTTTTAAATATTCTCTACAGGAACCATAAGAAGAAAACTTGTCTATTATCTTTTTTCATAGAATATGTTTCAAAAAAATTTTAAGTAACTTTTTTGACATTATATTTACTGCTCTTTAATATTATTGTCACAAGAACTGAGTGTAAAATCACTAGGAGGTAGAATTATCTCTGCTGTGCCATTGATTTCCAAGTATGAAACAATCAAGATCGTTTCATGTAAAATAAGAAGTTCAGAAACTTTTTTCTGAGCAACAGGTGCTATCATTACCACCTCAATCAGCATTTATATTGTACAAATATATAACTAAATATATATTCTTTAAATTTTTTCTTGTCATATCCAATGTACTATCACAGATTCAGTGTTCTAAAGCACATACCAATTAAACCCACATAAGTGTCATGACCCACAGAGATATTGTTCTGTAAAATTTCACAGCCGCTAACACATTCCTTTCGTGTGAAAAATATATATTTAAGTCTCTACTGCTCAACTGGATTATATAAATATATATATATTCTATGTCTCTTACAACAATACATTTTTGTACAGTTTAATTAAGCTTTGTGATAGTTATATAGCATATAGCTAATGTTTTTTACATGTAACTTACTTTAATTTATTGCTATTTTGTGTTTGGGAAGCTTACTGCTAAGGTGTGACAATGCTGCTTAAATGTCTTTTTTGTTTTGTAGTGAAATTTACAAAAAGATATTTTATATTGCATCGTTTTGAAGAATTTTGTAACTTCAATTTTTGTCGAGAGCATTATTTTTACAATTTTAGTTATTTAGGAAATAGTTATCAACATATATGTTTCTTTTTAAACCATTTTATAGTTGGTTTTGTTAACATACGTTTTATATGTTAATAAAACTAAATCGACAACTACACATCTCTTATAATAATATATGTAAAAAGCATTAAATCATGGAATAAAAAATGGATCTCACTTAGGCTCAACTTAAATTAATGAAATATTTCCGTTTCATAATTTAGTTTGTTTGTTCAGCACATTAAATACCTTCTACACTGCAGTGTATGAAACGCAAATGCGAGTTAGATGAAATTGCAAATTAAGAAGAAAATAATACTCCAGTTATAAAAGAAGTAACAGAAACTGAAATTTCTTAGAAAACAAGACTTCTAATAGCATGCTCAAAATATGTTCGTTCGAACTGCATGTTATTCATAAAGATTTTCACTTTAGAAAACACTTTTCTACTTACAATGCCGCATTTTCGTTTAAATTGAGGAATTTTTAAATTAGCGACCTTTGCTTCCATCAAAATAAAAAGGCAGGCTATTATAAAATTCCTTTCTTAGTAAAAATTTTATAGAAAATTTATTTTTAAAGATGAAGTTTGCATCCTTTTATGCATTCCGAATCAGTTTTTAATATTTTTTTAAGTAAATTATTTTGAATTCTTCTTGATAAATAAAAGAAAGTGAATTAAAAATTTTCTAATATGTACACATATTTCCCAACTGATACAATAATTGATTCCTCTCTCTTTTTTCCTATTTAGTAAACTAATAAATTGCATTTGAGTAGAAATTAATAGAGATATTTGTATGTCTGTTTAAAATATGATAAAATATTTTAAATATTTTGTGATGCCTACTAATCCAATATGTTTTATATTTTTTATAATATAGTACTTGCCAGTAAAAAATAGATAAATTATTTTAAGAATAGACTAAATCTATGCTAAGTGCCTTTTAGCATATGAGTATTAATAAAAACAATCCCCGAAAAATTGTAATTAAACTATAGCTAGATAATCTGACTTTTAATAGGCGATAATCTTAAAGAACTATAATACTGCCATCTGCCAGATAAAAATCGTATAGATATCGAATGATAAAATATTTTTTGTGACTTATAGAATGAATGTTTGGTAAAAATGTGGTACTGAATATTTTAGTAATTACAGTAAACTACAATAGTTATGATTTAATTGCCGGATTTGAATAAATGAGACAGTATGTATGGTAAAAAAGTATTTAAATCATAAATGATAAGTTAAAGACTGTTAAAGAGTAATGATACCTTTTAAAAATATAAATGTTTTGAATGTGTTCAGGGACATGATGTTTCATCATGTCAGACGATTTCAAAAATCAGATTTGATGCCGTTTTAACATCCATAAAAAAATAGTACGATGTAGCAAAAAATAGAAAATCTAATATAAAAACTGATTAAATAAATTTTAAAAATAACTGAATAAATGTTACATGATTTGTAATAAGGCAAAACCGTCGTCAAAAATTATTGCAACAATGCCAAAAACAAAATTATTTAGCATGACTGTGACGGTATCATTCTCTTTCTGTTAAGGAAAGGGAGATTTATTCATAAAATTTCTTTGCTTATATAAAACAGAAATCCTGACAAGATATATTTCAAAAACTTGAGAAATGAGTTACGTGAATTAATTTAATTTTACTTTTAAATCAAAAAATAACTTTCATCAAGTTAGGATCCTAATTATTGACCGAAAAGCTATTTTATGTCACCGACGACTCAAAGAAAAAGCAATTGCAGAGAACGTTTCAAAATGCACTTTCATCTAATGACTTTGGTGTGTAGTTGAAAATTCTGAAATATGAATAAATTATGGCTACGTCATTCAGTGTTTGAGTGTGTTTTAACATGATATTGATTATAAATTATACGACAATTTCAAGTATAGTTTTTCTGTATAATATTTCTTTGTTTTTGTTATTGTTGTTAGAGTATATAATTAAACAAGTATTATGAGGAACTTACAGTCAATTTAAAACTCTGCAATTCGGAAAAAGTTAACTACTGTGTATTATGTTTGTCTTTACTAATGCCTAATAAAGAACTGGAGTTAAGGATTTCCACAGAAAATGTTCTTTTTTAATCAAATTTTGTATAAATATATGTGTAATGTATAAATATTTTACTTTTGATTGTGTCATTAAAAACTATTACTTGATTAAAAACTTTTATTTCAAAAGTGTGTAGTGATTTATTTCTAGACTTTGACATTCACCACAAAAAAAAATTGGATGCAGTCGAGAACCAACTGCCATTTTATAGATTTCAGGTTCACAGTTAAATTGTGCGTAACTGTGTGTAGTTTGCTATCAAAGCTACATAACAAAGATAACTGCGCATGTCACGTGACACATATAACTACATGTTTCACTGTATGACACTTGTGCGTGCGTCTGCATCAAATATCTTTCAC
This sequence comes from Araneus ventricosus, assembly GCA_013235015.1. Classification (NCBI taxonomy): domain Eukaryota; kingdom Metazoa; phylum Arthropoda; class Arachnida; order Araneae; family Araneidae; genus Araneus; species Araneus ventricosus. The sequence goes on from BGPR01000930.1 coordinate 227,702, forward strand.
TTCCATTTTGCACCTTTTTTTTTTGTAGAAAATATGTGTTAATGAAAAAGAGAGAAAAATTGCAAACGTACAAAAATATTTTGAAAGTTACCATTTAACAACAAATATATTTTGAAAGTATGAACTGTGGAAACTCGAATAGAAGTTTTAGGCTTGCATAATGCTTTATGCTGTGTTCTTTTGGGTTTGTCCAAAACACTGCTGTATATATTTATTAATTAACTTATAAGAAATAACAAATTTAGCAAATAATTTAAGAACTAAATATATTCGAAAAACATAACAATAAAATATAAATTAGACTTTATCTTATAAAACTAACGATATAACAATTCTAATGTAAACAGAAAATAGTATCACATACAAATATTAGAAAAGTTTGAAAACTGATAAAAAGGTTAGAAAAAATTATCGAATTTTGAATGTAAGAATTATAGTTCTGTTACTAAAGAGAATATGAAGTTTGAAAATAAACAATTATTTCAAACGGCAAAAGAATAGTTTCTTATTGGAAGTCGAGCAATGGACTCAAATTCCATTGGCATACTGTAATATGGGATTACTTTGCATCGGTGCGGGTTACATTGCATTAGTGAGGGTTACTTTGCATTAGTGGAGGTAACTTTGCACCACCATAAAATTCATGCTGAAAAATTGAAATAGAGCCAACTGATTAGGGGTACAGGATCGAGATTTTTTCTGGTTTGTTGGCAACACTGACGAATATATTTCATTCTTTAAACGCTTCTATCATTCTGGAGGTTACAGAAAAAAGAAAACATTGAGCCAGCTTTGCAGTGAAAATTTCAGCGTTGAAAAAGCTGTCTCTGGTGAAGAAAATACATTTCTAAAGGCAAGTGCATTTAATTGTGAAAGATAATAAACCTAGCTTTCATTCTTTTAATTGAATGCCAATTAAACTTCTTAGTTAAAGTGCAATTAATTTTTTTCTGATATGGGGTAACTTTCACCGAAAAAGAGGGTTTCTTTGCATCATGGAAATTTGCGGTATAAAGTGAGTCCCGTTGGTTTTTTAATTTACTTTTTCACATATTAAGTATTAACCCTCTGGCCGTATTGCACGTATTTTTCTGTTTCTCATATTGAATTCAAAAGCAGATAATTCATGTTTATATATATATATATATATATATCATTTCTTAAACTACCATGGATAAAATATTCTTAAGATTTCAGAGACTTGATTAAACACAATAAAGATCCAATTATTCACATTAAAAGTAAATTTTTAAGACTTTAAAGCAAGTAGATCAAAATAGCAATCCGCTCAGACGGTTAATAAATAATAAGAAATGTTTTTTACTGATCCATATATTCCCAGAGCGTATAAAAGGGTGTTAGGAACTCGTAGATATATTAATTACTTTCCAGAAACCCTAGAAGCTTGCCTTAATTCCATTTCTCCAGGTGAGAATACTGTTAAAGAAGCAGCAGCCGTTTTTGCTGCCCCCAAGCGAGCAATTTGTTATAAAAGAAAGTAACTTCATATAAGGAAACCAGGTTTTCTTGAACGAGAAAGAAAAGATCGTTGGAACTTGTGTAGTCCAGTTCAGTGACTTTGGTTTTCCTGTCAGTAATGCAGACTGTAAAATGATAATAAATACTTATCTGACTAAGAAAGGTGTGGCAATAGATAGATATATTAATGAACCAGATAAAAGCATTGCTACCCATTGGTATCCGTCCATTGCTACGCAACAATGAACGGATAAAAGGATTTCTAAGACGCCATTCTGGTTTGACAATGGCGTATAATTGTTTATTATAATCAGATATACAGGGTGTCCCAAAAAAGTGGAACAAGCATTTATTTCCTTAAATATTGCACTTAGACATATACTTCCAATTACAAAGTTTTATCAAATAAAGTAGGAACTTGTACGAAAACACTTTGTCTTCTGTGGAAGTTGAAAATAAAAAGTTAAGAAAATTAAATTTTTATACGTTCTCCATAGAGCAAAAGTGTCAATGAGTAAAATGTTCCTATTACACTCATCAATGTATAAACTAAGCTTCACGATTCTATTAGCAAAACTTGCAGATATATTAATTTTTAAATGTAAAGGAGCGACTCACAAATTTAGATTGGAGATGTTTATCGCAGAAATAAAAATTTATTTAACATAGAAAAACTGTGAAATGCAAATATTTGTCTAGTAGTACTTCATCCCATCATCATGGATTGATAAAAATATGCCAATAGCACATACTGTTACTCAGTTTCATTGCCAGATAGTTGCAGCTATAGACTTGATAAAGAATGGAAGGACAACTTGAAAAAATAAAATTTTACATAAACAGGAAAATAGGCTAATATCAGAAAAGAATATAGAATTATTTGTTCTCAGCGTTCTGCGTATTATTAAGTTTTACCTAAGGCAGTGACGACTCGCCCTTTAGGGCTGCAAAATTGCAGAACTCACTAAAATCACTTTAAACACTCTTATTTTCGTTTTTATTCTTATTTGTTTACTTCTCCACTTTTAAGAGGTCGATTATTAATGGTAAAAGATAAAAACGAGAAAAGAAGACAGGAAATGAATGAAAAAGTAAAACAGACGTAGGATGGGAGTACACACCCAATAATTTTAGAAAGCACCAAAATTCACTCATTGAGTACAACTAAGTGATATAATGGGTAAAGGCGAATAGCTATCCCTTCTGTCTTTGAACTTAGCCAGTACTGGATTTTCAGATGCTCCTGTTTGGCGCTAGGCCAACTAATGTTCTTTGTTTGCCCTTCAATTCACCCAAAGTTCGCCCTCGCGCTCTTGATTCTTTTTCTTCGATTTCTCTTTCATTGACTGTTTTTAGGTTTCGGATTCACTTTCATGTTGCATCAATGGGAACTTGTTAGTTCTACGTATTCGTTTCCTGTTCTTAAAAGTCATTCACCAAAAAAAGTTACGACTGTAATTTTCTAAAATACTATTCAGATAATTACAACCACAAATTTCGACTATTTGAAAGCAAATCTAATTTTGAAATCAAAACTATATTTCAATTGTATTGTAGTACTACAGGGTGTCCGAATGAAATGTCCCTAATTTGGAGAGGTCGCTATACTTAACAGAAAGTTGAAAAGCATAAGAAAAACGTAAAATTAGTAAACTGTACTCACAAAGTTTTTATTAAAAAATCAGTGCACTTCCACGTGGGTTCCCTTAGTAGCCCTGAGGATCAGTGGCGGTTTTCCGCACAGTTGTTAGAGGCGCTCGCCTCGTTCCTCGAGAATCCAGGGCCCTTAAAGCGCATTCGATGTTCACAGTTGTGCTAAGTTGACGAGGAATTAGCGAAATTGGGTGCGTCTAGGGGGCCCCTAAACCTATTCGACGTATATTGCAGTACTATGCCGACGGCAAATTTGCGAAATTGGGTGGGGGTAGTGGGCCTCAAAATCTATTCGACGTTTATCGTAGAGCTAAGCTGGTGGCGATTTTGAGACATTGGGGAGGGGACCTCAAGTCAGTTTTGCGCCTATGGCCTCATATTGACAAAATCCGCCACTGCTGAGGATATCCAGCCGGAAGCCCTGTTCCAGCAAAATGTTCGAACCTCCGTGCCCCAGCATCTTGTTGGAAGATAGCAGTCGGTTTTAAATGCTGCATTTGGGGTCTTGCGTAAATTTTCAACATGTCGAGGTAAATGTTTGCCGTCACAGAAGTCTCAGCAAAGAAAAATCCCTTTCGGCAAGCTGGAAGGCAAAGGTATATTCCTTTACGTTAATGTTACAAAAGTAATGAAATATTACATATTGATCAATACAGACATAGCCAATGACTTTATTGTTTCTACACATTGCAATATTTACGCTATGATTCTGTTTTCACATGACAATTAATTTTTTTACTATATCAAGGTTTTATCATTCCATTTTTCATTCCAAAAAGTTATGATAGATTTTTCGGTCAGTACATTGGTCAATTTTTTAAAAATCTCAACACATAATCATTCAACAGGTAGGAGTCATAAAGAAATAAACAACTCAGCAGTGCAAATATATCCTAGATAACATTAAGCCAGCCTATCTGAAACAGTACTAAGAAATTGACACTTGACACGAATGAAGAAAGACTCTAGATTTAAAAATTAATTAATTTAATTTAGGTTGATGAGTCAATAATTCGCCTAATTTGAATTTTCTCTCTATCTTCAATCGTAAGGGAATTATGGGGAAATGAAATTTTCAACCCCCATCTTTCCCACCCCCTTTCAGTTGGATAGCCCATCCAAGGACTCGGCCTAGATTTTCACGGTCCTTAAAAAATATCATTCGCCTTTTACAATCTCATCAAAATTACTCTAGTTATCGTGTTCACAAGATAACATGGGCAAAAAGAGTTATACATTACATATCTACTAATAATTATAAGGAATAGATCATTTCGCCCTCTATACTCGTAAGGATTAGAGCTTCAAGAATGAAAGCGGATGGAAGAGACTTCAAATGACGAGAGCTTTTCAACAAGGGGTAACATGCATAGATTAAAACACACTTTAAGTTATGGGGTAAAGGAGGGAAAATCGCTTTTCAGCTCATAACTTTTAAGCAATTGCAGCTATCGAAAAAGTTTAAATGTAAAAATTGTTTATTATGATAAGGTGATAATTCGCCTAATTTGAATTTTCTTTCTATTTCTTATTGGAAAATGATAATTTCCACCCCCACTATTTCCGCCCTTTTTGAGCTGGATACCCCATCTCAAAAGTTTATATACATATAAAAACTTTTTAACGAAGGGTGGTTTTGGGTTCTAGGGGTCATGATCGGTGAAGATCTGTAGAAATTTTCCGGAAGTCGTGTCATGAGAACCATTGCAATAGGTAGAATTCCTATAAGGAATCTACCTAAAAGGGTCCTATGACTGTATCATGCAAAAGAGCACACCACCCATTGATTTTTGGACTGTTTCTTTCCACCTCCTGTACTGTATGGGAATTTTCTGAGCCCCAAACTCTGCAGTTGTACTTATATTCACTTTGTTGCTCACATGAAATGTTGTTTCATCTGAAAAAATGATGCGGTTTAGAAAATCGTGTTCATTTTCGATGCGAGATAACATCTCCACAGCAAATGCAACACTCTGCGGCATTTTCTATACAATCTGCATTTTGAACGCATACAGCCTCAGTTTTCATACATACGCGTAAAATAAAAATTGTCGCCAAAATCTAAGAGCCAATCAATAGCCAATTTTGCCTAATATCGCTAATAGATTTTTTTAATCGACTGTTCAAATTAGGGGCATTTGATTCTGACAACCTGCATTTTAATAACTCTGCTTGCTTCTGAGCATATAAGCAGTCATTGCTAATATATCACCGTGGATATTTTTCGAAGGTACACAGGATGAACTATTTTTGTAAATACTTCAAAGTTCCTGTTGAGGCAATATGAAAGTGAATCCGAAACCTGAAAACAGCCAGTGTAATTGAAATCGAGGAAAAACAATTCAAGAGCGCGAACCTTTGGTGAGATTGAAGGGGGGAAATGAACATTAGTTGGCCTAGCGCCAAATAGGACATCTCAAAATCCAGTAGTGGCTAAGTTCAAAGACAGAAAATTGTTCAATTAACGTATTGTTAATGCAGTCTTTCTGTGGGTGTATGGTGTAAACAGTTCAACGCGTAGAATAATGGAGAATGAAGGTTTATTCACAAATATGCAGGAAAACACGTAGCGCAGGTAACAGGAAACAATAGTTCTTGCACAGATTAGCAATGTAAACAGACAACAATTCACAGGTAATAACAGTTCAGTATTTGATATTTAGCAACACAAACAGTCAGCTAATAACGACAATAACTGCACTTTCAATAGCGCTCGGCTCACCAGGTTCCTAGCTCGCACTGCAGACGAAACTCTCAAACCGTTCCCAATAGATCAAAACTACTCCCTCTGATCCAGGCGCGGTCCTTATATACTCTCTCCGACAGGCCGTGACGGCACATGGAGTTTTCTCGTATATTCAAGAGTATTCCCTTTCCTAACAGAAATATCGAGAAAAGGGTTGCATTTTCTGGAATCATCTATTTGTCGCCAAGGTCAGGGATCCCGGAACAGCCGCTGCCCGTCAACCCATGCTTAAACTTTTAAAACTCTCTTCCCAACCATAAGACTAACATTGCTGGGAAGCGGCTTTCTACGTTCGTAACACTGTTCCCCTTTTCAAAGACTCACGTCCCGGCAGTCTCATTACATCGAACTGTGATCAGTAGCCCGGTAGGAGGTCAGCCGATTAATGTGAATGACTTTTGGCTTGGCGTTAGGCGACCTCTGAACTCTGTAGATAACGTCGTTGAGTTTTTTGACGATAGTATAAGGTCCTTTCCAGTTCTGCTGCAATTTCGGGCTCAGACCCCTCCGTCGCTTCGGGTTATACATCCAGACTTGATCACCCTCCTTAAAATGATGGCCTGTTGCTCCGGAATCGTAGCGAGTCTTCATTCGTTCACTGGCCAATTTAATTCGTTCTCTGGCAAACGCATGTACGCTTTCCAAACGTGCCTCTAAATTATTCAGGTATTCATTCGGAGAGGAAGGCGTATTACTCGGTCGTCCAAATAGGATATCACATGGCAATCGCAGTGTTCGACCAAAAAGCATATTTGCTGGAGTGAATCCGGTCACTTCATGGTCTGCGCTCCTATAGACCAAGAGAAAGAGTGGTAAATGTTTATCCCAGTCAGTCTGATTCTTCGATACAAATAAAGGTAGATGATTTAAAATCGTTTGATTAAACCTCTCGACCATGCCATCGGACTCAGAATGTAACGCCGTCATTCGAGTCTTCAGAATTCCTAAAAGTTTGCAGAGCTCAGTAAAGAGAGCGGAATTAAAATTTGTACCTTGATCCGAATGTAATATCATAGGTATTAGCTGGGAAGCGGCTTTCCATGTTCGTAAGGGGCCGTCCATAAATGATATCACGCTTGGAGGGGGAGGGGGTTCGTGAAATTGTGACAGTTTGTGACAAGGGGAGGGAAGGAGTTAACAGGAAGCATGACATCGCACATTTTGATTAAAATAAAAACATTTAAAATCAGCAGATTAAATTTTAAAGTTATTTTGAAATTACCAGAATTTGAGGGTATTTTTTTAATCCGGGCTAAAACAACTTTCTTGTTATTTTTTTTTTCACTTATATTCCTTTCTTTTCGAAAAAGGCCTTCAGGGTAGGTTCTGAGAATATGGGAAGAAGAGTCGTAGTAGTAAATGATTCCGAGTAATTTCTATTTTATGATTGTGTATATAATTTTATAAATGTTTTATAAAAATTTTATAAATAAATTAATGTGACAAATGAAATGAGATGGCAATTCCATTAAGTGAAACTAATATTGAGGCGGTTTTTTAAAATTTAATCTGTGTAAAATTATTTTGTGTTCATAAAGTAAAGATAAGATTTAAAGCAAAATATTTCAAATTCCAAAATACTACTGTTTTCAACTGCTCTGTTATATTAATATTTTATTACTATTGTATATTAATTACGTTTTTTGTTGTAAACCTTAATCTTATTTCATACAAAATAAGTACACATATAATCATTATTATTGCTATGCTCACAAATGTCATTAAAACACATAGTTAAAGTTTAAAAATAAAATTTGAAATATGATCTGTAACGTAGTGCTTTGTTTCTGAACTGCAAGTATATGTTTATGTAATATAGCGTGATATGTGACAAGGGGGGGGGAGGGGCTATGGTGAAGTGTGAGACTTTGTGACAAAGGGGGGAGGGGGTCAAAAATATTGAAAAAAAAGTGTGACATCATTTATGGACAGCCCCTAACAGTATTATTTGACTATATTTTAGATTTAAAAAGAGTTAACAAATACATTGTTATTTCGTGATTCCGTCCTTTTAATAACTTATTGAAATATGTTTATTATCCCTGAAATGTACATCGAAAGACTCAATCAAACAGAGGTATGAAGAAGTCAGAGGTATGGAAAAGTAGTGTAAGTCAATAACTTTATCTTATAATATCTCTGTAAGTTTTTTAGGTAGAATCGTGAAATTTAGTTTATACATAGATGAGTGTAAGAGAAACATTTTACTCCTTGCCACTTTTACTCTATGGGGACCGTATAAAAAATTAATTTTTTAAACTTTTTATTATCAGTTTCCACACCCGCCAATGTGTTTTCATACAAATTTTCACCTTATTTTATGAAACTTTGTGATTGGAACTATATGTCTAGGATCAATATTTAAGGAAATAAACGCCTGTTCCACTTTTTTGGGATGCCCTATATATACAATTTATTTTTCTTGTATATTTCCTCCCAGGTGTTCAAGAAATATGTCTAACATTGCACATAAAGAGTTTATTATTGAAATATGCTGAAAAATAACTAGTGCAAAGGAACCCCCGCCTATGAGGTAACATCGCACCATAATTTCGATAAAGTATAATTTATTTTTAAATTACTGTGTGATTCAAATTTTGATGCAAAATACTTCTCTAGTAATCACCCAACAAGGAAAAAATTCAGAAAAACTCTTTTTTTTTTTTTTTTTTTAGAAAATAACATGCAACAAATCTCAAATTCCTTTTGAGGTCATGAAAATCTGTTCAAAGTAATAAGCAATAATAAAGTTGTGAAATATATTTCAGTGGCGTAGCGACCGGGGAGAAAGGGGGTATACATGCCCCGGGTGTCATGAAGTCAAAACATTACTGTGGCTATGCCATTTCTTAAAGCAAATTATGACGAGAAGGCGTGAAATTAATAACCTGCACCTCCGTTTGCACAAGCTAAGCCACTGATGATGACGGGGCGAAAAAATCATATTATGACCCGGGCGCCACTTACCCTCGCTATGCAACTGATGTATTTATCTCGTTAGCATGAAATTACTCCATTCCAATCAGATGTATGTACAACAGACTACTGACAATGCAATAATAATTTTTTGTAAAATACTACATTAGAATCTTCTCAGCAATGTTTTTCGTAACAGGCTATATCGCAAAAGATATATTTTCAAGTTGCATCTTCGTAAAATAGCTGCGTCCAATCAACACATATTTCTTATTCACCAGATTTCTATTGAAAATTTTCTATTCTAATTCTTCTAAAGCTCTTATAAATATGTCGATGCATTCATATTAAATAAAATGTAAAAAAAAAAATCCGTCCCCTTCACCCTTAATCGTAATCATTCTTTTACAAATGCTTAAGGTATAATCCTAGTTTATAAACAACGCTCACACATAACATGTGAACTGCACGCTAACACACCGCCTCTTTCGAGTGGAGAATAAAACAAATGCGAGCATATCGGTAAGAAAAAAATTCCGAAAATATAAGGTATTGCATTTTCAGCTTTTAAAACAAAGGCTTCGGTTCATATATGATAAAAATGTAAACACCATATATTATTATATGGTGTTCACATATATTTACATATTTCATCTCTCAAAGGTGTCATCGGTTCGAATAAAGTATCACCCAGATAAATGTTTTAAAATTTATTTTTATAAATAAAGAAATACACAAGTTATGAAATCCTAACTGGCTGTTAAAGGAAGATAGTTTTATTTTCATTTACGTGAAAGCGCTTCACCAGCCAAAATCTTGATAGATTGAAGCTTGGAAATGTTTGAGGTATGCCTCATATCACTCGAAATGCTCGAATGATATTCATATTGAGGAAATTCAAAATTTGCAATAACGTCAGTCAGAATGTCTCAGTTTGAAAGGTTTTTATAAAGTTGCAGGAGGAAAAAAGCATTTTTAAAACAATCATTTCCAGAATTCTCTATCAAAAATGTGCCAACAATAATAGCTTAATTGCTTTGGGGGGAATTCAAGTAATTGCATTTTAGGGCTTACCTTAGTGCACTTTCGGCTTTTTTCAGGCAAAAAAACTTCCGAACATTGAAGGCTCATAATGGTTTACTATTAAAAAGTACCGTTATATGAACACTATAATTCCTTTTATGAATACTTTTCCGTGCTAGAATTCCAAAAACATTTTCTTTAGCTACTACTGGCTCTCAACTCACAAGCTGTATTTGTTTAACTTCCAGATCAACGATACGATAAATTTTCATTCAGCACACATTTTAGGAGCTTATCCTTTTTTGCTTTTATACTTAAGAGCTTCACAACGAATCAGTGAAAATAACGGTAATGGACCATGGATGCTTACGTTGTTCCCAGAGGCGGCCGGAGGGCAACTGCCCTTGGCGCCAAAATCCTAGGTGGCGCCAAAGCGGGAGCGTGAAGGAGAAAAAAAAAATGGTTTAATAGACATAAGAGCTCCGAAAAAATGGCAAATAATTTCCCTTTAGAATTGGCGGCCCCTTCCCTTATTCTCAATAATATCATCAAGACACATGAGACGTACTAAATGATCACCACCACTGACGGTTTTTCGCACAAGCGCTAGAGGTGCTCGCTTCGTGCTTTAAGACTCTGCGGGGGCGCCTCAAAATCTAGTTGCCGTACATCGCAGTGCTAAACCGGTCGTTAATTTACGACATTGGGTAGGGATAGGGTTCTAAAAACAGCTTTACGCATATGACCTCATATTGTCAAAATTCACCACTGTCCCCCAGACGCACACACCTCTCACCAAAAGTGGGAAAATATCCCTATTAGCACAAGATATTGTACAGTATCTCCACAATTTTGTTTGATACTTTGAATGCCGCACAATATTGTAAAAATACCGTTGCAGAGCATTTTATCAGAATGTTAATTACATTTTCTGAAGCTTCTTGGCGCCTCATGGACAATGTGTTAAGAATTACCGTGATTTATAGCTCTGAAAATTGTTGAAAACTTTCAACCTCCAAAACAGAACTATTATCTTGTGTTTTTTTTCGGGCATTTTAGAGAGTCGCATACGCCTATAATCGCAAACCCAAATAAAATTACTCTACAATTTTTCATAGTTATTTGTGTTATGAACAAAACATTTGTATTAGGAACAAAATTGTGATAACATTATAACCTATAAAAGAATAAGTATTGTGTTATTTCCCTAAAATAACTGAAGAAAAGAGAACATTAGGTTCGTTTTAGAGGAAGAGAAATATAGCAGCAAAAAAACAAAAACAGGATGAAGCAATTGATCAAAATATAAAATGTTAAACCTTAAAAAAGTTTGTCAAGATAAGCTGAAGGCAGATTTTCAACATCAAAAATTTTTAGAATGGCAACATAGGAAGTTATTGTTCGAATCAAGAAGTTCGTGAATGCATTTTTTTTTTTTTTTTTTTTTTTTTTTTTGCCACCACCTTTTCGATTTTGCACAAATGCATTAGCATGAGCATCTCGATTTTATGATTGGAAACACATGTACGAGCAGTTATCAGCATGTGAGAAATCTCCAAATCATATGAAAGTTTACAATCTTTGCGTGGAGTTCAGTAAAAGAATAAGATTAGGAAGGACTGTAAATTCTTAAAATCAGAAAAACCCAAATGAAGGTTGGACGTTGGAGAGAAGCGTTCAAACGTTTAGCATACGTGGTTGTGTTTCCAAAAGATAAAAGAGAAAAGAAAGATACACAGTACGGCAAAAAATGGAAACCTTTTAAAGCTACTTGCATTCATTGGAAAATTTTCCGTTGTTAGTACTGACCAGACCGTTTGAGAAGAGCAACGTCAAATGAATCACATATTCATTACCGAGAAAAAGTAACAAAAATAAAATCATGAAGCTACTTGGATCCAAAATCGAGGAATAAATTTTGACAGAAGTTTCAAAGTGGGCATATTATTCCATAATTTTTTATTGCCCACAACAATGAAGTGACGTTGGGACGATGACATGTGTTTTAAGATTTGTATGTTGCATTACTGGTGAAGAATCTTGCATGAAAAAACACTTTTTGGGATCCATTCCAATCGAACAACCTCTTGAACCTTTGGAATTCTTTAGTATTTTATAGCAAACTAGTCGCCTTCGGCGACCAGCTGGATCGCCCGTTTAAATTAGTTTTTATTTTTGTACTTTATATTAATTATAGCATTACACGTCGCAGTTTCAGCCGCGATAACTCAACAAAGATAAACAAAAAACTGAATATTTTATTGTATTTGACAGATAGTAAAATATTTAAAGACGTAAATTTTAAAATGCCACCGATACAATTCTGTATGATGCATCGCAGTTAACGAAACTTACAAACTGAGTTTCAAATAACTTTCAGTCAATTAATCTATCACTCATTATAAAAATATTACTTTGAAGCAGGTGCGAAAAAATATTTCAGAAATGCAATGAATACTAAAGTGAAAATTCTGCTTTGGAGTTAATTTCCCAAGAAAACAATTTATACTATCACAACCGTAACAATTGCAAAAGCGAGTGGATAAAAGATTTGCTGAAATAATGAGATGGTTTGAATTTTATTTACAATAAAAACATTGTTGCAATTCATGTTTTAAAACATTTTGAAACATTAATCAAAATTTAACAAAATGTCGCATGGAAATAAGATCGGTGTCATTGAAAAACTATTTTTTTATCTGTAAGATGATGTAAAAATTGTTTTTTTGCGATAATAGGATCCAAAGTTATTCCGGAAAACTTTAAAGTAATTTTTAAATAATTTAAATTCTTATTAAAATTTGGAAAAATCCTTTCTTAGTGAGCACCTACTCCCCAAGAAGCAACCGCCTGCCAAATTTCAAATTTCTAGTCCCAGTGGTTTGGAAGATTTCGTGATGAGTGAGTCATGGTATTTGCCTTTTATATATAAAGATTTACAACTTTTTTGCATCCTAACTCATCGTTGGACAGTCTTGAAGAAACATGTACCCAGTATAACGGGCAAGCCCTTCAGACAAACGCGGTCACTGTTCTCGACATATCGCTAAATAAAAGAATTCACGAATTAGCCAAAAATCTCGCCTTTAGTTTCCGGCCATTCCGGCACTACTTTTTTTCTTTATACAAAAAACAAACAAAAGAAAATTGTGAAATAACCCCTTACAACAGCACGATCTTAGTCACCCTCACAAACATGATTGATATTTCAAATAAATAAAAAGTAAAGTCGCGAACCTTCTACAAAATTTAAACTTGGATTTTTGCAAAAATAAATAATTGTGATATTTTTTAGTTGTCGTTAATAGGCTCATTCTCTAATGTAAAACACATTAGAGGTATCTTGGACCTTAATTTCGATGTTGTTTACAACCCATTTTTTATTTATTTTTTTTTTTTTATTTATTTATTTTTTTTTCCTCCTGTAAAACTTTTTAAATGTCAGAAGTCCGCTTTTAAAATCAATCGATTCACATACATACATACCCAAAAAATTGCTCTTTTATATCTATATATATAAATATAAAAAAATATTTTATTGTGAAGTGATCCTCTGCTCACCCTCCATATCACCCCCCTTCATTCTGTCCCTCTCCCTCCCCTCCAACCAGCGTTCCGGCACTGCTTAATTTACGACTACACCCCTGATAAAAAGTTTTAAGTTAGTTGCTAGTCTTGTCATTTGTCACTCAGTTCTCTTCAAGATCTATTTCATAAATAAGATGTTACAGAGTGAAAATATAGATGTGTCTAATGCTGTAGAAATGACTGACAAAACAAGACAAGCTATGGTAAAAATGAGATCAGACAAGGGGTTTCAACAGGCTCTGGTTGATGCACGTGAGCTTTGTAACAGTTTTGAGATTGAAGCAGAATTTCAAGAACCAGAAGTTCGAACACTGAAAAAAATAGAAGCAATATGATTATGAAGTTCTAGACGAAGCTCCTCAAAAGAAGATTCAAACAAAGCTTCAATTTTACTTCTATTTTTTTGTTCTGGACGTCACAATGAACTCTTCGAAAGGAACGATTCGAAAAACTAAACGCTATATATAAAACATTTGATTTTTGTCTAAAATCAAGAAAGCGAAACACGATTCGATTTTATTCATGTTCAAATACCTTTATTTGGCCTTGAATGACGGTAATCATAATGATGTAGATGGTTTTCCACTTGACCAGAAATATTAGTTATGTTAATTATTATTATAATTTATGTACTAGACGAAGTGACCGGCTGATGAAGATTATAACTTACTTCAATATGAACAGTGTTGCTGCAAATTTTCTGAATCTTTCAGTGGCTTTGAGTATTTTTCTGACTTTCCTAGTAACTGCTGGCGAGAGACGTTTTTTTTTAAACTGAAACTTATCAAAACGTATCTGCAATCCATCATGTCCCAAGAGCGACTTGTTGGTTTAGCAACCATGACAATTGAACGGGACCTTTTGCAGAACATTAAAATTGAGTTATAATACTGTCTTAAAATAAAATAAACTATTTTTCAAATAAATTTCTTGAATATATTATTTTAGTTTCAATAAGAAATAATAATCTTAAATATATCTGAAGTTCAAAAATTGTCACCATAATATTATTAAGTCATATTTGCAGGCTAAACAAGCACATTTCTATGTAAAAGTTTGTTTGGCATTTAGAATACAAGCACAATATTTTAAAAAATACGTTAGTTATGTAAGTTGGGAGGGGGCGCCAAATTATTGCTTTGCCCGGTTGGTAAAATTACTAGGGCCGCTTCTGATTGTTCCATTAAATAAAGAATGACAAACAATAAAACAAGTTTCGAGAACAAATTGTATGTATTTCATTGCTCCTCCTATCTTGGATTTTAGAGCTAACGGAAGTATTAAAAAAGAAAATCTTTACCATGGCGAAATACATACAATTCATTAATGATAACAAAATGAGTAGTCTTAAATGTTTTCTCCAATTTTTATCTAAAATTCATTAACATTAACCGACACCTTTAGCCTCCTTGTAGTGCCACTCAAGACATGAAGGTCATTCCATTATGCCCAGTTAGAGCTAGCAGACGCCCTGGGCTAAGAGAGTCTTTTTATTCTGGTGCCCCAGATCTGCAGATCAGTTGAAGTAGACTTTTTTTTTTCGCTAGCTATAAGCTCTTAAATTGTTTTCCTTCCTTGTATACAAGATTTTTTAAAGAATAGATAGAAACAATGGAATCGCATATCAATTTTTAACTTTCTGACATTTGTAATTTTGTTGATGAACACAAAATGGTTTTCAATGCGACTGCAAATAGGCATCTGTGAAATTACTTTTGAAGAATGAAAATTTTGCTAAATACCTGAAACTCACATTGGATCAAAAGATTATCTCTAAGAGTAATAGGCAAATGAGACATCGGTCATAAAATGTAGGAAAAGACGAAATATTTTCAAATATATTTCTGATCGTGATTGTAGACCGACACAAACACCCTTGAAATCACACTTCTTTAGTACGAGTTCCCGTGTATTTTTGCGCCTCAAAAACACATTTAAGAATATCTGAGCGACTGCAGCTAAATGATGCTAGTATTCTTTCAATGTCCATCACATCTGTCCTAATGATCTACTCTATAAAAGTGATCTCCAACTCCAATCCATCGCATTTACAAGAGATTTTGGTATGGTGAAATATTATAACAAGTTTTTTAACTGTAGTCAACAGCATAAAACTTCTATTTTTCTTGGATCTTGGTTGATAAAAAAAAAAAAAAGGCTGAGTGCTTTTTCGTATGGAAAGCTTTTGAATCTGTTTCCTCGGGAGGTTGACCTAACCCTTTGATACTTTATATTAATCCCACAATAGGACTACAGAATGTTCATTTCCATGCTGAACTCATGTTCAAAGCTAATAAAATGTTTAGGATCTCTTAAGATGACTCTAAAAACCATGGGACAAAATCGTTCGAATGCATATGACGATGTATACTGACGGCAGTAGAAGCGATAATGGCTGTTTCGGCTGCTGCAACCAGATGTTGCAGCAGTTCACATTAAATTATTGCAGTATTTAAAACATCGACTTTTGTTCGATCTTTAGGTCGGAGCGAAATGCAATCGAAGTGGGTCTACATCATATCCAGAGGAACTGGATTTCAGATATGTGGATATTGACATAGTCGTGCTTCTATTCAGCACTTATCGAATTGCATTAGAGTGGGGAACAGAGCTAGTGTATCAATTTTGAATCTAATTTCTAGACTTTCTGTTCTCCATGCGGTACATTCACAGTGGATGTATTCTTATATTGATATGAGCGATAATGTTGTCGCGGATACTCTTCCCACGGCCTTTTCTACTGAGGCAACGATTGCAAACTCTCTTTCAACTTTCATTAAATTCTCTTCCCTCGAGTCAATTCCCCTGTCCGTCATTGATATGTCAAGATAAGCCCCGTAGGAGCCCTTCGTTTCAAAGAAATAAAGATCAACAGACGGCATATTCTAGTTTTGTGGGACAAATCAAAATCTTTCCGAGTGTACAGGAACATAAAATTTACCAAATTTGGAAGAAACATTAAGCCAATCAGTCCTTGCTCGCTAATATTCTGGCATGCCTCATGCTTAGATTTTACGAAGATTTTGGTATATCCCTTATTAATTTTTTGTCAGGAAAGGGGTGTCAGGCAATGAGTCATATGAGCGCATTTGCGGAGTTCTTTGTTAGATCACGCTCAGTAAAATGTAAACATCACCCTTCCATTCCTCACTTTCCCCCTATTTTGATGAAAATAACTCCGCCCGGCTCATGCGCAAAAGCGCTGAGGGTTTCCGAATCCGTTGCTATACAATAAAGCTCAGAGCTAATTCAGATCAACTCAATTCAAACCGGAATTTTTTTTAAAAAGTGTTCACCTTCATCCTTAACAACTACCAACAAAAATGGCGGAATGTTCAGTACATAAAAAGTGGATATTTCAATTTACATGTGAAATACATAGCAAAAATTATGGAAAAGGCATATTTTTCAGCATAATTTAGGACGAATATTATTCATCCTGTACCTCTCTACATAAATATGTTCATACATAGGGACAATCGAGTTTTAAAATAGTGAGGACAAAGGAAAAAAAATAGTGAAGTGACTTCAGCAAATGAAAATTAGCTGTAATTGGCCACCTGAACTCGCCACAATCTACTGAAAAGAAAAGCGATTAAGTGGTTTTTCTTTTTCACAGATCAATGTAAAAAATAAGTATAAAGATATACGATTTTTTTTTTCCTTTAAGATTTATTTTATAAAAACTCATCCCAGACACAGCCTATTTTACCCCATTATAGTTTATTATCGATCTAAATTTGTGATAATTTATTTTAGTCTTTAAAGTCAACAAAATTATAATATACCTTTTATTTTTCACATGATGAAGAAAGACGGCATCAAATGCACTTACGGACACATTCCTTCATTTGATGAAATTTGCATATAATGAAAAATTTGAGATGGATGATAACGTTTTGATTTAAATAAAACATTTGGCAAAGCATTAAACAATATATAAATTATATATCTATATACTTTATAGAGCACAATAAAAAAAATATATATTTTTTTAAATGCTTCTCACACAGGGTTCTTACTGATTTTTCAAATTAAAAATCAGGGATTATTTAAGTTTTCAAGGAGTCAATATTTACGCATGAAAAAGGATTCCCTTTCTAAACTACACAAAAATTATATTAGAGTATTTAAAACATTGCTAATAACTCTAATAAATGTGGTTATACTAATTTCTTTTATAAGTTTTTACTAAACTGATTTATCCAAGAATGCCATATTAAATCTATTTATACGAAAGTAGTGTGGTGCCGCTTAGACGCACAATTTTTTATAAAATTATACAACTACCCCAGAAGTTCAAATAGTTCATTACATACTATAATTTACCATTTTTCAAATAAACTATTTCCATTAATTTTTTTTAGAATTTAAATTCTTAAATAATTTCCATCACAGTGATCCAGTATTTAAAATATAGAGGTGCAAAGAGAGACATGGATTTAGATATTAGAAACTGTTTTTTGTCATTTTCATTGCTTAAAAAAATAGTATATGAAGAAAATAAAATTAACAAAATTTCTTGATTATTAAAACTAATTTAGCTAAAATTGATTAATAGTATCTATTTTCCTTCAACTCCACCATCAAGATATATGTCCTTTACAACAAACCATATGTTACAATTTAAAGAAATACAGTTAATTTTTCGAAATAATCCAAGAGAAATAACATTTTCAATTTGCACCATTCTATTGTTTTGGTTATTACTGATTGGCACTTAAAACCAATTATTAAATTTTAGATAGGAGATGAACATCAAATCATAGAAAGAGCAACACAAAATACTTGATAATTGATACGGCAGTGATTTAGAATCTTTCTATCAGTGAAACTTTGTACACATTTAATAAAAGAAATGTTAAAAATTGAAAATCAAGGAGTTTATAAGTAGTAAAACCGAAATTCAAGGAGTTTCCATAGTGCTTGAAAATGAAAATCGTTTTCAAGTTGTTAAGGAGTTTTCAAAGAGCATAGGAACCCTGTCACAGAACTTTAATTGAGCTAAAACGTGATTAATGCAATAAATCTCATTTTCTAGCTTCTTAAGCTTCATTTTTACATTGTTAATTTTTAAATATTTAATTTTTTCATAGTTCTAATATTTCTTACATTTTTAGTTATCCCATGCTTTGTTGTTAAAGATGTTCTAGTTACCAAATATACATGAAGATCTCTTCAACTTATAAAGATAATCAATTATTCTAAAGGATTTTTTAAAAAAAATCAATGTTCCTATAAGTTCTTTTCAGTATAAAAAGCAGGTTTTTTTATTAGTTGCTTTTGTTAAGCGTATGTGTTTCAAAATTAAATGAAAATGTACTTTTTGAAATTAATAAACTAATTCATTAAATTATACCCAAATTTTATCGATTAGAATCATTAAATAATAATGTAAGTAGGCATATCAGTGCATGACCATTAGGTGATGGGGATGTTGCATTTATGTGTGATGAAGGTCACACTTTAATTTTACAAATTTAAAATATGGGGAAAAAACAGTTTTCATTGTAAAGATTTTTAAAAAACCTTGAACGGATTTTTCCACAAATCATTTTGTCCTCAAATTCAGTGGTCATCCCAACAGATTTATATATCATGAATGGATACTAAGGAAGAAAAAAAAATTTTTTAATTATCAATCAAAACTGGTCAGCTTCAAGTCTATCTCAATCCAATGTCTAAGCCAATGCTTCTTAAACATTTTTCATTAGCAATCTCTTTTACAGGTGGAGAAAAAAAAAATTATGAATGCATATCAAAAATCTGATAAAAGTTTAAAAGTTTTTCTGTGTGATGCAACCCACTTGGGGGCACTACTCAAGAGTTCAAGAATCTCAGTCTAAGCAATTTCAAGAATTTTAAATATAATTGATCAGACTTGCCATCTTTCTAGAAAAACTCAATTCTATAGATAAAATTCCCAAATCAGAAAAATGGTATCAGATTTTATTTAAAAGGTGCTCATTTAAATGCCTATTAAATAAAACCCATTTAATAGGCATTAGATGCTTATATTATATCAACTACAGTTTCCATAATTTATATAACATTAATTTGTAAAGTATTAGTGGGAATTATTTTGAATAATTGCAAAAAATGTTTGTAATTTTAATTTTGGAAACCAGTGTATATGAAGAATTCAATTTTATTAGATTCTTTAAACTTTTAAATGATTTTTTTCAAGGTAAAAAATCTGTGCAGGTTTCAATTAAACTCATATTGTATCTTGAAAACTATAAACTTTTTAAGATACATAAGTATGTCTAAGAGTAAATAAATTTTGAAGTGCACAAAAAAGACTGACTGATATCTTGGTATATGTTTCACTCTTTTGTTAGAAAGTATCTATCCAAAACGTAGGGCTGTTGGGAAATATTTGTTTAAGTATTCTTTTACTACAATTTATTTAGAGTAAAAATGCATTTCAATGCAAAACAATGACATTTGAGGATGACCCTTTTATATTCAATTATTTATATCATAAATGCATTAAAAAATGAACTTTAATATAATCAACAAAAAAAATAATAAACCTTCTACAAATGTATATTACAACATAGTTTGATGAAACAAAAGAGCTTTCAAATGCAAGAAAATCAGAATCTCAGTCGGCAGATTTTACTATATAGATTAATTTCTCTGCTACTGTTACATCTTTAATCTACACTACAAACATAAGATTATTTACATGAAGCTATGTATTACATGAATTATATTTATCTCAATAGGAATTACATTCCTCCAGCATTTCCCATATAAATTTATTAAAATAATATTAAATAGCTATATTCTATCTAAATAGCAGAGCAACACAAGCTACATTGCTGCCTTTTGCAACTCTACCAGTGGCTTTATAGTTTGCTAATCAATTCTTTGTGTATTTGTTTTAAATTTTTTTTATTCCCATTAAATGAAAGAATAAAAGCAAAAAACAATAATAGCATAAGGCACTGAGAAATGTGCGTAGTGTATTTGTAATGTTTGTGGATTTATGTACAAGCTTGTGATTGATTTGCGCATTATTTTTCCTAAACAGTTAATAGATAAATAAATTATTGTGAGGAAGAAAAACATTTTAAAACATGCTTTATTGAAAAACAAGAAAAAAGAAGCAAAACATTGAAGATTCAAATGTATATAAAAATGAATACATACAAATGATAAATAAATTTCACGCTATTTTTTTTTTATCACAATATAAATCTATTTACATAAAAACCAAAGCTCTAATGAAGAAACTCCCAAGTCACCCATGCCTTTTTCATGTAAACCTATAAATATAAGTGAAGGATTATAAACATGCATAATAAGAATAAAGCAATAGATTTATATAATACTATAATATGTAAAGAAATATCCCTTTCGTATATTTGCATTACAGAAATGTAGTTATCTTTAAAACTGCATTTACGTAAAGACAACCATGTCAATATTAAAACCAATTAAGTCAATTTTAAAATCAATCAATATAAAATGAATACTTAAATAATTCAATTTTCAGTACAAAAAGGAAAAATTTTACCAGGGATTTATTAATTAAATTTGCCTTTTATTTCTTTTACAACCACCAAAATGTTGTTTAAATTTTTGTATTCAATAACAATAAGCTTTAATGACAAATATAATCAGTACAATTTCTTATGTTAAATGTGCCAATTTTTGCCAAGGGCCCTCAACTTTTAAGAATCTCCAATATGGAAGGGTTTTTTTTTTTATTTTTTTTTTTTACAAACTTTCTCTCAGTAGTGACCAAATTCTTTTGTATTAATAATATTTTCAAAGTTATTTAAAAAAATTTGCTTCTGTTAATCACAATGACACATTGAACAAAATGAAACACAGGTCAGTTTTAATTAGTTGAGTCAACCAAGATAGAAATTAGTTCAGATATGAGCAATTCAGGTAATTCAGAAACATTATAATTGGGTGAATAAAAAGTAGAAAATTTGCTGAATGTATTCCTTAAAGACTCAAATAAGCTACAAGAGAGTTTCAAAAATGCTACACTATCTTAGATGATTTTATGATGAGAATTTTATATTAAAAAGTTTTGTTTGAAACCTTTTTAATCTGTCAAAAGAGCTGGTAAAGACCAGCTCTTTTGACGATCTCTACTTTTTTTTATCTACCAAAAAAATATGCTTCCAAATCATAAAAAATAAGTTATCTGAGAAAGCATAGTATTACCACAAAAGCTCAAAATGAATGCATCAGACTGACTACAATATGAAAAGAGAAGGATGTGTGGCAAGTTGAACTGAGAATCTCATTTCTTCTACACAGTACTATGATTAGGTAGAGGCAAAACATGCAACAGCAACTTTACAGCAAAGTTCATATAATCAGATTCTTAGAAATTAAAAGAGAAATATTATCCAGTAACCATATAAAGAACACTACAGCTGTTTTGAAGGAATAATACAAAATGCTCTACAAATATTTCATTTAGAAAATAAAATTCAGAGGCATTTAATGCAAAGGATAGCAAGCCATAACTATATAATAAAAAAATCAAATAACCAAGTTTAATGCTGATTTTCCAACCATATGCTAGAAAAATTTGAACAAGCACTGTTGAGAATTATTATAGTTATTTTTAATATTTAGTGAAAATTTTCTGTTGAACATTCAAACAATCAATATGAAAAATGCTAGGATTATCTAGTCTTTCATGGCTTTCTACTAAGTTAAACAAATCTTTCAAAATGCCATTGCATGTATGGATTTGTCATAAATATTCAGACAATGTTTGGGGCAAATAAAATGTTTACGTAAAAAATATATAAAAACGTACATAGCTAAGATTGTTTGGAAATATACAGTTGTTAGTACAAAAATTACAAAACTCAAAGTTTGTAAAAAATGCAGTTTTTACATTTTTTAATAAGCTTACACTTGCCATATTAAAAATTAAGTCTTAACCTTTTGGATTCACTAAAATAATTTTGTAAATATAATTAAGCTGTGTCTATGAAAAAAAATCTTCTCAACAGCTCAATTATTTAATATCTATAAAAACATTCTTGGAAATTTTAAGACTTACCAAGAAAAGAGACAGTTTGACAGCAATCCTCTGCCCTTTGTCTTACTTTTCTTAATATCCACATAAGGCCTAGTCTCCTTAAAAGAGCCTTTATATCTCCTAAAGTAAACAATATTCAAAATTTAAATATTTCAGAGTATCATTAATCACTTTTATAATATATAACAAATACAAAAGAAAAAATAAAATGTATAGCAATTTATAAGCCAATGAATGAAAACACTATATTTTAAGACATGCATTTAGTAATAATAATGATGAAGAATGTGCTAAACACCAGTGAAATAATATTGTTAATTGCACTAAACTTTCATTAGTAAAGCCGTGTGAAACTTTAGCACACTCAGAGAATATGCCGCAATAAAAGCAAAACCCTCTTTGTGTATTTAGATCATATTCATTTGCAACAATGAAGGAATGGTGTTAGTTTTAACATTTGGTACTTGAAAATCCATAAATTGCCATTCCTTGATTCTTTAAACATTTTTTGAGTAGAATGTTAATACAAAAACAAAATCATGGTAAAATATTGTAACACATAATAGTAAATATGTTACAAATCAATATAGTGCAACACATTCTTATTTCTTTTGATACAACTAATATTTGTCATTGAAATTTAATCAAATTCTTATAATTTAAACTGTAATTATACTAAATATAATATAAATAAATCCAATCTAATAAGCTTATGTAATCTTTAAGTAAAATTATAATTAGCCAGGATTCAAACATTTTACAACAGTTTTTGTTCGTTTTTTTGTATGCACACAAAATGTTTTAATGTTATTTTCATATATAAAATTTCATAATGTTAGATATTTTTAATTAATTTAAACTCCTAAGGTAATGTTTTGAGACACTGTCTGCATTTTGAAAGTTTATCAAAAATATTAAGCAGAATACGCTTACACAGAGCAAAAGGAAATGGAGAACTCTCAAGAGAATTTGTAACACTCATTCTTTTCGAAACAAACATATGACATTTATAAATAGTGCTGGCAACAATTCTCTTATAGCTACTGCAATACTTAAGATGTTTAATTCTTAAATGCCCAATTTTTAAAAAATTGATTTAAAAATGTTTTTTGATTTCCATTTCTCGAATAAAATATGGGAAAAATACATTAAAACAATCCTGTTTCGTTTTAAGTATGGTTTACAGCTGAAAAAAATAGTTTGTTACCCATCAACAATACTGGTCTTTAATCGAGAAAAAAAAATCTTGTTAAAATTCTATAATTTTAAACACAGATGAATTTTAAGAACTAATAATATGGACAAGGAAATTTCTTCAACATTGTAGACTAAAATATGGTAGTCTCACAAACAAAGCAAAAAAAAGATGCAGCCTCAAGTGAAAAAAATCAATTTATTTTTATTTTGTCATGAGCATTCAGGCAGCCACCTATATGTTCTAAATTGATTTAATAACATTTTCAGTATCTATTCTATTGGCAACAACAGGCATTAGAAGTTCAGTCTTATTCTCCAGACTTTAGAGGACAAAATTAGGTATGTTGCTTAAAGGCAATATGGGGCACGAATCAGTACCAAGTAAAGACAATATTTGTATCCAGAGACTAATATAAGAATGAAAAACTATAAAGGGACTTCACCAGACAAAGACATAACCCGAGTTAATGTGTTTTACATACCGTAGGTTTGGCAGACAATTCAATCTTTTAAGTGGTTAAGATGAAAAAAATTAATATCTGGTTAACATCTTTTCTATCTTAATATATATAAAAGATATTGTGGGTATATATGTTTGTATGTATGTTCCGCATCTCTACCAACTATGTTACAATAAATATTTTGATACTATATTAAAGTTTAAAAAATAGCCTTTCAGTGATACAAATTTTATTTGCATTCAAACGGTTGCTCTTATTTCAATAATTTAAAAAATTCAATTGTGTTTAAAATTCAAAATTTGTAGCAATATATTTTTTTATTGTTAAAAACAAGAATACGTATGAAGACCTGTTGCTAAAACATATAAATAAACTTCTGGAAGAATACTAAAGAACAGTTTAAAATCAGATGATTCATAATTTATATTAGGAATAACTATTGATATGGTTTATTTTAACGCTTTTTATTAATGATTTAATTAATTGTCCAAAAACATTCATCAAAATCCTTCTTATATTTCACTATGTATAAACAAAATTTAAAGTAAAAACGTTTCAAACCCTAAAGGAATTTTTATGCATTATAATTTTCTATACAAAAATAGTTTTTCATTAAAAATATTACACATAAAAGTATTTTAATCCCGAGCAATGACGGGCATAACAGCTAGTAATATAAATGTGAAAGTTTGTCTGTTTGTTATGCTTTCACAGCCGAACTACCAAACCGATTTGGATGAAAATTGGCAGAGTTGTAGCTTGAAACCCTGGAACGGACATAGGAGATGTGATTTTATCATAAATTCAATATTTTTGACTACAGACACCAATTAAATAATTAACAAAGAAAGGCCCATTGACTCAGTGATTCGCGATGAAGATTACTACTTTATTTTTCAATCAACTGCCACGTGATCCTTCAGAAAGGCATAAATATATGGAATAAGTTACAGTATACTCCCTATTATAAGTGCGCGGATTATCCGTGCTCATTCCGTACTCACAAAAAAATTTAAAGAGAAACATTTTCATGCTTATCATGCATGTAAAATTGATGTTGGTGTTAGATCGAGAGATTCATTCCGTGAAACTAGTGAGCCGTGAAGGTGGAGGCTAAAGAATAAATTGTTTCTTTCTTCCTCCACGTGCAATCTGTACCGGTTCAACCCCTAATTTTCCGAGAAATGAATCATCCACTTCCTGCTAGCTCATTCTCGTACGAACACACTTCTTCCTGACACATCATTCTTTAACTTCTTCGTCCTCTTTCACTTTCGCACTTGTTCCTTTAGTTTTTGCGTCTTGTTTATCGTCAGTTAGTAGCATGAAATTTTTTACTGGTAAAAATGAGTGGTGTGAAATGAAAACGAATCCTTCAAAAACTTGATAATGGAGAATCAGCTAGAACTGATGCAGAAGATGTACTAAATGAGGGAAATACAATTTCTTGATCTGCTGCTCTACAATCTGTGGAAACTTTGCTTATTATATGGGGCAACGAGGATTTGATTACAGTGACATTACTGCGGTTCGTAAAATATGTGTTGATATACGACAACAGATGAACAAAGAGCAGAAGCAAAGACGCATCACAGATTTTTTTAAGCAGTAAATGTTAAAAGGGAAATTCCTAGTTTGATGTTATACAGAATGTAAATGTAAGTAATTTTCATATTTTTGTACTGATGTTGATTTTTTCTTCAATAAAAAGGAGTTTTCGGATGATCCGTGTTTTTCGTTGTCCATGCGATCCCTCCCGGTGATTAACCCGGATAATCAGGAGTGCACTATATTTTTAAAATCAACTGTCACGTAATCCTTAAGAAATGCGTAAACATGTGGAATAACTTATTTTTAAAGTCAAACATCATGTGATCATAAAGAAAACCGCAATTATGTGATCGTTCTGAGAAAAGAAATAAATAATTAATTTGAGGAATAATAACTGAAATTTCTCAACTCGATGCCTGATTTTAAATTTTTTTAGTTTTCAGTCTATTTAATTTTAGTCATTTATATTTATATCTTTTCCTTCTCAGAATTTATTCAAGAAATTAATGCCGGGACAGAAATCTTTTGACAGACATGATATTGTTGCAATAGTTTTTAGATTAAAATTTTGAAATTAATGTTAATTATAACTAAAGTAAAACATACTAAGATATATTTTGTTTTATGTATTCTTTTAACTGGTAGAAGCGGATGACATATAGCATGGTGGATGGTATATTCCACAGATTGTAAGAACATGATCTTACCATTGAGTACAATGATGTAATTTACAGTAACGGAGAATTAAATTAGGTAGAAGACTTAAGTGATATTGCAATAACTGGTAAAGTTCTATCAAGCTTTGGAATGAGTAGACCGCATAGGATAGAGGAAATTATTAATGACCTAATGCAGAACCTGCCCTATGATACAGAAGAATTGCAACAGCGACTAACTGAGTCAGTTCCACGGTTGAACGCGGGACAAAAAAAAAACATTTTCGATAGTGTTTTGCAACAGATTGAAAGTGTAGAAGGGTGGTTATTTTTTCAGAATGCTCCTGGCGGTACTTGGAAGTCTTTCCTTCTCAATCTGCTCAAATTAACTTAGCTCAAATTCATGAAGACAAAAAAATCTGTTGACGCAGTAGTGAGAGCTATAGAATGTTATAGCATTGTAAGCTCTCTGTTTGGGATAAATGTAAAATATCCGAAAAAAGAACAGTGGATTGAACTATGAAAGATATTAATAACAGCCACAGAATCATGGGAGGGATGGCGGTAGATGTCAGGCAATTTTAGAAAGATTAAACCTTTAATAACTAGTGGATGAATTAAATGCATGTTTAAAGAAGCCTCCGTTATGGGAGCATGCCAAAAAAATTAAACTCAATGCGAATATGAGAGTTCAACTGTTCAACGACACTAAATCAGGACTAATCTTTTGAAAAGTGGTGAAGGTCGGTTTAAAACAGATTCAAACGGTGTATTAAATTGAAAGGGGAAATTTTCAAAATTGTTCATAGCACAAAGGAACTGATAAGCAAGGTTTATCATGAACTACCAGCTAATATGAGAAATAGAGAATGGTAGTTGCATGGGTAATTTTGGCAGTGACTAATGAAAGTTTAAGGTCAGATAAATGGGGGGGGGGGGGGAACATGTCACAAATGTACAGAGTTATTACATAATATTTATCTGTAGATACGGTAACAGGCAACAACAAGTAACATCACATCCTGTAGAGTTCTTCCAACTCCTTAGAATTGTCAGGGGTACCTTCTAAAAAACTGAGATTAAAAGTCGGTGTGCCAGAACTATTGATATGTAACCTCAATAAACTGAGACTGCGCAATGGCACATGGTTACAAATAACATACGTAGATCAAAACATTGTGCTAGCAACTGTTATGACTAGTATAGCGAGAGGAGAGAGTGTTTTAAGTCTATGCATTCAGATAATACTGAAGGTTTTACCATCCCATTTTTAAAGGTAACAATTCCCTTTAAAATTAGCAATTGCCAGGCTCAGAACCAGACACTCAAAGGGGCAGGCGTACATTTGGAAAACCATATTTTCCCCATAGGCAACTATATGTGGCGTTTTCACGTGTGTCCAGCCCACAAAACCTCTACATCCATGGAAAAAACGTAGTACAAAAAACGTAGTATACAAAAGTGTGTTAGCATAGATAAACAAATTACCTAAGTATAACAGCAGACACATGTACAATACACTCCTGTTAGTCGTACAATTATGTATTATCAACTGACAAAACTTTTAATTTTCCCTTTCAACATGTAGCAAAACATTTACATTCGTGAATTTAAAAAATTAATAATTCAGATTCTTCGCACACAAAGTCGCAGGTAACAGCTAGTAATAAAATAAAAATTAAAACCTTTAGTGTAGAAGTTAAATTAACTAATCAGTACTATCATTGAAAATTCCAATAATAGATATAAAGAGATTATATTATGTCGTAATGAATAATCACACACTTATTTGCCAAAATTAGTTAATTTCACTCAGAAGTATAGAGAGATATTATATCTGATCATAATAAAATTATATGTCATTAATTTTGTGATGTTGCTAATACATATTTGTATCATATCGTGTTCAAAGGTACTCTGAAAGTAATAAACATAAATTGTAAAAATTTGCAAAAATTATATTTATACGAAGAATTAGTGTTTGCCATAAAATTATTTATTTTTACCATTGCCAAGTTTTAAAGGATACTAATTTGATTGTAAAACTTAAGAAAAAATTTTTTCCTTGGGGAATAAAATTAAATGATAGTCAAAACATGTATTAACCTTTTCCAATCGGCGGTACATACGCTGTACAGAAAAAAAAAATTCCTTTTACTTCGGCTGTGGTACTACTGCTGTACCGAGCGATTGAGAGACTTTTCCTACCCCCTTTTTCCCTGAAGAGGAATTTCCTCAACCCATTTACGACCTTTGTCCGAAATTGGGTGGGGATGTTTTTCGCCAATGTCATCCGTTGTGTGTGCATTGGCGAGGTTTTGGAAACAATTTCCAAGTCTCAAAATAGATACACCATTCGATACTTTTACGCTGTCTATAGCAGACTGATTTTTCTTTTCTCGCGTCTTTTCATTAAATTTTTCTCGAATGCCTCAGAAATATCTCACGCAAATGGAGATTGAGAATGTGATGAAGGATTTAGACGCAGAAAATTATGATGACAGTGATTCAGATTGTGAAGAAGAATTAGAAAATAGCATTTTGAAAGTTAATAATGAAGTTAATTTAGATACATCAGCAAATTTTGTTGAAAATGTAGAAAGTTTATTTTCATGGAAAGATGTAGAAGGATCTGAAGCGAAAAATGTATTGCCATTTTTGGGAAAAGTCGGGTTGAAATTTGATAACAGCAATTATAAAAATGAATACGATTTTTTCAAACTGTTATTCACGGATGAAATATTATCAGTTTTGGTCAAAGAAACCAATAGATATGCTTCGGATATAATGAATATCCATGGAGAAACATCTGATAAAAGGAAACATGCGCCTGAATGGAAACCAACTGACAACAATGAAATTCTAAAATTTCTTGGTTTGGTGTTACTGATGGGACATATTGAAAAAGACAGCCTACAGGATTATTGGACAGTTAATGATCTAATTGAAGCTCCTGTTTTCAGAAAAGTTATGCCTCATGATCGTTTCCTAATAATTTTTAAATTTTTGCACTTTTCCGATAATAGTTTGAAAGAATGCAGAGATTCTCCGACTTACGACAGACTCTGGAAAATAAGAAAAATTTTTGAGTGTTTCAATAGAGCATTTAAAGAAGTGTATGATCCCACAGAAAATTTATCTTTGGATGAAGTTATAATTAAATTTAAAGGAAGAGTGTTATTCCAACAATACATTCCAAAAAAGCGCAAACAGTGGGGGATCAAAATGTATAAAATTTCTGATGCCACAGGCTATACATACAATATGAGAGTATATCTGGGAAAAGATAAATTAAAAGAAAACCTATCACCCTCTGCATCATATAATGTTGTTTATACAATGGCAGAGTGCGTAAAAGATAAAGGTCATAAGCTATTTATGGACAATTTCTTTTCCTCACCAAAACTTTTTCATGACCTTTTAACAGAAAAAAAGATTAATTCCTGCGGAACGATACGCTCCAATAGAAAATATTTTCCAAAGGATTTAGCCCCTAAAAAAATGAAACAAGGTGATGTTGCTGCAAAATTTTGCAATGGAATGACAGCGTTATGCTGGAAAGACAAAAGACACATGTATATGCTGACCAATATGCACAGTCCCAAAAATGAATTTGTTGTTGAAGAGCGAAAAAGATGCAAAAGAAAATTTGAAGATGAAGTTGTTGAATGTGGAATAAAAAAATTAACTACGAAACCAAAAATAGTGGCAGATTACAACAAACACATGGGATATGTTGATTTAGGGGATCGTATGGCATCCACCTATACTTTCACTCAACGAACTAGGAAGTGGACAAAGAAATTATTCTTTAGCCTAATCGATATTGCTGTTTTAAATGCGTTTTTGATGTTTAAGTCAAACCAAACTAAGTCAAATTTCAGTTTAAAAGAATTTAGAATGAATTTGATCACATCTTTGATAGGAAATATAAATTCTAAAGTTGCAGAGCCTTCAGTGACACCAAAATTGAAATCAAATGATGATACAAAATTTTCTCATTGGGCAATTGACGAAAAGAAAAGAAGCAGATGCACATGTTGTGCTAAGAAGGATAAACAAAAAATAACCACTATAATTTGTAAGGCATGCAATGTGGCTCTATGCATTGACCAGAACTGTTTTGAAGAATATCACACAATTTATTTAAAAATGATATAACACATAAACGAATGAAAAACATACAACAGAAGTTAATAAAAATTTTGAAAACTGATTCAATTTCAATGGGAAGGAAAGTAATAGGGAAACTAAGAAACAAGCCAAAAAAAGGCTCTTTTTAGAGCCAAAAATTTTAAAAAGTAGAACTCACATTTTTTGCATATTTAAAACAGATTTTTAACAAAAGCATCACTTAGAACAAATTTTTCATTTTTTTAAAAGAGATTTAAGACTTCATTTTTTTTTATAAACTGAAATTATTCAAAAAATAAAATAGAAATTAATAGTAATTATGTTCGTAAGATTAAAATTCGGAAAAAAAGATTTGTCACAGCAAAAATTGTTTTAAATTATTTTCATTGAAATATAAGAAAATTAGTTAAAAGTTTTGATTTCGTTTAATGTAATATTACTTCACTCAGTAGCTTTGAAACGTATTCATTTACTTTTTTTTTTTTTAATTTTTAAATCATATTTACTCATTTTTGAACACAAATATATGGAAGACATTTATTTCTTTGTGCACTAACACTTTCAGGGGCACATAAATATATTTTAATTGTTTTTCGAATATATTTGAACAAATGTAGTCTCTGAAACTCATAAATCTAAAATATATTAAAAAAATCGCATTCCTAAGAGGCGAGTTGGAGGTGGTTTTATGCTGTAGGACACCGCCCTTGTAGGTCATGAATCTGCTTAATTTTTCAGATATCAATTTGACTGAAAAATAACACATGGAATGATAATTATGGATTGTTATATTGTTTAAAATAACTAAAATTATAAATTTTATCAAAATTAAATTATATATAATTAGTTACATATTATTTGTTATGATAATTAGAATAGTCTTGATATTCTATAATTGAACAAAATAGGATATGAAACCGTAAGAAAACGTAAATTACATACTAATTTATTCTTGAATGCAGTAGGAAATTTTATGAAAAACAATTTCTATCTATTTATAAACTGTGAAACTATCATTTATTTATTGAATGCAATGAACTCCTCATCCAACGACAGCTTCTCAAAATAGTTAAAAGTTTCCAAAGCATTTAGGTTAATGCGTGGAATATTCAGAAAAATTCCTTTTAATAAAATAATATATTCGTTTCAAATATATATGTTTTAAAATTACAAACTATGCTAAAGTTATGATTTAAAAGTGCCATTTTCATGAACGGAAAGGGGTAAAATGCAGCTATATTTAGAAAGACGCTAAAAAAATGATTCTCCCTGTTCTCTTTTAGCTAAACAGGTATCTTTTTATTAAAAAAGTTTTTAATTAGTGATTTTCCACCCATATCAACATCTGTGGGAAACATGTGTTAGTAAAGAAGCAAGCATTCGTGATAACGTTTTTATGAAAAGGTTCGCATTTGAACTTGTGTCTATGTGCTTGTGCAATGAAGAATAGCTATACAGGATTGACCACTCCCTGGGTGGGCAACACATTGTTAGCCATTTCCAGCAGTGTTCACATGGACAGGCAATACCGTAAACTACTATCAGCTGTAAACGGCTTTATTCATAAAAGAGTGTTCCTTTGTCCAAAACGAAGACACAGAAAATAGTCAGTGATACAGTGCGAACATCTGCGATTATGTTCTTTGCAACTTGGTGCCCAAATTGGGCATTATATAGTGATAAACACTGAAACAGATAAATGAATTTCTAAATTGAAGATCTTGGCACTTGTATAGAAAACATATCTTACTATAACGGAGAAACAACGAATGACTTTCTTAAGGAACACAAAAAAATTAGATAAATTTAAGAAATGATTATAAAAAAAATTCAGGAACCATTTTAGCACTCAAATAACGATAGCATAATGTATTATTAATTTTTCTATAATGCTTTTGCTATATTTAAACAATAGATATCAAAACATTTTGCTTCAGAATAAGTTTATTACGTAATTTGTGGAGATTAAAAAAATTACGAATGAAACAAATAATTAACAATAAATGTAAGCCCCTTTTCTATATATGATTATTATTAAATATTTGTTTTATATAAATTTTACTCTCTTAGTTCTTGAAGTTCTGTTCTTTGAACTCTTGTAAAAGATCTATTTTAATTTAATAATTTGCTTAGAAAAAGAAAGCCTGCATGTTGCAAAATGCACGATACTCATAAGAAAATAAGTATCAAATGTGGAAAGGGAGAATTTAGAAAAAAAAAAAAATTATCGCAACATGTGTAGCCAAATATAGGAACCTTTCTAACGCGGGAACAATTACTGACTAAAATTCGGCAACCATTCCCCTCTCCCCATTGTAAAACGAGCAATACCACATGGGGTGAAATGCTCATACTGTGCTTTCGAGTGGGGGTAAGAAATTTTCTCTTTGATGGAAAAGGCAGCCGCAAGGAAGGGAATATTTTCGCCGATTTCTGCCGATTCCTACAGGTTAATCAAATTGCCATTCCTGTTTCTTCCCATCAGTAGAGTTACAAACCTGCAACTTTTGGTTAAGCCTTGAATTTCAAGCACATAGCATCAAAATTTCTTTAGTTTCCCGAAAGCATTCCTTTGCTTTGAGATACAATAGTTTTTTGCAATTTCTAATTAAAGAAGTGTGAGCAATGAATAAGATGCAAGAATATTATGTCTGTTTAAATGAGCATAATGATTGAAATGGCAAAAATGCTTTAAATTCTTGATATATATATTCGGAAAATATTTTAAAATCCAGTATTTAAAAAACTGCCTTCATGCTTTACCTACTTTAGTATTTTTATGCTTATATTATTTTTACTCATATGCTTAACTTCTATCCTTTCTGAATCCAGCAATAAATCATTTCTTTCAAACAAAACATACTTAAAGAAACTCTAAAAATAAATTGCATATAATAATATTATAAATGATACCGAATAGCCGACTGTAACGCTTGGATCCAACTTTGGGCATCACCGGGAACTTTTGACATGAGCAAATACGATATATTCCAGCATTTCACCTGAAGAGAAACAGTTTTTGGTACAAAAAAAATACTCACATTTTAAAGTTACAGTTTGTTATTAATATTTGTTTACAAAGATTAAATTCTGAAACTTTCTTGAATAATTCATTAAATTATAAGACTTAGCATTGACTTTTTTTACTTTCTTGTATACAAAGAGAAAGTATTGTAATCGTCAAAAAATTTGAACTCGAGATTTTGATGAATCTCCACATTTTAGACCTCCCAAGTCTGAAAAACACAATTTTGGTATTATTTCTGTCTGTAACACGATAACTCAAAAACTGTGAGCACCAGTAAGATGAAATTTGGTATGTGATCTTTGGACATAATTTGTAGGTTTCTATCAAATTTTGGACAAAATCCATCAACAGGAAGTCTGTCTGACTGTGTTCATGTGAACACTACAACTCAAAAACTTAAATAGCTATATAGATAAAATTTGGTACACAGTTTTATCACCAGGAATGGAAGTCTGTATCAAATTTTGGGCCAAATCCGTCAAAGGGTTGTCTGTCGGTCTGTATAATCACATACTTGTGAACATTATAACTCCTAAATACAACTACTTGGATAAATAAAAATTGCTATGAGGTCTGCTAACACTAATTGTAGATCCATGCACAATTTTCATTTCAATCGGTTGGAAAAAAGGCGTTCAAATTGCCAATTCGTCTTCTCTCATCCCACAATGATGAGAGGCCATTATTGCATAATAATATGATTCATTTGTGCTACCTCCTTTCCGCTTCTACCTACACCCTTTCGCCTTTCGTGCTTGCTGAAATAAATTCGCGGAGTTATGAGCATACAGAAAATTTGCACTTTTTATCCGCACGAGGGTATGGGGACCTTGGTTAAGGAGTATACAAGAAAGTTTAGAGGAGGCCACTGCCGCTGGTTTCCCAATGAAATCTATCAATAAAAAAAGTTTAAAAAAATTATCAAAATGTTTCCATAAAAAATAATCAGTGAAATGGGAGATTTAATTAATGATTTGATTCTAAGGTCTTTATCTTTTAAATAGATATTAAAATTGTTTTTAAAAAATGCCTATGCAAGTAAATGAAGAAAAAAAAGTTTTCTTTTATCAGTATTTTAAAAAATCAGTTCAGAATGATGAAATTTCTTTTTTTAAAAATCTAAAAAAATTCTTTGCAACAATACCCAAACATAAATATAACAGTTGGATGTACTTCAGAGCTGTGATTCAATTGCTCTCAAGAGCCTGTTAAGTTTAGAATTTTAATTCCACATTCTATTAAAGTGCAAATGCTTCGTAAATGTTGTGGGTGAAAATATTACACCAGGAATTAACCTCCAAATTCCGGCAAGTCCTGAAACTAATTCTTCCATTGCCACATGTGATTTATACTTGCTCTTAAAGACTACATTCTCTTACTATTATTCCGATATTTCTTTTAAAATATGCTGTTTTGGAAGAAATACTGGGCTTTAAAAAATTGTCAGGTTTGATAATCTTGGATTATTAATCTCTTATTGGCTAAAATAACTTTCAAAATCCTGTTATGTATTTTTAGTAATACATGCAAAGCTGCTTCCTCTAATAGGTAATATACACTATATGCCCAAAAGTATCCGGACACTTGCAGATTTTCACATTTTTTAGAATTTCTCCGGAATGATTTAACCGACTGCCTTTAAACTTCGGACATGTAAAGAATAGACAATAACTCACATTTTACATTGAAGATTCGGTCCTGAGGGCAATTAGGGGGCCGTCTACAAACTGATGAAGACAAAAATGTTTTTGGCCCACCCCGCTTCACAGAATACTGATAACAAGATGAAACGTTCAGAAATGGTAATTTTTAATGTGCATAATATTTACAGAAATTTGTGGAAACTCAGCGCAAATATTTGGGAAGATAAAGGTTTTCTTGAAAAATCTCAAATTTTCCCACCTGTTTTTTGCTTATAACATGCAGAGTTTTCTGTTATATTATACGAAACTTACAGAAAAGATGGCAATATGTTACAGAAGCATTTGTGTCAAACTTTGGAAAAGAATTGTTGAATGTTACAGGAATTATGAGGAATTTTAGTAAATAGTGTTTTACTGCGCATGCGCAAAACATAGTGTAATTTTTCTTTCACATCTTTAAAGCCAGATATATAGGGCAACTTATATAAAAATATTCAGTTCAATATCATTAGATTCAGAAAGATATCGGCATTACAACGAGCAGAATTTTAGCTCCTGTCGAAGAGGAGCTATAAGATGAGGGGTTGTACACAAATTGATATTTTTTAAACTTATATCTTTAAATAGTTATATTGAATTGTATAGTGGTTAGAATTTGCTGAATACCCATGAACACATCTAATATTCGTAACGAATAAAAAAAATATATATGTAGAATTATTAAAATATTTTAAGAAAAGAAATTAATTAGATAAAAAATCGTTTCGCCATAAAATAAATATATTTAAAAATATCGTTTGGCCGTAAAATTGTAATATGCAACTTTTTAATAATCATGTAAATAATGTAATTAAAGTAATAAAATGTTTGTTATTTATAGTGCCTAATTAGCTGGAATTTAAGTTATGCACGTAATTGATAAGTGTTCATGGGTATGCAGCAAATTCTAACCGCTATACAATTCAATATAACTATTTAAAAATATAAGTTTAAAAAATATCAATTTGTGTACAACCCCTCATCTTTTAGCTTCTCTTCGTCAGGAGCTAAAACCCTGCTCGTTGTAATGCCGATATCTTTCTGAATACTAATGATATTGAACTGATTTTTTTTATATAAGTTGCCCTATATATCTGGCTTTAAAGTTGTGAAAGAAAAATTACACTATGTTTCGCGCATGCGCAATAAAACACTATTTACTAAAATTGCTCATAATTCCTGTAATATTCAACAATTCTTTTCCAAAGTTTTACACAAATGCTTCTGTAACCTATTGCCATCTTTTCAGTAAGTTTCGTATAATATAACAGAAAACTCTGCATGTTATAAGCAAAAAACAGGTGGGAAAATTTGAGATTTTTTAAGAAAATCTTTATATCTTCCCAAATATTTGCTCTGAGTTTACAAAAATTCTTGTAAATATTATGCACATTAAACATTAGCATTTCTGAAAGTTTCATCTTGTTATCAGTATTCTGTGAAGCAGGGTGGGCCAAAACCCCTTTCGTCTTCATCAGTTTGTATACGGCCCCCTAATTGCCCTCAGGACCGAATCTTCAATGTAAAATGTGAGTTATTGTCTATTCTTTACATGTCCGAAGTTTAAAGGCAGTCGGTTAAACCATTCCGGAGAAATTCTAAAAAATGTGAAAATCTGCAAGTGTCCGGATACTTTTGGGCATATAGTGTATCTTCTAACTGCCTGTATACCATGTTTAGTCGTTTATTAAGCGAAATTTTAAATTTTCATAAAGAACAAAATTAAAAATTGGGAAAAAATACGCTTTCCAGTTATCTGAAACAAATTGTAGACAATATATAGAGGTAATATTTTCATTTCCAAATTTTAAAATATGCATTTCTGCAATTATAGAAAGTCTAAATTTTGTCCAAGTAGAAATAAAATTTATTTTTAATACACAAACGAGAGTAATATGAATAAATTTAATTACATGTTGTATATTTTTTTAAAATATTTCTTGCCATTGGTATGGAAACTCTAAAATAAGAAAAATAAGCATTAAAAAAGTCACTACTTAATAAAATAAAAAATACAACATACATGAATATTTAATAATACAAATTTCAGAAATGCTTTATTGCTGATAAAAAATAAAATAAATAACCAATAAGAACAAACCTTAAAAAGGCTCCCTTTGACAGAAGGTGAACCAGAAGCAAAATTTACAGAACATGCATGCAATGGTAGCAGGGCACAACATTTTAAGGAATCTTGAACATGCCATTCAAATGATTTTTTCTGGATTTTACAAATTAACAGTGCATCATCAAATAGTATGAATGCCAATTTCTTTGTCTTATTTGATTTGTAATTGACCTGGAATTTAAAACATAAAAATTATGTTTTTTAAAAAATAGATTAGCACTTTTGTTATCTTTGTGATAGTTTTTAAATTCTGAACACAATATTAACAAAACAATACCTTCAATTGATATTGGTATCAAAAATATAAAGTATTTAAGATGCATATTATATTTAACGAAATCATATTAGTTCAAATCATTTGTGACAATACTCTGACAAAGAATCTCTAACCCCTATCCAGTCAGTGGCCGATTTTGTAAATATGAGGCCACAGGTGCAAAATTATTCTGAGGCCTCTCCTAGAAAAACTCTGTTGATGATAAAATCGTAACATAAAATAAACATACTTTTGCTTTTCATATTATGCCTATGTTTATCTTCTAAAATTCTGTATTTAATTTCAAACTAATTCTTATATTGTTATTTACTGAATCTCTAACACGTTTATTAACCCCTAATTTTTACAAAGATTACTTTATTTTTGACAAATTGTATAAATGCCGATTACTTAATTATTTTACATTATATTTCCGAACATTTCGTTTCACTGTTTTCACTCATTTAAAGGGGCGAAAATTTTCTGTGAGTTGTGGATTACTCTAGGAACAAGATTGCCATTTCGCAAATTTTCCATCGGCTAAGAACTGTGAAGTACGTGGAATAGATTTTGATGCCTTCTAGAGTCTCAAGGTACAAGGCGACCACCTCCAACACCTGTGTGGGAAAACCGCCACTGTTTCTAATCCCATTTATCATCCAAATGAACATAAGGTAGATAAGCCAAATTCATTATTTTTTTTTTACAAGACTAGCTACTAAAATGAGCTAACATTTCAATTGTTCACATCTTAGTAAACTAAACATGAGCAATAAAAAATGAATTTTCTTCTATATCTGAGATTTATTGCTATGGTGAATTTAAGCTGAATTTATACCGATAATAACTTTTTTTATTGGTAAATGAAACATACCAGGAAAAATTAATCAACAAAATATGTTTTTAATTTTTTAATAGAATTTCTAGTTTTGAAGGTAACTACTTTTTAAAGAGTGAAATAAGACAAAATACATACTTTATATAAACATCCTTCTTTTAATAATATTCTGGAAGGATTGAGAATTCTGGGCTGCCGATCAATTAGAAGTCGTTGTATTTGAAGGAGCTTTAAAGCATTATTAGGCAATGAAGCTTTAAACATCACATCATCAAATGTATATTGAATAGATTCTAGAATATCTAAAGTGCAAATTCATAAACAATGCATCAAAAATAAGTAACTGGCATATATATTAATGTAATCTATCACTTTCATAATCTTGCAATGTACAGTACAAGAAACAAAATTATCTTAGTCAAATTCTTCTAAAAGAACCTCAAATAGAAAGAAACAAGCAGAACTGGAAAAAAAAACAGTAAAAGCATTTTATAATAAATAGACACATAACTGAGCGAAAACATAAAAATACTCACTTAATATGCATTGTTATATTTTGACAATGAGAGACTGGGGCAGAAAGAAGGGGGGAAAAAGGCAACTGAATTTCTAGCAAAAAAAATCGTCCAGTGGTTTATAGTTAAAAATGACCACTTCCAACTAACTGAAAAACATAATTTTTCTTTGATTCCATATATGTAGCTCATATCAAGTTAAAATTTCTTTTTTCTTAGCTTGAATACTTCAGACTAAGAGCTTATATCATTTTTTCTGTTTCTGTATCAAACAAGTGACTATACACAGTAGAGTCCCACTAATCCAGACTAGATGGGATAGGACCCAGTCTGGATCACCAAAAGTCTGGACTAAATGAAATTTGTCTTAAAATGCATACAATACAAGTTTTAGATAGGTAAAACTATAAAACTTGATTTTTTTAATAAATACAAACTTTAACTATACCTTAATTTTAATACTACTGTAATCGTAGACCTAAGTTTTCAACCTACGAACTGATGTAGGATTAACAAAACATAGTTATACATAATTAAGATTCAAAATTTATTGATTGTGCAGTACAAAAAAAACCCCACAGTTCATTACTAATAATTAAGAATTTTAAAAAAAGAAATATTAAATTCTGAATGGGACTATAAAATAAAACTACAGTACTATACTGAAAACAAAAATGTTTTTAGACTCATTGGAAAAAGTCCTTAATGTTCTTTTGCTTTAAAGAAGACTGACATCATTTTGTTGCACAATCTCATAGGTGCCTCAATGTCAGTAGCTCAGCAGATGATATATCACTTTGTTTCTCGAAGTATGCCATCAATTTCTCCAGCATTGCATTCACTTCACCATTAGTTAGGTCAACTGGTTCCTCTGTAATGTTGTCATCTTCCAAACTGTTATTCACTGTTGCCGTGTTTGCAATGCATGCTTCCACAATGTCATCTTCACTTAATTTGATGACCAATATCATTGTCACTGCTCATCCACTCAGAAATATCATTTTCTTCCACATCGTTACTACCCTCCAACTATTGACAAACTTAAACGAAGACAGCATCACCATTTGCAATTGGTTGGTTTTCATCCTGTTCCTGGTTTTCTTGTGGGATGCTAATCCACAGCTTTTTAGAAGAGTTGCTGGATTAATTTCTTCCCATGCTTCTGCGCCTAAATAAATGACAGTCTTTATTGTCACTTTTTTTAAGAAGATCTATGAAATTACATGATGGGTCTGCTTCTCGTTCTAAAAAGACGATATAAACCTTTTCCTATATTGCTGTTTTGTTGTTTCAATCACACCTTGATCCATTCATTGAATCAAAGCTGTGAAGTTCGGTTGCAGAAATTTCACAAAAATGGTCCCCCTCTCACAATTCTTCTTCAGTTAGGTGGCATGGTGCATTATCTATGAACAACATAACTTTTTCCAGGAAATTTTCCTCTTTAAAAAACTTCTTTGTTGAAGGCACAAATTTTTCAAAAACCAATCGTTAAAAATTTGTCTATTCATCTATTTGTGATTGTGCTGGGCTGGGAGAACATTCGGATTGATATTTATAAGGTCCCTGGAGTTGGCCGATTTCCTGATTACCAAAACTAGAAGTTTTACAAGCAAGGCAGAAAAGTTGCCTGTTCTTTCTTTACCTTATGGCCTTTGTCTACTGAATCAAGTTTTGAGGCCAGTAATTTTTTAGAAGCATTTTGTAATTTAACTCCGTTTCATCACCATTAAATATTTGATAAAGCTGCAAGTTTTCATCTGTAACAAACTTTTCAAATTTAACTTCAAAAACTTCACTGGCAATATTGCCACCTGATAAAATTTCATCACTTACACCAAGTTCACGAAAGCCATGTCATTCCTTACATCGACACAATCACCCAAAACTGACAGTAAAAATAGGGTCCCCTTTTAATTTTTCATTCAATTTTAGCGCAACTGCTTGTAACGTTGCACCAATAGTGAAACACCTTGTCCATGCTGATGGCAAAATGAAACGTATAAAGCATCGTCTAAAGTTTTGTTTGTTGGTTTTTATTAACAAGTTTCTTTTGCCTATACTGTTTTCGCTAACCAGTTTGGCACAAAAATCTCCAATTTCTTTCTGTTTGTTTTTTCCATTTTGAAAAAGTTCGTTTTCCCACTCCTAAATCAGTTGTGATTGTATTTAGTGATTGCCATGCATTAATATGAAACAAAGCTAGAATTTTTTTCTCCATTGTCACAAACACTTTCTTCCATTTAATTGCCATTTCTACACACAATCACTCGCATTGAATGGTACATAAAAACAACAAAACGCAGCCATAATGGACTCACAATTAATACGGTAATCAACTGAAGCAGAGGAAACAAAACAAAATGAAAAAAGGTTTTCTAAAATCAACTGCAGGGAGTGAGCGACTTCCTGGAAAACAGGATGCACACATTATTATTTTCACAATGACCTCTCACTAAAATTAGTATATCCTTTTCTTTTTTTTTTTTTAAATCCTGTGTAGATTATCCAGTTGTTTAGACAAGCAGGGTCCAGAAGAGCGGGACTTTACTGTAGTTGATAATTATTGACTTCATATCTAACAAACTTTTCACATTCTGAAATGATATTAGGCAAATTATCTGCTAATTTCGAAGAAGCAATGTAAGTAATTGTTTCATTATGTAAAATAGGATTCATGCTATTAAATTTAGAACAGATAAACTTCTTTAAGGATAGATTTTTGTTTTTGCACAAAATATACACAGTCAAGGTATGTTTTACAATCCTCCTTAATGGATTAACATTAGAATTCCTGATAATTTCTGCAGTGATAGAATTAAATTATCACGAAGATTTTTCTAAACATTGGACCAAATAACATAA
Source organism: Araneus ventricosus (assembly GCA_013235015.1). Classification (NCBI taxonomy): domain Eukaryota; kingdom Metazoa; phylum Arthropoda; class Arachnida; order Araneae; family Araneidae; genus Araneus; species Araneus ventricosus. The sequence continues at coordinate 269,443 of BGPR01000930.1, forward strand.
TAATTCTCAAATGAAATAATTATTGCAAATATCTGAAAATGAAAGTTTCTAACAGAATCTTTACAAACGAACATTTTAATAGAAAAATAGCGAGACTACTGCTGTTGTTTGATATCAAATCACAGGGTGCATACTGAGAAATTGCTGCAAAAATTAAGCACTTTTTAAGCACCTTAGCCAAAAAAATTAAGCACCTTTGTGCATGCGTGCATACGTAGACCTACGTATTTTCTAAGCATAGGATAATTTCTATTTTATAATAATGCATAGTTTTTATTGAGAAATTTAAAATATATATATTTTTTAATTTTAAATATGTATTTTTAAATTTTAATATTTATTTCTGTATTTGCACAGTGCAAAACAAAGGATGTCTTTTTGATTTGACAAAAAAATAAAAATGATAACGCAAATTATCATTACCAAAAATTAAGTCAACTTTTATAAGATTAACAATAAAAATCTGGGTCCTTTTACAACATTTCTTAAAATTAACAAATTTTGATAAACATTCCAGAATTTCAAAATGCCCATTGTTGAAGAAAGAGGGAGCGAAAAAAAGGCCATTTAGCCCAATCAACGAAAGGTTTGAAAAAAACATTAAATCATATAGTTTTGAAAATTGGTACACATATTCGTGAGGGGCTCCTGATGAACATATTAAAAGTCCCTGGGCCTGGGAGGAAACTCATGCCGCCATCTTGGATTTCACCCCCCCCCCCCTTTTGTTTCAGTTTTTCTTGAATATCTCTCGAAAACTATTCAGTTTTCAAATTACAATTGATTTAACAAATTAAAGAGCATAAAATTCCCTAAAATACATGCTTTTATTTTCCTTCTAGCTTTAGTAGTTTCCGAGATAATGGGTCTCAAATTTGGCCACTATCTTGGATTTCATGCCACTGTTTTTATTTTATTTTTTTAATATCTCAAAAACTATTCAATTGGTAAATTTAATTTAATCAGCAAACTAAAGAGCGTAAAATTCCCTACAAATACTTGCCTTAATGTTTCTTCTATCTTTAATAGTTTCCGAGGTTTAATGGAGCTCAAAATTTTCCGCCATCTTAGATTTTATCTCCTTTTTTAAAAATTTTTCTTGAATATTGCGAAAACTATTTAATTTTGAAATCACACATGACACAACAAATTAAAGAACGTAAAATTCCCTACAAAAGCATACTTTTATCCTTGTTGTAGCTTTAATAGCTTCCGAGATATTTAAGAGAAATTAAAAAAGGGATGATGAAATTCCAAGATGGTAGCAAGCTTTGAAGCCCATTATCTCGGAAACTATTAAAGCTAAAACAAAAATAAAAGCATGTATTTGTAGGAAATTTTAAGCTCTTTAATTTGCTCAGTCAGTTGTAATTTGAAAACTTAATAGTTTTTGAGATATTCAAGAAAAACTAAAAATGAGGGATAAAGAAAGTATGTTCAGCGGGAGTCCCTCACGAAGATGTGTACCAATTTTCAAACAATATGATTTAATGATTTTTTCACCTCCATTTTGGACCTTCATTGACTGGACAATAAGCATTATCTTAACATGTGTCGACAATCCTGTATCTATCTCACCCTGGATTCCTTTCCCGAATTCTTCCCTTGTGTCAGTTTTCTTTCTCGATACATTCAGTATTCTTCCAGTTTTATGATTACGCTTTCGATTTATCATATTTAGCATCTGGGGTAACAGAAAAAAGAAGAATGTTTTCATTGCACTTCTAGAGAAAATTAAGCACTTTTTAAGGACCTTTTTCAAAATGAAGCACTTTTAAGGTGCTTAAAAATAGTTTTCAAATTTAAGCACTTTTCATGATGGTATGCATCCTGAACAGCTAAAAAAAAAGTTGTTCATTTTGAACAAATTTTTAAGAAAAATATTTTACAAAAATTGACAATTCAAGTACCAATGAAACATTCAATAAATGCATATCATTTAATTTAATAATGAAAAGACTACAAACAAATTTATATCAAAAAAGTATCAAAATAATGAATAAAAGCAACATTATATATAAAGTTTAAATTATAAGCATTTAAAATGGTTCAGAGTTTGAACTTGCATATATAATAATCATGTTTACGAGATTGAAAAATATTATAAACCTACTTAAATATCCACTTAATTAAGTAAATAATAATAGACTTAAAAACCTTTGTAATCTTCATTTTCAGGAACTGCATCACATAAATTCTGAAAGATTTCTTCAAACCTTTAAGAAAAGTGCTAATATTTGCTTTGGGATTTTAAGAAATACATTCTGCAAATTTAAAATACTTCAAAATAAAAATTTATGAAGAATATAACTGAGGTATCTGAACATTGTATATAAAAACATTAATAGACAAAGCATTTTTTTCAAACTTGGAAAAAGACAAAAGTTGAAATAACAAAAAAATAATTTAATTTTGCCATCCCCCCCCTTAAAAAAATTATTTCTATAAATGTATAGCATTTTTAGCAATTTCTCTGCAATTTTAATATAATTATAAAATATCATATTCTTGAAATGTAAGATTTTGTAGACTATAAAGAAAAATTCATTCTCTACAATTAGAGAAAACCTTATTGTTTATAAAATTAACACATTTACTCAGTTGCATCTTTCTGTCAAAGTAAAGTTGACTTTCTCTACAAAGAACTGCAAATGTTAAATATTTCCTTAAATTTCCATGAAAGTGCATGCAAGCTGGCACTAAGATACAAACAAACCATAGCTTGATCAATTAATTCTTTTTTAAAACTTAATAAAAGCATATTTTTATCCTAAATTTCAAAATAAAAATATTTAATATGCATTCGATTCATTATATAAACATACATTAATTGTCATTACAGTATTGTTTTTATTTATTAATATCATAAGTACCATGGCAGTTGAAATATAGAATAAATCAACCATAAACTTGTGCTCTTAACCCATTAACGCCCAACGTCCTATTTATAGGATAGTTACATTTCACTTCCGTGGCTGAACCAAACGCATTCCATTGTTTTTGATTTTTTGCCTCGTTTATGAAGTCAATAGGTATTACCAAACTCCTAAATAGTTTTCAGCAGGTATAAACCACCAGTTAGCCAGATTCTGAAGTCAAAGTGTCATTGTTTTGTATTTTTTTTTTTTTAATTTTTTGTTTGATTTATTTTTGAGATAATGCAACGAATTAGAAAGTGATTTTTTTTTAATATTTTACTATATTTCAAGAATCTTTAATAGTTATGTAAAAAAAAAGTTTTTGAAAATGATTTTTTTGACAATTTTCTTAAATTTTTTTTCCAAAAAAATAGAGAAACAAAAGGAAAAATTTTTTTCTCTGATTTTAATTTTACTTCACAATTAATTTAGTCTTGGTGTTGTAAACTTCATTTAATAAAAATTTATTGAAATCTATGCTTTAAATTAATCTGGGCATTAATGGGTTTAAAGTATTGAAGCATTTCCTTTAAAGCTCGTATTAGAAAACAAATGCAGAAGAAATGGGGAATGCTAATGTTTTGAAGCTCATTTTGTTAAATAAATGAATAATAAATTTGTTACTTTGTATAAAAATTCTATTGAAAATACTACTTACACTTGTTTTTCTGAACAATGAAAATATACTTACTTGGAAATAAGAGAAGTAGGAGATTCAAAAAAATCACTGGTGGTAAACTCATTTTCATGAAATTTGCAAGTTTTCTAAAATTATTAAAATCTCTGATTATATTTCACTCTTATTACATAGCAATATAATCAATTATTTTTTGATGATTACAATTCATTCTCTCTATATATTTTGCACACGAGAAAGTAAAAAGTACAAAAAAATCTATATATATAATTCTCTTATGTGGCACTAAAAAAGGGTAGAATTTCTTAATCGCTGTTTGGCAACAGCTCGCAAGTTTGATTTATTTACAATGGCGAAAAGTCTGAGACAACGATTTATTTTTTGAGTTAAATAATTTGAACAAAAAAAGTTTAAGTCTTGCAGTTTCGATTAGGCAAATGAATGAATGTCTCCTTAATATATCCTTTTTAGTTAAAAGGTTGAGGAATGGGCTATTTCATCTTTCGATTACTCACATTTTCTGAGTTTTAAAAAACATAAGTGGCTACCCAGAGAAAAATGTTGTACCTTTCTTGACTAAATTGTAACTGGAGAGAGTCTGAATACATGTGGGGAAGATTTCTAAGCGACATAACATGAGTAAACTTAGGATCTTACCAATTTTAAAAAGCTAAAAATGCATAATTATTATGGTTTCAATTTTTAGCATGTTACAAGCCACTTATCTCTTTAAATGGTCTTTTTTTTAGGTAAAATGTTGTAAAATGGGTTATATCACCTTTTGACAACTTAAATTTTCTGAGGTTTAACACATAAATAACTGCCTAGAGAGAAAAGTTATATCTTTCTTGACTAAATAATAATTGGAGTGAATGTGAGTAAATGTGGGGAAGCTTTTCTAAGCAACATTTCATTGAAAGTAAGACATTTATAATATTGGTGGAATGAAGTTAGGCAAATAAAACTGTTGAAGATATTATCAATTGTGTATGGAAAGACGTTTTAAATTGCTGAATTCTGATTGATGTAAATAATTTTGATATTTAAACACCTTAGAATTATATATATTGGCATTCAGATTTCTTTCTAACATTTACATATCTTTGTGCTACCAGAAGATTTTAATAAAAGATTAATTTTAGGAGTTCATGCAATTTTAAATAATTTAAATTTACTTTCAGTAATTAATGTATTTATAATTTCCTATTATTAGCACAAAAGTATAACTGTATGGTGAGCGAGCAAAGTAAGCTGGGGTCACGTAATGATCCCAAAAGAATCACAACGCGATTCTTGGTGGGTAGGGAGCAGAGCGAACAGGGGGTGTAACCCCCTAGTAACACAGGATACGTGACAATTGCTTCACCAGTATAGTGATTAAATCTACTTTGATATGCTAACTTCCAGAATTATATAAATGTTCTCCTCTAATTTCAAAGTGAAAATGAAATACAGAATTACACAGGTCACTTTTAGCATAATGCATAGTGATCCTGGAAATAATTTTAGTACTCTATGAATTAGTTTAACATCAAACTATAACCTACTAGAAGTGTGTGCATGGTGTTGCCATTGAATCAGGAATTCAATAAAATGAGAAAAAAAAACACCTGCAATGATATGAAAAAGTTCTGAAAACAAAACAAAAGATACACATTATTGATTTTCCCGCTTATTTTTCTTCGCGATAATGACATTTCAACTGCAGAAAAACAATACAGAGTAAGTTCATCCGCAACAATATTAAAAAATTGCAACGTTAAAATGATTATTATACTGCAAGTAAAATATGCGAGACTTAAACGCTTAAAGACACTGCCGAACGCACGGCGTTGCCCGTGGAATTAGGACTTCAACAAAATAATAAAAAATATAAAAAACGTCCACAATGACATGAAAAAGTTCTGAAAACAAAAGATATGCATTATTTGATTTTCCCGCTTAATTTTCTTCGCAATAATGACACTTCAAAGCGCAAGGCGTTGCCAGTGGAATCAGGGCTACAACAAAATGAAAAAAAGGCCAAAAATGACATGAAAAAGTTCTGAAAACAAAACGAAAGATGTACATTATTTCGATTTTCCCGCTAATTTTTCTTCGCGATAATGACATTTCAACTGTAGAAAAGCATTATAGAGTACGTTAATCCGAAACAATATTAAAAAATTGCAACGTGAAAATGATTATTATACAGCAAGCAAAATATAAAATGGAATCCGAAAATAATAATTGAAGTCATTCAATTGAAGGTTATGACGTCACCTGCGCCGTCAGCCAATCATATTGCCAGCAACATTCCGGAGAAGTGCCGCAAGAGGAAACTCGTTCGAGGAAAAATATCTTTCAATTGACCAGGGAAAAATTCATTTAAAAAAACGGGAAAAGATATTTTAACCATTCTTGTTTTAAATCCAACAGAACTGTTGCAGTTATAAGCTGAAAAAAATTGAAAGTAATAGTGTTATTAGAACGTTGGATGCAGCAAATTTAAAAACAAAAATAAAATTTAGATGGCAAAACTTACTATTTTTTAAAAACACAGCATTGCCCGTGCTATCTTGACTTCAACAAAATGAAGAAAAAAAAAACCCTGCCCACAAATGACATGAAAAAGTTTTGAAAACAAAATAAAAACAAAAGATACGCATTATTTGAATTTAGGAAAATAGTACAACAAACCAGCATGCGAAATATGCAAGACAAAGAAACATTTTAAGACACTGCCGAAAATAATCATCGAATTCATTTAGCTAATGTATCTTCTCCGAGAAAAACCCGATAGTATATAACGTCACCTGCCGAGACAAAGGTCATGCACTAACCAATGAGATTGTAACAATGCATGATGGGAAAGTTAACTCGTTTCAGAGAATGTCTCGCTGAGAAAGCTGGCTTGCAAAACTGTTTGAACTGATCAAGGAACAATTAATTTTAAAAAACGGAGAAAGATATTTTAATGGTTCTTGTTTTAAATCCGACAGAAATGTTCGAGTAATAAGCTGAAAAAGAAATGAAAATTACAGAGTTGTTAGAACGTCAGATGCGAGAATTTGAAAAAATCCTTATCAAAAATTACCATAAAAGTGACTATTTAAAAATTTCTCAAAATTCAATAAATTGCATTAGAAATTCAAAAACTTCATTAGAATGAAAATTGTTTTGTTCTATCCGATGGTGCATTGATTGTTTTTCAACAATCATTAGAAAAGATATTACATCTGTAAACGTGCCAAAAATGACCCAAAACATTAAATAAAAAATTTTCTAGATTAAATTTTAAAATTCCGGCTTCAAGGTGCATTGAGTCATCATTATGACTACCTGTGTGCCAAATTTCACGGCTGTAAGTGCAATAGATTCGTCTGGACATCGCACACATACACATACACACACAAACAAACATTGACTTTTATAAGTATAGATTTCCTATTAACACTGTATTTACAAGAAATTCATTTCTAGGGAAAATTCTACCTGTAGAGAGTCTTTGCAACAATTCATGGCACAAAAGCAAACTTTCAATTGAATTCCTTTACTTATTTTTTGATAAATAACGATTACCCATATTCATAAATTTCTGTACATGAACATTATCCAATAAATTTCTCGTAATATGAACAATATCCATGTTCAGACTCATAGAGGTGGTCTACATCTATAGATTAATTTAAAAAAAATTGCAACCATATTCTGATGATCAAATATCAATCTCATTAAAAACAATCATTAAGAAGTGGAAATGAGTTCAACATGCCATGAAAAATGAATTTATAAAATATACATTCATAAAAAATTATAGTAATCCTTAAAAATATTTATGGTTAATGCATACACTATATGCCCAAAAGTATCCGGACACTTTCAAATTTTCACATTTTTTAGAATTTCTCCGGAAAGGTTTAACTGACTGCCTTTAAACTTCGACCATGTGAATAATAGACTGTAATTCGCATTTCACTATGAAGATTCAGTCCTGAAGGCAATTAGGCGATCGTCTATAAACTGATGAAGACAAAAACTTTTTTGGCCCACCCCGCTTCACAGAATACTGATAACAAGATGAAACTTTCAGAAACGGTTATGTTGAATGTGCATAATATTTACAGGAATTTTCGTAAACTCAGCACAAATATTTGGGTAGATAAAGATTTTCTTAAAAAATCCCTAATTTTCCCACCTGTTTTTTGCTTATAACATGCAGAGTATTCTGTTATATTATACGAAACTTACAGAAAAAATGACAATATGTTAGGGAAGCATTTTGTAAAAATTTGGAAAAACTTTTTTTAATATTACAGGAAATATGAGCATTTTTATTAAATAATGTTTTACTATGCATGCGCAAAACATAGCATAATTTTTCTTTCACAACTTTAAAGCCAGATATATAGGGCAACTTATATAAAAAATTCAATTCAATATCATTAGAATTCAAAAAGATATCATCATTACAACGAGTAGAATATTAACTCCTATCGAAGAGAAGTTAAAAGATGAGGGGTTGTACAGAAATTGATATTTTTTAAACTTATATCTTTGAATAGTTATATTGAATTGTATAGTTGTTAGAATTTGCTGAATACCCATGATCACTTATCAATTACGTGCATAACTTAAATTCCAGCTAATTAGGAACTATAAAAAACAAAAATTTTATTACTTTAATTATATTATTTACATGATTATTAACAAGTTACATATTGTTTTACAGCCAAACGATATTTTTAAATATATTTCTTTTATGGCCAAATGATTTTTTATCTCATTAATTTCTTTTCTTAAAATATTTTAGTAATTCTACAAATATATTTATCCATTATAAATATTATAAGTGTTCATGGGTATTCAGCAAATTCTAACCACTATACAATTCAATATAACTATTTAAAAATATAAGTTTAAAAAATATCAATTTGTGTACAATCCCTCATCTTTTAGCTTCTCTTCGATAAGAGATAACATTCTGCTTGTTGCAATAACGATATTTTTCTGAATACTAATGATATTGAACTAAATTTTTTATATAAGTTGCACTATAAATATCTGGCTTTAAAGTTGTGAAAGAAAAATTATGCTATGTTTTGCGCATGCACAGTAAAATCTTATTTACTGAAAATGCTCATATTTCCTGTAATATTCAAAAACGTTTTTCCAAATTTTTACAAAATGCTTCTCTAACATAGTCATTTTTTCTGTAAGTTTCGTATAATATAACAGAAAACTCTGCATGTTATAAGCAAAAAACAGGTGGGAAAAATTTGGGATTTTTTAAGAAAATCTTCATATCTTCCCAAATATTTGTGCTGAGTTTACGAAAATTCCTGTAAATATTATGCACATTAAACATAACCGTTTCTGAAAGTTTCATCTCGTTATCAGTATTCTGTTAAGCGAGTGGGTCAAAAAAGTTTTTGTCTTTATCAGTTTGTAGACAACCCCCTAACTGCCCTCATGACCGAATCTTCAATGTAAAATGCGAGTTACAGTCTATTATTCACATGGTCGAAGTTTAAATGCAGTGTTAAACTTTTCCAGAGAAATTCTAAAAAATGTAAAAATCTGAAAGTGTTCGGATACTTTTGGGCATATAGTGTAGCAATTAGAAGAAAAAAAATGCAGAGAATAAAATATCCAGAAACTAAATTTGTAAAATAACTAATTTTGAAACAGTCTATAAAGAATAAAGTAAATAAAATAAATAGAATAAATAAATAAGGTACTTTTCCGTTAGCCGGGCGCAAGCGAAAAATTGCCAAATAATGTAGAAGTCCGCCAAATTTCTTACAACCAATCTCTTGGTGACTTGGCTCACGTTTGGTTCACAATTGGCGACATTTGCGCCCGGCTAACGGAAAAGTACCATAAATAAATAGAATAAAGTTTTCACAGTAATGATTTTTAAAAATTCAATTTGTTGACAGAAAATTTTAGTAAATTCCAATTTCACTCAACTAAAAATTTAAAACGAGAAAAAGGATTTACCTCTAACTCATTTATTTCTGTCTGAATCACTCTGCAATACATAGCCCATTTGTGCAAGTGCAATGACAGATCTTTTCCAGCAGACATAAGGGAACATTCACCAGAAATAACACCAGAATATATACTCTGATGCGATGAAATGATTTGTTCAAGATCTTGAATTATATTTTCAGAATTTGGTACTCTTGCTCTTAAAACGGGAAGTAAAATCAGCTGAAAAGAAAGCATTTTGATAAACTATTTATTTATTTAATAGAAGAGCATTCAGTTCATCATATTTCATTTTAACCTTTTCCCTACAGGCAAGTACAGATGCTGTACTGGCAGAATTTTTACCTTTGCTTGAAGGTTAGTACAGCTTCAACAGGGAGGCTACAGAAACTGTGAAAAAAATTTCCCTGACTTTTCCATGACTAAACTTACAACAATTCCTTGATTTACAGCTACTAATTATATTAGTTTCCTGGCTTTCTCCCTACTCAGAATCACTGTATGTGCACAATATACATTAAAAACACTTTTACCCGTTATTTAATATGAAAAAATTAAATTTTTTTATGAAATTTGATTTTTTAAAAATGGAATGAACATCCTAAAAAAATCTATTAAAGCAGTGTATCGCATTTCTTATATGTAGCTTCTAAAACTGCATAAGAATTCTAAGAAACATTAAATTTACTCTTTGCAACACAAGTTAAATTATATTAACAGTAAAGGTTATTATGATCTTTGCTCAAAACTTTAAAACAGTTCAATAACTAATTAGTGCTCTTCTCAAGAGTACCAGAATAACATATTGTAGCATAAATATAAAGATAGTATAATTATACCTACCTAATAATATATATTTTAGCAAAGATGTAAACAAGAGAAACTGCCAAAATATTACTTCAAATCTTTATTCTTTAACAAATCATAAGAAATTAATTGCTCTAATCAAAAACTTATGCTTTTATAAATGAATATAAGTTTTTTAAAAAAAATCTATTTATTATTACAATTAATGCTGAACATAAGATACTAATTTATAGATAATATCTCAAGTAGCTATTAATTTTCCCTGCGTTTTAGATATATTTTACGAATTTCCCCGACTTTTCCCTGATTTCCCGGTTCTGTCGCCACCTTGTTCAATACCAGTAAGCAATAAGGATTTCTCACCTTCCATTCAATCTGTATGATTGTTTTACTCCCTCTGCCCTATTCAATCATCTCAAGTACGATGGAAAATTTTATTGTTAATGGGAAAGACAAGAATAGTATCTCGATGGGGCAGGAAAAATGCAAACCTTATCCTCTAATTATTTTTAAAAAGAGGAAAGAATTTTTTTGTTTTTTTGTCAAAATACCCCAGTAAGAAGTTTTTGAGTTTTCTTCTAGCTCTTAATCTAAAAGTTAACAATTTAGAAGATTATCAGAATTCAAGAATGAAAAATATACCTCTAATGATAATCCTATCAGAAATTACTTTCTTTGCTTTGTATCTATTTTGCAAAAATTCACAATCAAACTACTTTTTACATAAGTAGGTAGGACTAACAGCATTTTTTTTTCTGCATTACTTTGCAATGTAGGCTTGTTTTCCTTACTTACCTCAGATGTATCTTAGTAAGCATTAAACTTAAACAATCACTTTTTAATGTTTTAGTATGATATACACATTGAATTCAGATCTTTCAAGCATTGCTTATATTTATTTGCAATTCTCTTGCATAATTACAAAAATCAGCTAACTAATAGTTAAGAGTTCAGCAATTATTTTAGCAGGTATTACACGAATCAACAGAAAATCAAACTCTGCAACAGAAAACAAATAGCATTTTCATCTATTAAATTTTACAAAGGTCCAAATATTTCTTTTTGGGACTTATAAATAAGTCAACCAAAATTTTAACATCTTAAAATTAGAACCATGAGTAGTTTTTATTTTTTATCACAGTATACCTATCATTTACTATCATCAGCTCCTAAACTTTTTCAAACTTCTATTCAACAATCATTCCTTTGTAGAACCATTCAATTTCTATAAAAAAAATCCAGATGAATGCAAAAAACCAAATAGAAGACTTTTTTTTTTACTTTATGCAGCTGATTTAACTGTGCAATGAAGATTTGATCATTCTGCAACAAAGAGATACATTCTTTTCCACAAATTGAGAGAGAAGTTTCAAGTTCTTTTCCAAAATCACATCCTTCAGCAGGAGAAGGTGTCATTTTTCCTGAAGCAAAGTAGTCTGGAAAAAATAAAGAAATTAAAGTGGTTTAAGAAATAATTATATGACTTAATAACTGTGCAAAGAAATATAACTTGAAATATACTTTGGAAATGTATGATCAATTAGCTCATAACTTGAACTGATTATATATGTTAATTTATCTATTACAAAGCATATAAAACTGAAAACAAATTAATTAATTTACAAGCAGACATAAACAAATTACTCCGACCAGCCTAGGCATGTAGATTTACTTGAATGACCCGGGTGCCGTGACAATTAATCGGGCACCCTTATTACAAGAGGTTCATGCGCCAGCCCTCAGACAGAGGTACGACCCATCATTGGCAAGGGGTAATATTATCATAATATCCCCTGTCATATCCTTGAACTCTACTGTTCTTGAGACTTTTGCTCAATCTAGAGGGTACAATTATTTATATCGAAATGATCACCATTTATAATCAAGGCAATTTATTATTAATGCAATACCAGTTATATTAGAGAAAAAATGGCTCATTTTAGTATAAGTTTAAACTTAAATGACCAAAGATTGGACTTTTATAACAAGTAGATATCATATTTAGAACAGCAGCAAAATAGTATGCAAGAAATATATCAAAAATAATGTAAATTGTTGTCAGCTTTCAATGTACCGAGTTAAAAAAAAATCAAATATCACATATCTTAATAGAGATTTTACTAAAATGAAAACAAGGAACATTTTATTAAAAAAATATGAATACACTAAAAGTTTGTTTATTTATTTTAATTATGAACATGTTTAGATATAAGCAAATAAAACTAAACAAAATACATACTGTGGTTTTAAAAAGGACTAGCCAAATGATTCCCTATTGCGATTTGGTTGTTAATAAACAAATCAAAAGAAAGTGAGGAAGTAATGTCAACATTTAAAGTTTATGTCATTTAAAAGGCCTTCTATTCAACTATTTCATCAGTTAATTAATTAACAAAGAAGAATGCCAATATTTTGATATATTTAAGAAACATAAAACTTTACAAAAATCATTGGAGTTAAACACGTAGCACCAACAAATTATTTCTTTGTGAAGGTTTTTCTCAATATTATAAATTTTAAAAATTAGCAAACAAATTCATCAATTATTTTTCCATTTGATTAAGCATTTCCTTTTTTTCCATAATTTGAATACTTTTATTTATCAATAATATCTATCTGTACAATCTAGGCATTAAATAACACACCTAAAGGCTTTAATTATAATTTACAATAGGCATGTTTAGTAATAAACTCCATGTTTTTTTGTTTTTTTTAAAATTTAACAGTCCTTTCAGAAAAGAGTAACTGGTGAATTCATTCAACATTAGGAACACAATAATGCAAAAACAAAAATATAAATAAAGTTCTATGATAGAAAAAGAAGTTGTTCTTGTTTTAAGTTTAAAAATGATTAGTTGATTATTTCTTTCATGATTTATATAACACACAACTATTTCTGAAACAGGAGCCTTAATAATAAATACAGATATAAATATAATTCAGATAACTCAATATTCTTAAACTTTTAACACCCAGATATTGGGCAGCATGCAACTAAATTTCCAATATTCTTATTCCAATGAAGATGACAATCAATTTAAGTAAAGTAATCAATCAAAGGTAAATATTTAAAACTAGGTCAAAAATTTATACAGAATACCTCCCCAAAAAATTAACAGATGTCGTACTTCATTTTTCTGCCTAAACATCGAATATGTTTATTACAGAAAAATAAAACCTGTTTTAGAACAAAAGAGGCATTTCTACAATGCAACTAAATGAAATAATAAGGAGCATCATATGTTTTGAAAAACAAGCGAGTTATTGTCGAAATTTATTAATTTTATGAATGAACATTTCACAAAAGATATGGCACTTTGAAAGGTAGAAAATATTTAACAGCCTATCGAAATCTTGAAATTTCGCACTAGAAAAAAAAATGAGTAATTTTGGAAATTTTTAGAAATTTCAAGATCATTGAAATTAAAGTTTCTTTATTCTGGTTTATTGGTTTTTCATTCAAAAATAAAATAAACTAACCAACCGGTGGTTGGTGAGACTATGTAGAAAACAAAAAAACAAGTTAAACGAATTCAAATCTCCCGAACTAGGAACATTAAAGGCGTTAGATAATGAAAGCACTCAGGTCTACCTGGTTTTCTATTGTCCATGGTCCCTCAAATCTCATCTAAACAGTCCACGTTTGATGAATGATGCTCGAAAAGAATATTTTTAAAAATAATTAAGATATTTAATAAATCATAAATAGAATATTTTTAAAAGAAAGGGAATTTCTTTACAGAGAAGAGAAAAGAAAATTTCTATCATTTTAAAGTAAAAAACCTTGTAGCTATTGTACAGGATGCCCTCGCTATCGTTTAAGTACTATTATTAGGTAGGAGGTAAACTTTTGGTAACCAAAAAAATATTATGAAACTAAAAAATATAATTCTAATGTTCTACATTGATCGACTAAAATAATACAGAGAAATTACAGTTATAAAATTTTTATTATTTTGACCAATCAAAATGCCTTTATACAGAATCATTATCGAGAAACCATGATTCAGCTCAATGAGGGCAAGGATACAATCTTTGTTGCGCGGTGTTTTTTATTTTGCGCATTTATTTTTCAGAGGTCTTCTGCGATTCTAAAAAGTTCAATCTAGAAAATAAAATGGATATTGCTAGGATGGAATGTAAAATCAGTGGTAGACTGTGTGGGTGCTTTTCAAGTGTTGCCTGATTTGAGTCTTGAAAAAAATTTAATTTGTGCAGATCAGTGGATTTTTGACCGCTGAAAAGAAACAAAAGTAGCGGTATAATAGGGAACTTCAGCATTTTTTTTTTATTTTTAAATTGATTTAAAATGCTTCGAAACGAACAACAACATAATAAAAAAACATTCTAGACAGTTTTGTGTAGATTCCTTATAGGTGCACCGCACCTATTGCAATGGTCTCCATGACACGATCTCTTTCGGAAAATTTTTGGAGATCTTCAACGATCATGGCCCCTAGAACCCAAAACCACCTCTTCGTTAAAGTTTATATATATATATATAGGTATATATATATATATATGTATAACGCATTCTTTTCCCATGTTATCTAGAACACGATAACTGGAGTAATTTTGATGTAAATTTAACCAGCATGGGATATGTTGTAAGGATAGTGAAAATCTCGGTCGAGTTCGTAGATGGGCTATCCAGCTCAAAGGGGTGGAAATGTGGGGGGGTGGAAATTTTCATTTTCTCATAATTCCTTTACAATTGAAAATAGAAAGAAAAATTCAAATTAGGCGAATTATTGCCTTATCATAACGAACAATGTTCAATTTAAACTTTTGATAACTGCAATTGCTTAGAAGTTATGAGCTGAAAAGTGATTTTCCCACCTTCCCCTCCTCTCCCCTAACTTAAAGTACGTTTAAATCCATGCATGTTACCCCTTGTTGAAAGTCGTCATTTGCCTCCTTCCACCCTGCTTTCATTCTGTAGCTCTAATCCTTATAGAATAGAGGGCGCAATGTTCTTTTCCTATTATTAGTAGAGACGTATACACATAACGCTTTTGCCCATGTTATCTTGTGAACACGATAACTAGAGTAATTTTGATTAGATTTTAAAACGGCGAGGGATATGTCTTAAGGTCGGTGAAAAATCGCGAGTTTGTAGATGGGCTAACCAGCTAAAAGGGGTGGAAATGGTGGAGGACTGAATATTTCATTTTCCATAATTCCTTTACGATTGAAGATAGAATGAAAAAATCAAGATAGGCAAATTATTGCCTCTTCATAATAAACAACTTCTGTATTCAAACTTTTTTGATAGCTACAAATTTTTTAAAGCATGAGCTAAAATGCCATTTTCAATACCTCCCATTTTATCACTTCCCCATAGCTCTGTTATGACTAAAGATAGAAAACAATTCAATTAGTGAAGTATCACCTTTAATATAAAGTTGTCTGTTAGATAGTTTTTGCAGGTAAAATTGATTAGAAGTTATGAGCTGAAAAGCGATACTCAATCCCCCCAATTTATCATTCCCGTCACTCTGTTACGATTGGATAGAAAGAAACTTTCAAGGTAAATATCATAATAATAACGAACAACTTTTATAAAAAGTTTTTGGCAGCTACAATTGTTTAGAAGGTGAGCTTAAAAGCGTTGTTCAACCCCCCCCCCCCCCCCAATTTATCTTTTTTCCCCGCAGCTAAGTTACGATTGAAGATAGAAAGAAAATTTCAATTAGGAATTATCACCTTATCATAGCAAACTACTTTGATATTGAGTTTTTTTGACAGCAAAATTACTTAGAAGTTATGAGATGAAAAGTGATTTTACCCACTTAGATACGCTTTAACCTATGCAGTACGACAATCCTTGTTGAAAAGTTTCATCAACATTCCACTTTATATAGGTAAACTAAAAGATATCACTTCAACTTATTATAAGGTAAATTAAGCAATATATCCGGGTTTTCTCGATTGAAATGCTTTCATGTCTTAAAATTTTAATGAAAGACTACTATCGTATAAAAATTATAATACACAAATTCCTTTTCTGATCTGGAAACGTTTTATGTAAAATGAGAATATCAATTGAAAAAAAACGTTTTACAAAGAAACAGCCGTTTTCTCCATAAATTATTTATTTAGAATATAGGTACTTCAAATCTTGTTAGAAATTACTAAAGCAAGAGAAAGGGGTTCAATGAATATTTTGAAACAATTAAATTAACGAGTTAATTATTCATTAATTTAAAGAATGAAAATCAATAATCATTATTTGTCCTGATATAAATTGTTAATCGTCTACTTTAAAAATTTCCTTAGCATCTGCTCAATTCTGTGGAATGATATTCTGGCATTTAAATATATTCGTATTATTTTTTGTTCTTCAACAATAAAGAATATTGTTACGAATTCTGTATAAAATTACTTTGTGGAAAAAATATTAAAATGAGAGAAACAAATTGTATGGAAATGAAATGTTTGTCATTGGAGAATGCTATTTTGAAAAAATTTACTAAGGTGTAAAAAAATAGTTTCGTGAGATAATATTTTCAAAAGATATCGCGGAAAACGCCTTACTTAATTTTTTTAATAAACTGAAATTTTAAGTAACTTTTTGGGTCTTTGAAAGTAAGAAGATGAATCTTTCTCTTGTTTTTGCACAAAAAGTGTGCAAAAGTCTGCGGAAATCGTAGTCCAGTGGTTTAGGAGGAGATGTGGAGCATATTTATCACATAGATAATATAGTAATTTAAATTAAGATAATTCTTAGATAATTACAAGATTAAGATTGCTGGCATATACTATGACATAAAAAGGTTTTAGTGAAGATTCATATGAATTAATTAAATTTTAATTTTATTTAGATAAATAGTTAAATTTAATTAATCAAAACAGTTAATTTTAATAGTTAATTTGATAATTAGTTAATTTCACAGGTTACTTTAATTTGATAATTAATCTAAACATAGTACACAAGATTTGTTTAATAAATTTAATATAAAAAATGCCAAAAGACAGATATATAGAGTTCCCTTTATCCTTTTTATATTGAAAAATATATCTATTAACTTTAAAATTGTTTTGGGATTTTCTGTCTAAGTTTATTTGCTTTTAACTGTCGATGAAGAAGATTTAAATTTGTTGTTCAAAATGGCTGCATTGAATCCTATGCTTTAAAACATAACATATTAAATTTGCAAATCGCAATGTTTAATAATTTTATCTCTGTTATGTGTTAAGAATTTAGTGACTATTATCCTTGAACGTCAGTTCTAAATGAGCCCATTCTATTAATGTTTAAATATTTCTGTCATGTGATTTTTTGCATACAACAAGTAATGTTCGCACAATTATATGTAAACCAGATTAAATACTAATTTTTAAATCCATATCTTTATTCATTCAATGTCAGTGTCAATTTTTTTGTTACTGTTTTCGTATCTGCTGTCTTAATGTTATCTAAGGAATATTTGTCTGCTGGGATGTTTATTTCTTTATGATTTAATGATTATGTGATGGGATATAAAAATTGACCAATATACTGACCTAACTAACATCTAGTATAACCTTTTTGGAATGAAAAATGGAATCGATAAAAACCTTGATGTAGTAAAAAAATTAAAATGTCATGAAAACAGAATCACAGCGTAAATATTGCAAATGCGTAGAAAGAACAAAGTCATTGAGCTATGTTGCTGATCAATATGTATATTTCATTACTTTTGCAACATTAGCGTAAAGGAATCACTGCTTTGCCTTCAAGCTTTGTTTTTATTTGCAATCCAAGTTCGCCTCTCAGAATTCGGGTGGAAAAACGATCCATTTTGGCGCGAAACGGGTCTGACGACACAGTTGGTCTGACAGGGAGACATTCACACTTCCTTCCCGTTCGCTCTCTAAGAGATTCTCTTTTTTTCCTATATTCCGACTATCGCAACCAGATAAAATAATGTCGGAAAGATACAAGTATTGTATTATTCCTAAATGTAGTAATGAGCAATTGTAACGGCACCCGATAAAATTATTTTATCATGTGCCAAAAAATTATCGTTGCTCGCAAAAAAGTGGTGTAAAGTGATGAAGAGATCCAAAGCTTAAATCGGAATTATCAGATAGCAGCGTTCGTGATGTCTGTGGAGATCATTTTGATGCGAATCCTATACTATATCTACTAAAATTGTATATCGTGAAGCACAGTAAATTCAGAATTCGATATCTTTTTTTTGTTTTTAAAAGAAGTATAAGGCGAGGTTAGCAGCTAAAAAAATATATTTTAAACAAATAGTTAAATTTAATTAGTTTTTCCCTGTTTGGTTACATGGATTTTTTTTTTTAACCCTTGATGGGGTAATGGCCCTCAAAGGGTAAAAATATAGAAAATCCCACCTACTTTAAGAATCTTTTTTTTAAAAAAACTTTACCCTGTTATTTATTGCATAAATTTTTGAAATGGATATTCAATGTTTCTTATATTTTTAAAATTACAGTACATTGAGATAATAAGAATATCTTAAAATTAGTTTAAATTACGACTTCTTTGATAATGAAATTCGTTTTCATTTGTAGTTCAACAAAATAATTCGCAGAATTAATTTTAATGCAAAAAATAAAATGTATTAAAATCAATGAAGTATTAAATAATGCAATGAATGTATTAAAATCAAAATTAGTCTTAAAAAACATGATGAGATTAAGCAAAAGCAGAAAGACGAAATCATATGCGAGGCAAAACATTTGTAACATAATTATATATACGTGAAAGATGTTTTAGAAATAAAATATCAGAACATGCAATATGATGAAAATATTATGAATATAATCATCTGGGCATCAGAAAATACCAATTAGAGATTAAACATATTTACCACCGAACATCACGAGATCAAACATTCACCCAACAAGTCCGAGTATTAATTATATTTTGCTTTTTGATGTAAAAGTTAGCTCAAAAATAAATAAAATAAGGACAAATAATTTCTTTACTGCAATTATGTAAAGTGCTCTTTACACTTAGTTTTTAAAGTAAGTCTTGATAACTATAATAATGTATCATATACTGAATTCTGTTTTATTTCTTTTTATTTATTTCCTTTTGTAAAAGTAAAAGTATACAATGATTTTGCACCTTATAAAGTGAGAGGGGTCGAGAAATTGTACAGTTACAAATGACAGATTCATTTATGTTATTGCTATTTGAAACCTTTGAAACATTTCCTTAATTGTTAAAAAAAGTGTTTTCTCTTGTTTTTTTATTTGGTGGCTTTTTGTTGGTAACAGATCTCATTAACACCTTCACCCCTTGTTTTGAGCGCATCTATCTTTGACAGATTTTCTTGAATAAAGGAGTGTTTGTATCCTCTCGCAAGTTTATTTTCAGTAGATGCTAAAGTTTTTTGCACAGTCTTCATTAGTATCTCTTTAATTACTGGTATAGTTACTGGATGGGACTACATTATTCCAGAATGCCTAGGTAAATTCATCAGTTTATTTTTTATTTTGAGAAAAAAATTTGTGTCCTATTCTTCTGTTTTTTTGCTGCATTTGACACAGCTTTTCAGCTACCTCTTTTGACAGGCGTTTTTCTTTTTGATGTAGCACGTTATTTGTTTTTGTTTCATTTTTATTTCTTCATCTTGTACGCTCACATAGATGACCTAAGTTTTAACTAATTTTTTTTCAACATGTTCATGCAATTTTTTTTTTTTTTTTTTGCAAAATATGCACAGAGGTTGTTTTCTGCAAAAGGTGGTAATTAATACTTTGAATGCCAGAATATGTTGGAATGTTTCATCCTTGTAGAACTGCTGATAATGTTGATTCGTCAGTAGAAGATGAATCAGCTTAGTTTCTTAGCGGTGGAGCTTATCCGTGGTCGAGCATATTTTCCCAAATTTTCTTTCAAAACAGTGATAGAAACGTCTTTTTTTCTTGTGTAAAATGGAATTTCTAGAAGAAAAAGAAAATTTTGCAGCAGGGGGGGGGAAAACGATTTGAAGAGAAAAAAAAGCGAAATTTCTCCAAAATAACAAAAAGCGGAAATTCAGGAAAAAGTGGAAGAATCTCATCCCTGTAAAAAGTTAGGTTTGCTCATCAATTATTAGAGTAGAAAAGGTGGGATAAATTTATCTCATCGTGCATCTCGAGTTTGTAGATGACAGACTTAGAATTCTAGATCTGTAGGATTTGATCTGTTAAAATATTATTATAAATTTATATAGTTTTTATACAATTATTCTCATCCCTTAAAAAGTTAGTTTGTTCCAATATTATAGTTGTGAAAAGGTGGGATAAATTTATCTCATCGTGCATCTCGAGTTTGTAGATGACAGCACTTAAATTCCTAGATCTGTAGGATTTGATCTGGTTAAAATATTATTATAAATTTATATAGTTTTTTTATACAATTATTCTCATCCCTGTAAAAAGTTAGTTTGCTCATCAATTATTATAGTTGTGAAAAGGTGGGATAAATTTATCTCATCGTGCATCTCGAGTTTGTAGATGACAGCACTTAAATTCCTAGATCTGTAGGATTTGATCTGGTTAAAATATTATTATAAATTTTATGTTTTTTTATATAATTCAAAAATTATACAACATAAAAAAGTTACTTTGCAGTAAAAAAGGCTTACTACTTGCAGATCTTTGTTCGTATCTTTCTTTCTTTTTCTTTTTTTTTTTGCAATTTACGAAAGTAGTTTCAGTTTTATTATTTTTAATTTTTTAGTGTATTTCTTTATATAAGTTCTTTTTACCATATTTTATATTAATTAGTATAAACTAGTATTTTAAAATTAAAAGCCTTGAATTTCATATTTGTTCTGTTTTTATATAGGTATAGAGGTTAAACGCGTAAGTACCCATATAGCACGTAAGTTTGCCGCAAGTTTGATTTTGACTGTATTACCTTGTCATCGCAAATTGACGCTTTGCTTGAAGCGAACTTATGTAAGTTCGCCGTGACAACTAGCTGCCACCTCCTTTCAATGCAAGCTGCAAAACAAGCTCGATGCAAAGATAGTCAAAGAGATAATTATTTTGTCTCTGTTTTAAAAAAACATCCGATTTTTAATAGCATCTCCTAGACCGTCCTTTTTTTATTAATTCAATAAATCATTGATAATTTGTAAAAAAAACTAACTTTATAAAAAAATTTTTGAAAATTTTCCATCTTTTTACTAAATATATCACTCGCACTTTAAAGAAAACTATATCGCTTTTTCTTAATGTTGAAATTTTAGCGTTTATAAACAAAATTAAACCGAAAAAAACAGTCAATGTTTGTTGAAAAAAACTTATACATTTTGTCACTTTTAACGTAATTACTTTTGAACTCTAATTTCATAATTTATTCTACTAGCAAAACGTTATTATTAGCGAAAATCGTTCTCTTTGACTTCAAATCATATTCAACTCAAAATTTAATGAAATCGAGATAAAAGTTTAAAATAAATCGTATAGAATCGAAGCTGACGACGTATTAGCGAAATCTATCTTTCCTGTCTTAGCCGAACTGGTCTAGTGGTATCGACCTCTGTGCACTAATCGGTAGGTCCATGAGTTCTATCCCGGGTTGTGCTTCGTACTCTGTTTTTTGCTATTATTTACGTAAAGTTGGTATTTGACGTTGCGGCAAACTTGCCGCAAGTTCGTTATGGTGACTTCGAAGCTTTCGTTAACCTTGTTGCACGCTTGCTGCAAGTTACGACTCTTGTCATGACAAATTTGGTGAACTTGCACTCTTGTCATGACAAATTTGTAAGAACTTGCTGCAAAAACTGTACTATCTGGGAATCGAATCGAACGATGTATTAGCGATATCTATATTCGCTTCTCAGAGTTTAACTGGCCGAATGATTAGCGCGTCTGCTTCGGAACCGTTAGATCACGAGTTCTATCCCGGGTTGTGTTCGTATTCTGTTTCTGCTATAATTTGAAATGAGTTTGCAATGTAAACTTGCTGTAAGTTCGTCCCATGGTGACTTCGAAGCTTGCATTAACTAGCTGCAAGTCATCACACTCAATTCTGTCGTGTCAAACTTGCTGCAAGTTGTTTCAACTTGCACTCTTGTCGTGTCAAACTTGCTGCAAGCTTGTTTTCACACTATGACTTTGTCGTGTTTAAACTTACGTAAAGTTTGTTTCACACTTGCACTCTTGTCGTGTCAAACTTGCTGCAAGCTTGCAGATTTGCAGTGCAAGTTTGCTGCAAACTAAAATTGCTATCTGGGTACCTATATGAGCTCGTATTGAAAGATTACGTGGTAGCAACGTGTAGTTTTAAGATTCTATTGTTGATTAAGGTTTATATACCTGTTACCTATTTTAAAAAGAAAATTATTTTATACTTTCAAACCACGGTTTTGTTTAATTTTTTCAAAGTTTATTTTTATTTTTTCACATGAAAAGTTAAGCGCAGACACATACATGAAAACGTAGCTGATCTTTGGCGGTTTCCTGTTTTTTTTTTTATTTATGCTGATTCATCCCCACGGTTATAGAGATGATTTAATAGCATTACCAGAATTAATTTATTTCTTCATTTTCAGTGGATTTTTTATGGGAGTTTAAAGATTTCCTTTCTTTTTTTATGCCGAATTCGGTTAGCATTAAAAAGAAGTTAAGCTAGAATTAATTTTGTTTGATCGCTTCTGTTTTTCACGATTTTTTTTATTTTTTAAACAATCTGTCTGTCTACAAATAATTATACACATCATGGGATACTGTTTGAATTCTGAGTTATGACAGGATTTTTTAGCTAAGTTCAACATTTTATTTTATTTTTTTGCTTTATGTTGTTTCATTGAGGAGGATTATAAGACAAAAAAAAGTAGAAATCTTACCGTTGTGCTTTTATTCTTCGTATCTAAGTCATCATAAAATCGGATTTTTTCTTGAAATACATTGCCATCATTGCAGAATCAATTCTCGGCAAATTATCCGATTTACCTTGTACAGAACAAATATCCATTGTTAAATTGAACGTGGAATAGTAGAAAAGCCAAAAACTTCACTTTTAAAATGATAGCTGGTACAAACGTCTTAATTCAAAGCAGGGCTCAAAAGTTGTGAAAGAGAAGTATCCGAAGGAAGGCAACTGTGACGTCAAAATCTACTCGGCCAATGAGAGTGAGTTTCGGATTGCATCATGATTCCGGCTATTTCAGTGCATCTTTCACTCTCAATATTAAAATAAATAAAATTTTATGTAAAATTTCACTTGCATATTTGAAATTAGAATGATTTTTTCCCACAAATGCGGATGGCTTTCAAGTGTTTTTAAAAAATGCTGAAGTTAATGCTGAATGCATTAAATGTTTTTTTCACTGAAGATAATTCCCAACAAAGTCTATAATCAGTGATGTAAAATATGGGTATAACAGCTCTTGTTGCTTCAAATCCCATAACTCTTTAATTCAAGATGTAAAATACGTGGGTATTTATTTTTAAGGGTAAATATCCAAAAATGGGTATTTACCTTTGAATTCACTCTATTCATATAAAATACATGTACTGGTGTGTAAATAAATACCCAGATAAATAATATAATTTAATTTTACGTAATCAAAAAATAATTTAAATAATTTAATCAATAAAAATTAAACTAATTAAATTTTATAAAACTAAAATATTTAAACAGAAAAATCTGTTGCATTATTACATCATGCTTCTAACATAAAATGCATGATTTAAATTAAAATACCCTTTTTAATTACAATGAGTAAGTCAATAATTTTATATGTGCTGCTTCTTAAACAAAGAGTTAATTTAACTTAAAAATAAAAATTAGAAAAAGTGTGTTTGGTTTTAAAATTATAAAGAACTGATAATGGAAACTAAAATGAAAGTTACAATTGTTCATAATTCTTTTTCAATTAAGATTAAGTCAAAGAACTAGACAGTCCTGATAAAAAGTTAGCAGATGTTTCAGTCCTAACAGTTTTAAAAGAATATGTTGAATAATTGTTATTCCTGAAACTTTTATATTATTTGAAAATGTATTAGGCATTTTACTGCTAGGCGTGGTTCATCTGAATCATCACCAACAGTACTTAAATGTTCTTGAAACTAAAAGTTTGATGTAGTTTCCATAGTTTGAATTTGTTTAAAACTATATTCATTTTCTATTGCATCCCTTTCAAAAAGCTTTTTTTCAATCCAACAGGATATTTGAAACATTTTTTTTTTGCTTGTTTTTCCAATTTGGTTACATCCCAAGTAGCACATAATATTGTCTAATATCACAAAAGTAATAATGTACAATATTTTCCCCAATATTGAAACAGTGTAAAACATAAGACTTTTTCAATATTATACAATGTTTTTTTCATAATATCGGATAATGTCATATAATACTGTAAAATATTATACCATATTAAATAATATTTTACTATACTGAATAATATTATATAACAATACATAATATTGAATATTTTAAAAATACATTTTAGAAGCATGGAAAAATATTAATCACTTAATCCCTAAGTGCTGAACTTCTGGGTAACACTTCGTTATTTTTTTAGCACCTCTACTTACAGCGACCTTTGAACCCGGGACTTTTTGCTTACCAAACGGGCACCTTACCGCTAGACCAGCGAGACTTGCAACAGAAAGCATAAATGATGATAATAAAATGTAGTTACAGAGTTCGGATCTCTACGAAATTTCATGCACATTCACAATTAATTCTGAATAGTCTTTTTAATTAAATTATCTTTTACCGTTACGATTTCGAGTTCAAAATGAAATTTGAACTCAAAGAGGAAGCAATTTTAGCTCTTATATCTAAGTTTGCTAATTTACTAAATTAAGGCAATAAGATTTAAAAATAATTATAATAATATGTTTGAAAGGTTTTAAAATAATTTTGAAATTTATTTATTCCTCTTTGAATGTATTACAAGACGCCTTTAACATTTATGATTACAGTATTGATTGAAAATCAAATACCAGATTCGCAACAATAAATCAAGTTCATATTTTTACGATGAGAATAACACTCAAATTTCTTTTTCACGGAAAAATAGATAATCCATATGTGAGAGCTGTTTTATGGCTAACTTCTTTAGCTGAATCCGGCCCGCCTTTTATATATATAAAACAAAATTATTGTGTAAACATTATTATTCAAATGAACATTTTGTAAAATATTTTTTCGGACATATGATTCAACGTTGATAAATGTAGTGTTACAGTATGATCATGCTCCCATCTGTTGACGGTAATCGCCTTCAAATACTGAATAACGTCGATAAATGTAGAAATTAAAATATTGTATGCATTGTATTGTATAGTACTCGTATAATATAATATTCAGCATCTTAAAGAATAATTGTTCCAGTGGAGTTTTTTGAAATAAAACCACCAATCGAGTGATATCCTGAGTTAAAATGAAGATTTTTTAACGAAAACGTTGTTTTTCTATTATTTGTGAAATTTTAGTAGTATAAGATAGGAAAAGGCGTAATTAATTTATTTGCAAACCTTTTTTGAGGAAAAAATCTGCTGTAAACGTAGCAGAACATTTGAGATATACTTCATAATTTAAATCTTCTTACATGCTTATTTAATTTTTTAGCATTTTAAATGTAAATTCTTTTAGAAAAACTTTGCTATTTTAACGAAAATTAATTAATTTTTTTCAATGTCAATTTAAGATCTGTTTAATTTTTACTAGCAATTGCAAAACTTTATGCGGCCCTTTCTCTCTCTCCCAGTTTTTTTTTTTTTTTTGGCAGAACAATTGCATCTAGGTTTTACGAAATAAAGATTTAAAATAAACTCTATGGCATTTTGATCATACAGGTTATGCAAATATTCAGTACTAAAAACAATGCACAGAACGCCTTTTTCAATTTTCTGGAGAGCACTTACACTAAGCAAAAAATGGAGGTATATTTTCCGGTCTCCATTCTTTGCTGATTGAAAATAGGAATGACACTTCCGCTAACCTTTTATGACCAATTTCCGAAGAATCGGACAATCATTCAATATGAAGCACGCATACCGTGAGGAACCATCGGGTCAGAAGAAACAGGAACCCTGCGGAGATAATTATCCCTAACCATCTTCCTTTATTTTTCACCCTATCGAGAAACTAATTTTTGTCCCCGTAGGGTGGGAGCTCTAAATGGTTTTTTTATTTCGCGATGAGGGTTTCGGTCAGAAAATCTCTGAAGTATAATATTACTTGTTATTTTGTCGCAGCTTGAGGTCTCCGGGTTGTAAAAAATAGCTCTATCCTTAGGATTTCCCCACACTTTTTGAAACTATTTCAATTTTTAAGAAACTTGGAATAAGAACTTCAAAAAATCCTACTTTTATATTAAATACAACCAGTTAATTCCGAAATTCTGCGCTTCCTTGCAATTGCGCCCAGGGCGCTTGCCCCACCAGCCACACCCTAGTTACGCCACTGAAAGAATGTTAAACTGATCCATGCTCGCTAAATTGACGACTTTCAAAGAAAGGTCATGAAAGATAAACCCCGAAATCCTTGGGATGTGTGGGGCAGAGTGGTTGCCAGTGTTTCCTTATAAGTGGAGCGAGAAATTCTGCAAACGTCAACGTTAACACTGGAGGAATTGCACTTGAACTTCGACCATGTCATGACTAGGCCTGAACTCACATTTTACAGTGAAGATTCGGTCACGAGGGCAGACAAAAGTTGATGAAGACCCGGCTCACCCGGTTTTACAGAAACCTGATAAATGATTTGCAATAAAGGTGAGGGCTACCAAAGCGATCTCTGTTGCAGTAGAGAAAAAACTACTAGTTAATTTAATCTGACTCCAACTTAATCACCTGCTATGCTTAGCCCTAACCTTTACCAAGAGTCAATTAGACTAAAATAAAGACGACAGCTTTCTGGATTAAATATATATATTAGCAGCAATAATAGATTATATACATTTACTTCATTTAAATGATATGGGCAATACAGTAGTCAACATATGAGAGCGAGAGGATAGTCCTAAAATGCACGCGGCTCTTTTAGTATATAACCCAAAGGCGGTCAGCCTCGGGAAGCCATCGTGTCGTGCGTAGCGTCACTCGAGGCAAGTTGGGGTAGAATTATTTAAATAAAATAAAAATTTTAATATACCACGTTTTTAAAACGGACTAAAAAGTATAAAATAATTTCTTCTAGCCTCATACAGATTTAAAACGAAAAACGTGGGGCGCATGCAATAGATAATTGATGCATAAATAGTTTATTTAAGTCACTAACAATTTTATTGCAATGGAAATGATATGAACTGTTATGCCAGTTTTCTCAACGACAGCTACTCCTTACTATTAAATATTTTCTGCTTTTTAGTCTTGTGTGTATGAAATTTTGCAATCGATTTTAAACATCTTGACGAGATTATGACAGAGACATGTGGCAAAATTCAGGTTTATTTCAGTTCCTCTTCCTCTGATCATAAATAGAAAATTGTTATTTTCCTGAAAAATCATGTTACGTGACGCAGAGACCTTCGTGAAAACAACTAGCAACTGCGCAACATTTTACTTTTTTTTCTCCTCTAGAATTTCACGGCAAACAAATTATTGTCACTCTGGTACAGCAAACTCTCCCCTCCGAACTTCAATCCACTTTTCGAAGTTCCCCCACCCCGCGAAATTTCGTGGAATTCACTTCTACAAATAACTCAAGATTTCCCCCTTCTCGCTATTCACGAGTGACGCCTGGACAGCGCCATCTATCGAAGCTCTGGGTCGGTAAAACACAAAATATGAAATAAAAAATTAACAGATAAACAGACAGACAAGAAAGCGAATTAATATTGCATTGTCATCTAGTTCTGAGCTATGTGTAAAGTTTCAAGTCTCCAGCTCATCGGGAAGTTAGTTCAAAATTGATTGCAAAATTTGTACCGAACAGACAGACAGACAAGAAACCGAGTTAATATAAAAACGTGGTAAAAAGAACAACCTCTCCCAGGGCATGTCGGGAACAGGTTTCACTCGGGAAAGGAAACAGTATTGCCATCTGTTGAGGGTTCCTGGAAAGAAAGTCCTAAAGTTGGAAAATATAAGAATCATATGTGTGAATGGAGACGCTGCAGCAAATTTCATCAATGGATTGCTTGGATGCATTTTCGTTAAAAATAGCACATATGTTCTGGAAGATATACAGGTTTTCATAAGAAATCCTAAATTTTCCTGCATGTTTTTTGCTTATAATATGCAGTTCTCAACCGAACTATACGAAACTTTCAGAATACTTGGTACTATATTAAGGAGGCATTGTATCAAAATTTGAATATTAAAGGAAAATGATTATTTGGAGTAAATGATTTTTATTGTGCATGCGCGAGACGTAGCGCAATCTTTCTTTTATAATTTGGAAGCCAGATATATAGGGCAACTTGAATACCATTAAAATTTAGAAAGATATCGGTATTGCAGTGAGTAGAATTTCTGCTTCTCTCTAAGAGTAACAAAATGATGAGGGGTTTTCCACAATCTGATATTTTTAAAACTTAATCTTCAGATAGTAATCGTCGAAATACTTGACAATGTGTTAGAAAAGTAATCCATCAAAATTTGAAGTTAATACTATGAATATTAGAGGGAAATATGAGTATTTATAGTAAATAATTTTTTACTGCGCATGTGCACAATGTAGCGTAATTTTTCTTTAATAACTTCAAAATCTGATATGTAGGACAACTTATATAAAAATTCCAATTCATTGCCATTAAGATTTAAAAAGATATAGGCTTTGCAGAATTTCTGTTTCTCTCTAAGAGAAACAAAATGAAGGTTTTTCCACAAATTGAAATTTTTTAAACTTGAATCTTCGAACTGCGATTTAAATTATGTATTTTATTTCTAAGTATTCCTGGGTATTCAGCATATTCAACCTTTATTAATTTCTATAGAATTGTTCGGAAATTCAAGTTTAAAAAATAGAAATTTTTGGAAAAACCCTCATCATTTTGTTTCTCTTCAAGTGCAAAACATAAAATTACAATACAATTTTTCTCGTTTTTTTTATTAGCAAAATCGTTGATATGAGGGCATATCAGAGAGTATGTAAGGTAAGGTAAGGTTCCTTATTTTTTTATTTGGGAGAATTTTAAATATACAATAAGAAAATGTAGCATATCCATGTAAGTGCCTTGTTTGTTGAGGCATTTATCTTATCAGTAAATCTAAGTCCTGGTAGTGGAAAGATGTGTCCTGGTGATGAAACCAATGGCTTCCGAAAGGTTTCCTTGGCAGTTTAACATCATCATCTGAGTAATAAATGTTGCACTGAAGATGTTTTTAAAGCTGGGGGAATAAATTAAAGTCAGAAGGGAACAAATTAGGACTATAGGGAGGATGTGGCAGAATTTCCCAGTGACAGGGATGTGCCACACAAAAAACGAATTACTGATTGCCCTTCTTCCCTGGACTATTTTCTCTGTTAGTTCACCATTTTAAATGGATGCCAAATGTGTACGCATTAATTGTTCTAGACAGAATAAATAGTTAGTTTAGTTATATTAACGTCCCGTTTTGAAGTAATATGAGGGCTATTTTGGGACAGACCTCGTAATTCTGAACCTCGAGACAGAATCTCTTAATTTTAATAAAGATGAATGTCTGTTGGCGGTTTACAGAACAGACCATAGAGGTACCAAATTTGGCTCGGATAGACTTTGGTTGCTGAAGATGTGCACCTCGGAACTGTTTTTAAAAAATTTTAATTCAAATTTAAATCATTTAAAAATTAAACCAAATTTCGTCGTTTTCTGCCAATAACTTCTGAATGAATTGATGGATAAAACAAATTTTTAAGTGCAAAAAAATATCTTTCCAATGATACCAGTTGATGTTTTGTAGGACATTTGATCTCTTTTTTTATAAATTTTTAAAGTAATCAGAAAGTTATGGTCGATGGTTCGAGATTGACGTAGAGTATGATGATGATGAAGTTGTTTGAGATGTATGCTCGCTCCTAGGCTGCTTTATCTCAAATTATCCTTAGGACATAGAGTAGATGGAGCACAGTAGCTGTTTGTCAACGTCATGATTGCGCAGATCTTCAAAACAAAATTATTATTGGTGTAATCACTTCGGCAGTACATATACTAAGATTGGAACGATACAGAAAAATTAGCATGGCCCCTGCACAAGGATGAAATGCAAAAGCATGAAGCATTCCATATTTTTAACGCTGATCTGAGAAAAGCACTTAAGCTGCCGAGCCTTAAAGAGCTTATTCCAAATTAGCCCACTTAATTAACCAAAAAAATTCTTTGAAAATCTACCCAATATTAAAAATCACTTCATGTAAATCGTAAGCACCCCAGATTAATTTTATACAAATAATTTCTCTTTCTTCAGCATTCTCTGCCCCACCCTTTTTTTCCCCTTTTACTCCATGACAACTGTTTCAAACGTTCTCCTGACACGGTACGGATAGCGCAGTAGGTTAGACATGTTCGTCCCATCTTTTCACCCGAGTTTGCCTTCGACAGTGTGAACAAATACTTCGACAGCTTCTCTCTGTTTTCTGCATACTTAAAAGGAAACAGATTTAAATTCCTCCAATACTCTCAATCAACTTTTGGTTATTTTATACTATTTCCTCAGTAATTTTTAAACATCTCTTTTAAGTTGTAAAATTCTCTCTTCATTTAAATGTTTCTTTTCTATCCACTCGAAATGCACATTTTTATTTACATGGGACAAAACTATAAGTAACCAAAAGCCTGAATTATTTCCATCGATAGATAGCTTTAGAATTGTAAATTTGGTTTTATTTTATTCATTACAGTCACTGGCTTTAATCTTAATCCTGACTGTACACTGTTGAATGGGTTTGGCAAGTTTTTATATTTTACTTTGCTCCGCAAAGAGAATAACTATTTATTATCCCAACATATGGCCTGTTTTAGTTCATTATTTTGCAATTTGTATGTTTTTATAGATATTCAGTTTCTTAGTGCATGTTAGTTTTGTTATGCACAGAATTATTATTCAAACATTTCAATTCAATAATTTTTTTTATTTATAAATGGTTGTATTTATTGATAGATTTAAATGATTTTAGTTTTGTGTTTCATAAAATGTAGTCAATTCTTTTTTTTACAGAAAAAACTTAATTATTGTACTTCAACTTTTTTATTACTCATTAAAATCTTTTGCATTTTTAAAGTATCTTTTTACTTATCATTTTTTAAGAGTTAAAGCTAAGGTATTAACTCAAAGTTCATTACATGAAAAAACATCCCGTACATTTTCGTTTTGTGTGTAAATAATTTAAATTCAGTTATACTAATTTACCTGTTCATCGTTTCTGTTTTTAAATTCATTTTTTTGTCCTTATTGCTTTCAGCTTACAAAAATTAAAATGCAAGCCTTAATTGTCTTATTATTATTAATACAAGATTGGCAAACAAGCTGTTCGCCATAAGCGGCTATTAAAGGACTCTTATGAAACATTATAGCCTTCTATTTGTGATGATATCAGCAATAAGTTTCATGGAGAAAAGTAGGGAACCTTACTTTCTGATATGCCCTTATATCATCAAAACCCATTTCACTGTTAGTTTATATTCAGTAGATGTTTGTAGATTCCTTAATTGCAAGTTGATCCTCAGTGACCTCATATAATTAGCAATCAGTTGTAATTTTGAAAAATTTCTCACAACTTGCAACACTCAATACTAATAATAAAATCGAATGTCTGTCTGTTGGAGCTCTACAAGGCAGATCATTAGACCTAGAGCGACGAGATTTGCACTAACATATTCTGGAGGGCGAGAATGTGCACTTCAAGAAAACTTTCTGGAATTAAAAAATATATATATATTTGGCGTTCTTCCATAATAACTTTAAAAAATATCACATTTACACCATTTTAAAATTCCAAAAAATAATTTTTCAATGATACCAATTTGATTGTGCAACCCTTCCAATACTTTTCCTTTTTGTAATGAAATTTAAGTTCATTGTTTCATCAAATCCCATTTTTTACATTGGTAAAGTTATGGTTAACAACTTTCACTTTCCTGCAGTTACATTACAAAACTTTTCCTCCTTCAAACTTTACACTAAGCTGGTTCATGTGCACACGCTGGGTAAAAAAAAATAACATGTGAAAGATTCTACACAACAGACAAGCAAAAGGTAGTATGTCTCCAATATGCACTTTAAAGACAAATATCGTACCAAGCGATGAGTGCTCAAGCATACAGAAATGGCATCTTTAAAGCTTATGTACAACTTTATACCAATACATTAGGTGAAAATCTATCGTTATAAAAGAAATGTTTGTATGCATGGTTCAAACCAATCTATCGCACTTACAGCTATGAAATTTGGCACACAAGTAATTGTAATTGGGGCTCAATGCACTTTGAAGCCTGAATTTTAAAATTTATGTCGACAATTTTTATTTAATGTTCTGTATTCTTTCGGGCAATTTTTTTGCGCATTCATTTGCCTACAGAATCATTTCTGGCAGGAAACAGATGCACTATCAAATAGAAGAAAAACATAATTTTTAAAAATAGTCAGTTTTTCCGAAAAACCTAAATAATTCTTGCATTTTTTTTTTGGTAATATCTAGAACATTTTCCCCTCATATGAAACAAGAACAATTGAAGCACAATTTTTTTTTATTGATTTTTAATTAACTATTTCCCTGATGAGTTTAAAGATCTTCTTCACATCAGGAAAACAGAGTGAAACATTCCTCCATTGCTGAACCTATTATTGGCTTAGTATATCTTTTGAATCTTGACTTGGAACATTAATTCTCATTTGTATCCTTGCCAAGAATCACATGATGGACAGTAACGTATGGTACTGTACTTAATTGAAAACTTCTAGATAACCATTTTAGTATAACAAACATAAGATTTGGTAATGTAAAGTTGTTTTTAAGCGATAAGCATTGTTAATATAAATGTAGCTGGAATAAAAAGGAAGGACAAACACATCCAATATCAAGTTAATATCTTTATTGTTAATTGTGTACATTGAGTGTAAGCAAATGCTTCAAAATCGAATGAAATTGATATGGCTGAGTAAACAATACAAAACAGTAAGAGTATGAAATAACATGTGTATCTCCAAAACAGTGAAATATAAATGACTATTGTCAAAAAACAATGAAATTAAAATAATCCATGAATTTTCTTGACAAAAAATAAAGACAACATTTAAAAAGTAACAAATAGTAAGTAAGAGATACCAATTCAGGACTGTAGCAAAATGATACATCCAAATGTTCCGATACATCAAAACTATACACACTGTACATGTTTTAAATGAATGCAATGAATTGTTTTATAGTTCAGAAAGTCCATCGTCAAGTCTTTTATACCAATATCACTGATGTTAAATGCCTCAAAATCGGCGCATCATATTTGCATTGAACCGATCGACAGGAAAATGTCCAGCAATTGGATTAATCATTTCATTTCCAGGTCCACCTCCAAACATACCCATCTGATTAGGAGGATGACCCATATTAGGTGGATGGCCAATATTCATATTAGGTTGGCCACGGGAGTGTTCCATAGTGGCCCATCTCTCTTGAGGTTGATCCATTCGCCCCCAGTTTTCAGGAGTTTTATTCACAGGAGCCCACTGTGAATTGCCCATTTCTGCTCCATTTCCAAATTTATTTTGATCACGTTCAGGAGCTCCCTCTCCCCAAGGATGAGGCCTTTCAAAATTTCGACCTCTTTCATTGAAAGTGTTGCGAGCAGATCGCTCAAAACTACGATCTCTGTTCGGTTTTCCTTTCCACTCTTCACGACCTCTTTCAGGAATATCACGTCCACTCCTGCCCCGATGAAATGGAGATCGCTCATCAGGTTCATGCCTTCCTTCTCTTCGGCCTGATGAGTTAAAGGTAGGAGAGATATCACCACCTTTAGATCGTTCAAACCTATCAGATCGTCTGTCAGGAAAACTGCCACGATCTCTTCCAAAATCAACAAAGCTTAAGGAAAGCGACAAAAATGCATATGTTAGTAAATTCAAGCAAAAAAATAACTGAACTAAAATATTCATTAGAAACACAAGCTTCACATTTTAATACTTCGGTCATTTATAAATTATTACAACACATTTTTAAAAAAATTTATTCCAGTAACAATCATTAGGATGCACAAGGAAACCATTTTATGGAAGACAATCTCTTCCATAAAACTGTTGTAATACTACTGCACAATTTATTCTTCTAGGAAAAAGCTCCTTTTGATAAGAGGATATGAAATATTTTTATATGAAATAGAATATTTTTAGAAAACATTTATCTAGATAATTTAAATAGCATATTGAAATATAATCTGAATAAGCAACTTAAATATCAGAAAAGGTGGAATTAATGCCAATCCCATTTAATTCAGGGAACTACTTTAGAGACGACTAAATGATAATGCTAAAACTCAGATTCATATCTAACAACAGATGCACAGAGGGAGGGGGAAAATAAATTGAAAAAGACTCGAGTAATCACAAAATGCATTCATAGCATTAAAGAAACTTACCTTGCAAA
The DNA here is from genome assembly GCA_013235015.1 of Araneus ventricosus. Lineage (NCBI taxonomy): Eukaryota > Metazoa > Arthropoda > Arachnida > Araneae > Araneidae > Araneus > Araneus ventricosus. Next base: position 304,253 of record BGPR01000930.1, read on the forward strand.
AATTTACAAAATATTAAAAAAGAAATATTAGTTTTATGCGATATGCTATTTCAGAGTTAATGCAAAATTTATTAACTTTAATTTCTACAATCAGATGAAATATAACCAATTTTAATTTACTCTTAAATACTGCAGTGTATCATCCATTCCCCAGCAATGATTTTTTTTCAACAGTCTAGTAAGATACAGTATGAGCAATTGATTCTAACCTATCATATTTTAAACAAAATTCTTTAGATTAACAGTTCAGAAAATGAAAATAAATGTATTTCAGTAATAATATACATAACTAAATATACCTATATGTTGTGATTCACTGTTCAGAAGAGAATTTTCTGAATAACACCTTGGAATTTAATGATTAAATTTGCAGTAACCTATAACGACCCTATCCTACATTTCTTCAACAGCCGAGTTGAAATTTAGTCACATCAATGCTCAATTTTGAAGCAAAATGAAATTATTTTGGGACTACTTAATTTTAAAGTGTCATTGAATGATGAAAACTACACTAAACCTGGCACTCTCCTCCCACAAACTCAAGTATCACTAGGAGGAGGATAGTTGCTCTTTGATGCAGATTTAATATGTGCCAGACACATTATGGTTGGTTAGGGCTAACTATTAGTGTCATGCAAAATTAAAATAATGTTCACTGAATTCATCAGCCTCCCCATCAATAGTCCAAGGAAAGTACCAAGATTCAACTTTGTGTTCAAAAATAAATTTACTTCATTTTGCAGTAATGTACTTTTACATATGAAAAGTACTCAAACTCATTTTACGATAAATTGCCATCTTTATTTACATTTTTTAATTCTTGAAATATAGTTGTTCCATTATTTTTATTTTGGGAAAACTAATATGTTAGACAACTACACATACAAAGATTTCAGAGCCCTTATGATTCCTGGAATCTTGCATTTCCTTATTATAATTAGATTCAGGAATGAGATTGGCAAAGAAGCAAAAAGACTGAAATTATATGCGAGCAAAAAATTTGTACCATAATTTATACGCGAAAGAAGTAAAACATCAAAACATGCAACATGATGAAAATATTACACTAAAATAATTAATAACTTATTTATAATTCAGTACATATAAATAAGAAAAATAATATTAAATTATTATTAAATCATTCACATTAAAAGTTAAACAAGTTTAACACATCATCAGGGGCATCTTCAAATACAAAATTAGACATTAAAATATATTTACCACATGTACATCGCTGAGATGCAACATTCACCCAAGCCTTTGGATAAAAGTTAGCTCAAAAAAAAAAATAAAAATAAGGACAAATAATTTCTTTTGCTTCATGCAATTGTGTAAAGTGTATTAGCTCTTTATAAATTATAATAATGTAGCATATACTGAATTGTGTTTTATTTCTATACATTTTCACAAAAGTAGCAGCACAATGATTTTGCACCTTATAAAGCGAGAGGGGTCGAGAAATTGTACAGTTACAATGGAAGATTCATTTAGCATTATTGTTATTTGAAACATTACCTTAATTGCCAAAAAAGTGGTTTTCTTATGCTTTTTTATTTGTGTGGCTTTTGTTGGTAATAGATCTCCATTAACACACTTCACCCCTTGTTTTGGAGGGCTCCTACCTTTGACAGTTTTTTCTTCAATAAAGGATGTGTTTGCATCCTCTGCAAGTTTATTTTCAATAAAGGCTACAGTTTTTACACAGTCTTCATTAGTATCTCTCTGTTTAATTACTGGCATAGTTGTCGGAACTACATTATCTCTAGAATGCCTAGGTAAATCATTTGTTTTGTTTTTTATTTTGAGAAGATTTTTTTTGTCTTATTCTCCTCGTTTTTTGCTGCATTTGCACACAAATTTTTAGCTGCCTCTTTTGACAGGAGTTTTTCTTCTTTTATGTAGTTTATTTATTTGTTTTTGTTCCTTTTTTTTTTTATTTCTCCATCTTACAAGGTGATCACCCTACAAAATGACCTTAAGTTTTCAACTACAAAAAAAATCTTTTTTTTTTTCGCAAAATATGCCACAGAAGTTTTGTTTTCTCAAAAAGGTGATACTTCAATTCTAAAAGTGATGACGCTTTTTAAAAAGAATATAGCTGTTATAAATAGCTACGTCAAAAAAAAAAAAGTTTCTTGTACCATTTGATGGTCTTTCGAAAGACGGGATAGTAATGCATTATTGAACATCCACACCTCCCATGTTTTGATTGTAATCCAGTACACATTTTGGTTTAAAAATTTCATTGCCAGTTATTCGGTCTGCCCCCCCCCCTCGTTGATCCAGTATTTTTTCCATTAAAAGTTACCATTAAGACGTTTTTCTTTTTATCGTTGAAATTAACTATGTTCATCACTTCTTTTTTGCACTGTAAATATTTCATCTCTTCCAAGTTTCAGGGGTAAATTTTTTGGCATTCCTTTACGGTTCCGCATACATTTGTTTTTATTTTCCTTGAGATGCGTTCTGGGGGACACAAAAAAATCTATTCAAATAAAATTATAGCCTTTTCCCAATAAATCTGATAGTAAAATTTTTACATGTTCACCATATGTACACCCAGTTTCCAATAAAGAAGTGTCTTTTCCTGTACATACACAGAAGTTCCAAGTATAGCCAGATTTTGATTTGCACAATTTGTATATTTTTATTCCATATCTGGATCTCTTTGATGGAATATACTGTTTAAAACTTAATCTCCCCTTTCAAGCAAAAAGACTTTCATCAACAGATATGTTTTTATCAGGTGTATATACGCTTTTAAAGTTTTCCCTCAAATACTCAAGTACTGGATTCATTTTTTCCAAGTTTCTTTGCACTAGGGGAAGATGTAAAATGCAAATATCTCATAATGTCCAAGAATCTATCACATGTCATCGCTGAGTTAAAACAGGAAGTAGAAATTACTGCATCAATTGAAAAATACAACTTCAGACACGGTTTTCTTATAATGCTCATAAGTATTACGAGACCCAAAGAGACATACATTTAACTAATTTGAACACTGTCAAACATTTTTGGTGGTACAAATGTAGATGTGCTTGGTGAATTTGGATCAACTTCACAGATTTTTTTTGCATATAAATTAGTTTCTTCAACAATTTTTTCGATCATGTTAAGTTCAGTTCAGACTGCAAGGGCAATGAAATATTATTCACATTAAGTCCTGGTTTCACAGTGAAATTGATAGCAGGAAGTTCTTCTATATTAGTACTCCACTGGACATGACGGAGTTAGATCCAATATATTAGTATTTTCTTCCAATTTGGATTCTGAACTATCTGAAGAACTCCAATAATGTATTGTTTTGACACTATCATTATCCTCATCATCAGAAAAATCCATAGATTGATCATTCATAAATTTAGATATTTCCTCCTCGAAAGACAATGCACGGTCTTTTAGCCATAAGTGCACAAATGAAACTGAAAGGTATAAAACCCTTGCTAGAATATCTCCCATAAAATCCCATTTCCAGCAAGAGGAGAAATTATAAATGACCACTTCAAAATGAGTTAAAGAGCTCATTAGTATATTTACACTCGCTAGCATGTGTTTCTGTTTATACTCTCGAAAATCCAATAAATCAAATTGAATGATTAACTAACGCGTGGCCGACTACAATTTGACCTTGGAGAGAGAAATACTAATGTAGGGGATCAATATTTTGAAAGAAACATGGAATAGTAATACCATCTGATAGAAAACATTTTGTTCCAAAAGCACAACACATACATGCGGCTCTCGGTCCAAAGCAGCAATTTGGTTTAACACAAGGATGGAGCGCTGGCCCCCCCCCCCCCAGATGAGTCCAGCACAAGCACACATAAGATACATAGATTACATAATGCAAAATATACAACATTTTTGATAAAAGAAAATCATTTGCAAAATGTAAATAGTTTAGATACACAAGAGAGAATGGATCCTGATGTAACCAAAAGTAAGTTTGGTCAGAACTAACCTAATACACATTATCAGAGCTATTGAGAAAGTGAAAATTTGTTTAATAATAATGACTCCCTAAAGAAACATACTAAAAATATGCTTTTACCTAGGATGTGCTTCCAATGACGATTCTCTACGTGGTCCAGTGTGACGTTTTCTGTCATCCCAAAATGGATCCTCTTTGCGAGGGCCATCAAAACCTCTTTTGATGCCTCTTCTTTCTTCCAGTCTATTTCAAAATAAAAAGTATAAAATTGAAAGATACAACTCTGCACACTTTAACGAAATAATTAGAAAACTCACCAATCCTCAAATACAAAACCCTGCCACGCTCATTGCCTTGATGATGAATTATATTCACACTGATAGAATCTTCATAATATCACAGGAAATAATTTATTCAGCATGTTAAGATAGCAAAGATTAAAGAGCCATATTTTTCAGTAATTTGCATGCTTTAAAAAAAAAAAAAATCTCTTATTAAATTTATGCTTATTTCAATAACTTCACCAATTCTCCTACTTATTCTGTCTAATCCAATAGCAAATATTAAAAACACTTGATTGATACATATAACAAAAAAGATACTTGCATTATTAAGGTTGTATATTACATACACATAATTTCATACCTAAAATTTAGGTATATAGGAAAAATACTAGACAATTTTTGACAGAGAAACAATATCAGACCGATATATCTTTAAAATTTTTTTTTAAAAAGTGATAATAACACAGGCACACTTTTTCATTAACACAATAAGGTTTTCTAAGGACTTTGATAACTAGTTTTTTATCAATACACTGGGAGCGAGTTGCACAAACCCAAAAATACAGCATCAGACAAGATAGCATTAATCAATTTTAAGCATAACAAACCAATTGAACTATGCTTTCTGCCTAATGCCATGATTTCCGAGTGCTGTATAGCAACTATTAACATTGGATCAACCACAGATAAAAAAAGGTAACAGATCAAATTCTTAATGATTACACATGTAAATGAGGAGGTCCCATAGAGACAGTGATAAACCATATATATATATATGGACTTGACAGTAGAAGAATGAGGCCAAAAAAATAACTGTAGAAGAATACTGTTAGCAAATGGACAAACAGATCCAAAACTCCTCATAAAAGCAATCCATGCACAACAGAAGATAAATTATATTTTACAAGTTTAGGACAGCATACGACTACACACTAAAAACATCATATTCAATTATCTGTATCCTTTTTTAATAACCACTCAATATTCAAATATTCTCTGTTAGTAAATATAAAACTTCTATTACATAATATCAGTAACTAAGCCTCGTCTTTATGTCTGATAGTAGGAATTGATAGGATCCTCACAATCTGATGAAGCTACACATTCAATGTGCTTTAAATTACAGGTTAAAAGACACGAGTAATCTAATGACAATGATCTGCTTCTACGCATTTTTTGTATGTGGCCTTTTCAGTAGTTTTCCTTGAATGTTTGATGCTGCATTTTGTTATATATACTAGGAATCCTCAACACAAATTAAAGAGACAATACAAAATTTCTTAATTTTTATTATAAAAGTCTTCTATTAAATTGTAGATTGTTAAGCACATAGAAAGGAAGGGATTCTTTCGGGTAAAATCCCCCCAACTTTTTATTATTTTCGTCTTAAATTAGCAAGCAAATAACCAAAAACTTACGTCATTTGTGTTCTTTTTCTTAGCTCGGCTTTCTCTCTCTCTAACCTTTCTCGTTCAAACCTTTGCTTTTCTCTCTCTAATCTCAAAACTTCAGCTCTTTCTCTTTCAAGCTTTTCTCTTTCAATCCTATAAAATGAATAAAAAAATTTCAAGCTAGTAAACTAAAATTAGATTGCCCTGAAAAATTAAAAAGCCATCATAATTTTACCTTAATCTTTCCCTTTCTCTTTCAAGACGAATAGACTCCTCACGATTTTTTCTTTCAATTTCTCTCTGTCTTCCTATGTCTGAAAATCGCCTACGATCCAAATCTCGATCCCTGTGTCTATCATGCTCTCGATAACGATCAATCTAAATAAAAATAGCAGTTTTGAAACATGTTTCATTTCAAATTCTGCACCACAAAAATTTTCCTTAGATTAGAAAAGTCATTGTTATAAAAATTTCTTTAAACTGTTATGAACCCAACTTGAAAAATTAATCTAAAAAATGAAATGTTCACAACCAAACTTCTCGATTCATCAATTATTGCTGGTTTCATTAACAGTAACCAATGGAAATGATAAATTCAATTTTAATTTAAGTTTATATGTAATTTTTAAAATTTAAAGTTTGTACAGCAAACCATATCCAAAAAAATTAGAAATTTCTAGTCTAATTGTTATCAAATTTCTCCAACATATACTCACAAAGCTTCTCCCAGGTAAATATGGTCTTCTTACTCCAAACCCTCGTGAATAGCCTCGCCTAAAGAAACCACCACGAAAACCAATTCGTCCACGACTCCTACTTCGAGTTCTACTGGATCTTCTATCCCGTGACCTTTTCCTATCTCGAGATTTGTCACGACTCTGCCTTTCATCATCTTTTGTTCGTTTTTTATCTTTTTTCTCTTCACTCCCTGAAAAAATGAGTTTTCATTAAACAAACAATTCAGTGAAGAATATTGTAGCTTATAAGAAAGGAATTCTAAAGATTGTTAAGTTTGCCAGTTGGTACAAACTGGTATGCTTCATGTCTATAAAAAGATCAGCTTAGTATGTCATTTACATTTCTTTCACATTTTGTTAGTAGAGGGTAAAATATTTTCAACTTGCTGTTGGATATCATTGGTTACCAACCTACAAGGAGCCAACAAATGAATCAAGTATACGTCATCAAGATCATGGTTAAAAGTAGAGAAAACAGCCAACCTACAGAAGCTTGAAGTTACAACACTGTGTGGCTTGTCCTGATGAAGAGTGGCTACATTATAGTCTAAAAGGAGAGGAGGACCTGACACTAGTAGTTTCTACTCCCTCTGCACTGGCTACCTACTAATGTACAGGATGCAACAAGGACATCCTCCAGATAAGTCTTAAAATAAGAACTCTTCTATAGCAATAGTAGATTTCTTTCTGTAATCTTTGAAATTTGCATAATAGTTTTTTAATATAGGGTCATTCCATGTCAAGTGATCCAGAAAAAAAATAATTGGTTGCTTGACCATTTTATAATCAAATGATTTTTTGTATGTTGATTCCTACATAATTAGAGAGTCCAAAAAGACTAATTAAAATTTTTTTTTATCTTTTCCTGAATTCCGATGGCAGCCATTTTTGTTTTACAAAACATGCTGATTTTTTGCGTTTGTAGGGGTTTGCATCAACATATATTACTCGGAACTGGTGAACCCGAGGTTGATGAAACAAAAACCGATTTATTTAGGAAGATACAGCCTTTATTATCTCCAGCACACATTTAAGGAAAATAATATCCCAAATAGCAAAAATCAGCTTAGAAGTTTGACTTTAAAAATGACAATTTTTCAAGGCATATAATTTCCAAAAGGAATCTATTCTCCATATTACTTTTTTGGGGATGTGTAGCTACCTTAATGTACTGTATTTGCAAAAAATTTCAACCCTGAGATTTGCTTCTTTTAAGAGCTACGGACTTTCAAAATCTGAAAATTTCAAAAAATCCAAATTTTGACACCGTATATCTTTTTTGGGGCAAAGTTTAAATCCCATAAAAAACGTATTTTTTGCCAAAAATGACGGAGCATAAATTTGACTAAATACTATTTTTATCATCAATAAATTATAATATGATATAACTACTATTATCTATAAACTTACATTTTTTACAAGAAATAGCTTGTGCACACTTTAAATGTATAATAAACTTGAAAAATTTTAATATGTTTCATGGTCACTTCAGGTTCCACAGTATAATTGAGGCTTCTATATCATCAATAAATTATAATATGACCTCAAGTAATATTTGTAATTAAAATTACAATTCAAATTAATTCTTATGGCATTTATATTTTCAATTAATGCACCATTTGGTGTATTAATTTTAATTCGTATTTATTCTGTTAAGTTATAACATTATATTATGTCATGTTTCTATTTATAAGATAATCTCTTAAAATGCTGTAGTCCTAATATACTTATTCAACAAAACGTGTGGATGTTCAGACCTGTTCACAAACTTTTGTGATAGACTTCAACAAACCAAAGCAAGTCTCCAGCGACCGTACTCAAACCAAATATTGACTTCCAGCAAATATGTTTGAATTTTGTCACGAACATTTAAAAGCAATCACCCTCACTTACATAAAAGATGAAGAAATCATTCAACATCATAACAATAAACTTCTTGACCAATTTGAAAACTCTGTGGCAATTACTGGTACAAGGAGTTTCTATTGTTTCGTTCCTGTGTCAGAGAGTAACTTGAAGTGCTTCATTACTTCACAAGCTACGGAATATCAAATTCATTCCACTACAAAAGCTGTACAAATAACACTTCACACAAGAGATTCTATTGCATGTGTATGTGATGGTCAATGGTGGCTAGCAGAGGTGAATGACATTAGTGATATAAATAAAGATGTGCCTGTAACATTTCATCATCCCGCCGGACCAAGGACGGCTTTTAAGAAAAAAGGAGAAAAACCAGACTTGGATTCCCCTGAACAATGTTTTAAGGAAACTAAGTGCCTTAGAACTACAACAACTACTGGAAGGACACATAACATTTCCCCAAAACTATGTGAAGAAATATCAAAACTTCTTTATGAATACAAATCAAGGTAGAACGATAAACCTGACTCATGTGTATAGTATATCCATACTTTTGTGATGTGTTAGTTGTAAATGATATATCAATACTTTTATTTGAAGTTTTAAAGTGTTTTAACAATGGTAACCATAGTAAATAACTGTTATAAAATAAGTGAATAGAGAAGCCTCAATTATACTGTGGACCCTAAAGTGACCATGAAACATATTCAAATTTTTCAACTTTATTATACATTTAAAGTGTACACAAACTACTTCATGTAAAAAAAGTAAGTTTATATGTAATAGTAGTTATATTATAATATATTAATGATAAAAATAGTACTTAGTCAAATTTATGCTCCGTCATTTTTGGCAAAAAATACATCTTTATGGGATTTTTAAAGTCCCCTAACTTGACCTGTAGATAAATATCAAACATAAAATTTTTGCAGCAGTATAATACACTATAGAGGGTCTATCTGTAAAAATTTGGATTTTTTGGAAATTTTCGGATTTTGAAAGCCCATAGCTCTTAAAAGAAGCAAATCTCAGGGTTGAAATTTTTTGTAAATACAGTACATTAACGTAGCTACACATCCCCAAAAAAGTAATATGGAGAATAGATTCCTTTTGGGAATTATATGCCTTCAAAAATTGAAAATTCGTCATTTTTAAAGTCAAGCTTCTAAGCTGATTTTTGCTATTTGGGATACAATTTTCCTTAAATGTGTGCTGGAGATAATAAAGGCTGTATCTTCCTGAAAAAACCAGTGTTTGTTTCATCAACCTCGGGTTCACCAGTTCCGAGTAATATAAATTAACGCAAACCCCTACAAATGCAAAAATCGGCATGTTTCGTAAAACAAAAATGGCTGCCATCGGAATTCAGAAAAAGATAAAAAATTAAAATTAGTCTTTTTGGACCCTCTAATTATGTAGGAATCAACATACAAAAAATCATTTGATTATAAAATGGGCAAGCAACCAGCTCTGGGTCATTTGACATGGAATGACCCTATAAAATTTATTCAGAATATGGTTTTGCAATTGTGGATTACGGAAATATTTATTTAGCCTAGGTTTAATTCTTATATTTTAAGTGGTCATAGGTAAGTTAGCTTAATAAAAGTTAGAACATTAAGAATTTTTTCTATGCACAATACTTGAACACATCTTATCCTAATCTTAGATGGAGGACAGGAATCTGGAATGGGGTGGGGGGGGGGGGGGAGACAGCAATTCATTTTCAAGATTGAGAGATAAATTCATGTTATGATGAAATGCATGTCAGTCCAATTTTGGAAGCTAATGCTCTTCATGTGGTGGTGGGTGGGTGGGGTGGGGGGGGGAGTATGATGTGATGTCAAAGCACAGTGTAAAGCTGGACATTCACAACCACTCTGATCGACACAATTTGGAGCACCTTGCACCACATTGTTTCAATTTTCAGCCCATCCACTTAGGTGGGGCATTCATGGAGGCTTTGTGCAAACAACACAACATGTCACTTCAATCCCCTAGGGCTACTGTGCCTACCCCTCCTCCCACTTTCAAAAGAGACCCCCTCCCCACTTTTCTGAGCGAGCATTGTTCCCCATCTCCAGGATTGTATTTCAGTTTTATGCCCGGATATGCCAAATGGAAAACTAACAACATTGGATTTCCAAACTTTTTGCCCACAACAGTCAAATTCCGCAAGGAGAACCAAATGGTGTGGAGCAGAGTGCCCGTGAATGTCCAGCTTAAGGACAACATGCAGTCATATGGTGAATACAATGTTGCATGAATAAACTCCATTATTAAAGCTAACAAAGCTTTTTTTTTATGATTTTTTTCATTAACTGAATATTCCATGAACAATTCCCAATTAAAGATGACAAAAAACATCTAAGCATGCCAAGAATTCAATTTTAATTTGCAGACAATGACTGCACTTAATTACCCAAGATTTCACTGTGAGGTTAAATGAAGTATCATAAATATGAAGAAATCGAGCTGCACTCATTTCAAGGCGAGGCAAACTGATCACATATTTTAGACACATATGAAAACAAATTTCTATTTTATCTTCAGATCTACTGCAACAATTTTCCATTACAAATTTTATATTTTAAATAATCAGATGGGTTTGTGGTAACTGCCAGTTTTTATAGAAATATTTCTCAAGCACCCACCTTCACTGTCCTTGCCCTTCTCATTTTCACCTTCTTTATCAGATGTTTTTTCAGATGGCTTACTTTTATCTGAAGATTTAGTTTTGTCTGAAGATTTTGTCTTTTCAACTTTTGGTCGATCAACAGGTTTTGACTCGTCTTTTCCATCAGTTTTTGGAACTTCATCAATCTTGTCTGCATAGGGGAAAAAAGTTTTTAATCATAGAGAACATATCAATTGAATTGAAATTTATTTCATAAACAAATATATGTTTACTCAACTGAGTTCTATATAAATAATATAATTTTTAAACTGTTAATTAATGCAGCTTACTTATAAGGATTTCAACAGAACCTAATCAACTTTACCTAAGTATAAGAAAACAAATGTTTCCTAATATTTTTAAAAAAATGTATCATACGTTTGCTTAACAGAAAAGAATAGTAAATAGTGGTAATTAAAGAAAAAGGAACTTCAAGGTGGCCATCATTTTTGCTGTTTGAGTTTCCCTGACATTTCCACGTTTCATAAAAAATTTCCACGTCTTTTTTCAGAGGTAGCCTGGAGAAGTTTATCAGATAGGAAAAAAAAAAAAAAAAATTCACCTGCACATAGGCCATACTAAGTTTCCATTCAGATCAGTATGGTTTCCATGAAAAAGCAAAATATTCGAAAAACGAACATTTATTTAAAATTTTTAAACAAACCGTAAAATTAACTAATACATCTTTGCAATAAACAATTCTACTGTACAGTATTTTCCCAGCGTTTCTGATTAAAAATATAAACCTAAAATCTTTAGAAAGATAAAAATGTTAATAAAAATATATGTTGCAAAATAAAACATTAAACAGACATGACACAAGCTTGAAACAAAGAAAAGCTGAACTTCATAAATGCGGAATCATATCAAACGTAAACACCGAGAAGTAAAATAAGTAAGATTAATTGAACAATAAATGAATAAATTTATACAAAAAGTGCTTGAGTATTAAAAATATTGTAGAATTATTATTTAAAAGAAAATTGAGTTACGTATTGTTAAAATAAAACTACGGTAAAAATTATCTCACTAAAAAATATCGCCATATAAAAACTCTTTTTGATTATACATAATAAATAAGACTTTTGTTTCACATTTTTTGAACAGTTTAACTTTTCTTTTATGTTCCAGTCTGCTATTTTCCTCCATTTTCTAAATTTTGCTCTCTTTCTTTGATTGTTTTTTTTCCCTCATAGCTATTTTCGCACTATCAAGTTCAGTACCATTTGCCTGATAACCTTATATTTTTGCACATTACTATCAATAGCATCACGCAAAGAAAGCTTTTTCCAAAATATTCAAAAGCAGACTGCTTTTTGCTCATCATTTTGTATTTAACACTATAAATTGAAGTATATGTTTCAATATACATTCTTCCTGATATTTTATCTTTATTTGGAATGTGCGCATGGCGCAGTTTTTGTTTGCGTGCTATTCACCATCTTTTTAAGCGCACCCCCCCCTCCCCAATGCATTACCAAAACTTTTAATGAAAATGTACATCGATCCCAAGACTGACAAAATTCGATGCCGAAAACGCTAAATCCGCGTTTCCGCACTAACGTGTCATGTCTGTGTTTATAGACAAACGTTAAGGAACGAAAACTAAAAAAAAAAATAATAATAATAATAATAATAAAAAAATAAATAAACGAAATAATTAACAAAAATGAAGAAACGAATGTTATAAAGAACGTGACTATAAAATGGCTTTCTTTACGGAGAGTTAACGATCTTTTTTTTTCCATGAAATTCGGATAGGAAGAAATCCGTGGAAGATTTTCTTTCATCCAATCAGAATTCATTCCGAATTTTGATTGGATGGAACGAAAGAAAAGAATACAATCTTCAGGCATTCCTCCCAATGCTAAACTCTGACCCCGCAAAGCGCGGCAAAACGTCGATACATAACTCGGACGCTGAGCGGCTTTCGGCAGCATTACGCAATATCTTATGAATTCGAAACTCTTTCGCTTTAGAACCATAAGCAAAATTTTCACATGGCGCACAGTTTTTGTTTGCGTGAGCAACCCCCAACGCATTAACAAAAATTTTAATGCAGACTTGCATCAATCCCAAGAATGATTAAATTTGATGCCGAAAAAGCAGAAATTCGCGTTTCCGCGGAAATGTGCCATGTCTGATTAAAAGAGAAAAGAAGAGAGAAAAACGCAATAAATCTATTTTTCCGATGTTTATAAATTAAAACACAGAAGCATAATATTCTATCGTGCAAATCGAATCATTTGCAAGGGGGGGGGGGACATTTTATTCCAACCAACTTCCTTTATTATGGCTCAAAGAGAAAAATATAAAGAGAAATAAATCAAAACACCACAGGGAAAAAAAAAAAAAGAGAGAGAGAGAGAGAAATACAAGAACTTATTCATTAAAACACAGGAAGTTGAGCAAGCGTGTATATGAATAATATAGAAAAAAAATTCGCAAAAATGGGCTAAAACACTCGAATTTACCACTTAAAGTTACATAAAAATCTAATCCAAATTTTTAAAAAAATTATGGCATTGGCTCCCCTTTTGTGCTAATCCATCACTCTGCCAAATATGGACCAGTAAGTAAAAGGTCTGGGCCTGCACAAAGAAAAAAACCCAACATACATAATACCAAAAAAAATTGCTTTTTTATATAGGTAGCAGCCATCCCAGACTTTGGAGAGCCCATAATTTAGCAAAATGGTCTGTATTCATATAATTTCATAACACTCAAGAGTTAAAAAGCACATACAAAATAATAATAAAAAAAAAGCCAAAAGAAGAAATAAAATAGAAGAAATATAATTCAACAAAAAGATCTCAAGAAGTGGAAAAATAAACTAATTCTGGTATAACTACTATTTGATATTAAATCAACATAAGCAGGCAGTAGTGTGGATGCTAACTTGTAGACAGATAATGAGAAATTTACGATCTCGTTATGAATACCTTTGGCACATAGCCAAATTCCGGTTCTTCTCCCACATCCGAGTGAGATTATTCTATAGATTTTTATCTTAAAAAGTATAATCTAACTCAACTAATAAAAGAAACGCGATTCTGTTCATAGCCTAAATTTCGGTCCTTCAGAAATTTAAATGTAAACACCTCGCCATCTGCATAGAAACGCGAATCGCATTCATTTTAGACTGTCAGTAAATGACAGATTTTCATTGGTTGCCAACTGCTTCAGTCTATATATATATATATATATAAAACATCAGCAAATTAGAGTGTCCAATAAGAATTAACAAAATAAAAAATTTCCTGTTTTAGAATAAATTTGCCTGACATTTCCCTATCTCTCGAATTATCCAACCATTCCCGGTTTTACAGTCGGCTGGTCACCTTGAACTTCTCATTAAATGTCTTTCCAATCAATCTTTCTGATCTTCAGGCTAGAGAACAGCCGTAAAAACATCTACCACAGTGTTTTCTAAAAAGGTTTTGCATGTGCTGCTCTGGCTTACATTAGAATTTTAATTTGACATGGTTCTTACTGGTTTTTAAAAATTAAAAATCAAGGAGTATTTTCAAAGAGTCAATATTTACACATGAAAAAGGGTTCCCTTTTTAAAGTACACAAAAATTATATTAAGAGTATTTAAAACATTGCTAATAACTCAAATAAATGTGGTTATATTTATTTCTGTTATAAGTTTTTACTGAGCTGATTTATCCAAGAATGAGTGGTGACGCTTAGACACACAATTTTTTATAAAATTATGCAACTACCCCAAAAGTTCAAATAGTTCATTACATACCATAATTTACCATGTTTCAAATAAAAAACTATTTCCATTAATTTTTTTTAGAATTTAAATTCTTAAATAATTTTCATGCCTCACTGTGCACCTTATGTAGTGCACAGTAATCTAGTATTTAAAATAGAGAGGTGCAAAGAGAGACATGGATTCAGATATTAGAAACTGGTTATTTTGTATTTTCATAGTTTATAAAATAGTATATGAAGAAAATAAAATTAACAAAATTTCTTGATTAATAAAACTAATTTAGCGATTGATAATTTTAATTGATTAATAGTATCTATTTTCCTTCAACTCCACCATCAAAATATATGTCCTTTACAACAAACCATACGTTACAATTTAAAGAAATAGTTAATTTTTTGAAATAATCCAAGAGAAATAACATTCTCAATTTGCACAATTCTATTGTTTTGGTTATTACTGATTGGCACTTAAAACCAATTATTAAATTTTAGATACTGCTAGGAGATGAACATCAAATCGTGGAAAGAGCAACACAAAATACTGGGTAATTGATGGCAGCGATTTAGAATCCTTTTTATCGATGACACATTTAATAAAAGAAATGTTAAAAATTAAAAATCAAGGAGTTTATAAGGAGCAAAATCCAAATTCAAGGAGTTTCCATAGTGCATGAAAATCGTTTTCAAGGAGCGTACGAACCCTGTTTTGATCTGAAAATTAAATGGACAAATAACTAGACGAATTGTTACTTTTAATAACTTCATCGGTAAATGAGAAATTCAATGGTTATGCAATCTCCAAAAACACATTAAATAAGCCATTACAGGTACAAATAATTTCCCAAAATATTAAAAATGTATTTGTGACAGGTATATACGTTACATTCACGCACATAAATTTTATTTCTAGTACAACTCAAAAAACTTCATTTAAAGCCAATTTTCTAGTTCATTATATTGTACATTTATCAAATCATAAATATTGTATTAGAATATTAACCACTTAACTTAATAATTTTCTTTGCTATCTAATAAGATGCTCCCTTCTGTTTTGGAAAGCGGTTGTCGTTTTTATTCATCTCGGAAGGCATATAATACTCGAGATGTTTATGGATTCTAGGTAATTTTTGTGTAAAATTATAAAAATAATTAATGATTAAATTTTAGTTTTAAGACTAAAAATGCGATAATTCGATGCATGAGTATTCTTGGGCTGGTAAGTTAACCGGTTAAAACCTTTCCACTGCAAATTGATCAGATTATAATTAGGTTTTTACAACATATGCAGTTTCTTAACAATTAATCTGTTTTTTCTTTTATTCATTTGAATGAATCCACACATCAAATATTTATCCAAGTCGACAATATATATTTTTCATAGGTATCAAAACAAAAGCTTTTCTCTTGTTTTGAATTCTGCAAGTGAAAATAACACGTTTCAATTAACAAACAACATATTTGAAACAAATTTCAAATTTACAGCTTGAATTTTGATTTGATAGCAGCCACATCTGTCCTAAACTTCCAGAATATCTATCAAGTTGGCTGGGTTAAATGAAAAACAAGTGTTTGTTAATTTTAAAATTTCATTTGTCCATCTCAATAAATAAAATTTACTTACCACCTGTGCTTGCAGTGTTAGTGGAATCACTAGATTTCTTTTGACCAACTTTGCCTTTAATAGCTTTAAAATCAGCTCTTTTAATTGTTCCAGTAGGTTCTCGAGTTGTCTAAACAAAATACATGGCATATATTTACTTTTCATTATTTAACTTAAATCAATATGCAAGAAAAAAAGTGGATAAATCATTCAAAATACAAAGAGACATTAGTTGTAAACATAATTTTTTTATGATCTGCTTCTGTTCATAACTCACTATTTTTAAAAATAAATTTTCACATTGATTGAAAAAGAAAATTATGCACTTTACTATTACAATTTAAAAATAAACTATCAGAAGATCAAGTCCATCTGCAAACTTTTTTTTTTTGAGAATCTAGTTTTCTTTGGCTCATTTATATTTCAAATTGATATCGAAATAATTTAAAATAAAAAAGCACAACAAAACGATACAAGATGATAAAACTATCCTACCAGTACTACAAAAACTAAGACATCTGGCAATTCTCATTAACTGCTAAATATTAAAATATTCATATGTTGAATGAAAATACAACAATCACCTTTAATGATGATGATGAAGGACTAAAAAGAATTTGTTCAAAGCAAATAGAGCAATATGTAAAACTGTAGTCTACAGTTCAGGCTGGTTTTAAGGCATTTTTTTTTTTGGTGCAACTCTGAGCGGTGTTGCCAACTTTTGTTTTGGGTGTGCAGTGATCTTTTTATTGGTCTCTTGCACATGTGATGCTGCAACATCTCAAATAAGAGGGATTGAGCACATAATGCCCGAGGAATCGAAAGTGGGTACCAAGTAATTTTTTTTAATTAAAAAAAAAAAAATCGGTTCGCTAGCAACAAAGCAGAAACCTAGAAGCTTTGCCTGCATATTGAAAACATAAAGCATCAAAACAATCAGAATAAAACACACAGAAAACACCAAAATGAAGGCTATCAAACCTTGATCCATACACCACCGTAAAACAACAATGGCGCCAGCTGTCTTAAGCTGGTAAAAGGTCTCAACAGAACCAACATCACCAAAAATAATGTTCCTTTTGGCACAAGAATTGCACTTTGAAGACCTTGAAGCCATGGATTTCAAATGCAATATTTTTCAAGTCTTGCAACAATCAAACCGAAACAAGTTCCTACTTCAAACACGCGAAGAGTCCATCAGTCAAGAAAAATCTGTTGGGAAATGATCACAATTTTCAAAATTCGAGCCGACACAAAGAGGTGACCAATTAAAACAAGGTACAAGAATCGGCAATACGCAAGAGACCAATAAAAATATCACTGCAGAATAAGTGTCGATTAACAGTTGGCAAAATGAAGTGGCAGGAAGCAAAACAGCACTCTGTACTCTACAGTTTAACCGAGCAATAAATTACTTGTTTTTAGCAAAAGAAAGCAGACCAAATGAACAACCCTTTAAAATTGAAAGCAGGCAAACATGGTTAATTTGATTCCTTAAATATTAATGAAACTTAGGAGAAAACAAACAAAATGCATATAAGACAGGTAAATAAATGCTAGAATAAAAAGAGCAGAAAACAAGCCTGGAAAATCATTAAATCTCTAAACAAATACTCTCAAATATCATTGCAATTTGTCAGCTGTTTTACAGTTTGTTTTTTGCCTGTATTCTTTGCACAGAAATATCGTAATCATTGCAAGATGTCTATATGAAGGAGGTTCATTGACATAAATTCAAGATTTGTCTCCATTATTTTACACATATATTTTTCCTCTTTAACCCTCTTAACTAATATTCTTTTTTTTTTTAAATCACTATTTACATGCAACGTTTCCAAACATGCTCAAATACCGTTGAACCAAGAGAATTGTTATTTATAAGGTAAGCTTTCTTAGTATAATATAATTCAACACTATAATAGTACTAAGCAAACACATTAGCCTGCAAAAAATTGTGGGATGCAGCAGAAAATACTTCCTACCCACGAAAATAGCGGGACAAGTAAACAAAGGGTTAAGCTACACCAGGATTTGATTTTTTTTTAAAATTAGCAATCAGCTAGCATTCATGCACACAAACTTTTCTCAGGTATTCCAGCTAGTAGAATAAAAAACAAATAAACCCTCAAAATAAGATCTGACAATATTCAGCATAATTATCCATCAAGCATTTGTTAATCTAAAAGTCTAACAATGATAATTCTGGAAATATATTCCAAAATTTTACAGAATAAAAATCTCAATTTTTCAAAAATACTAACTTTCTCAACAGTAATAATTTTTCCATGTAGTTCTGTATGATTCAGTTTATCAACACAAATAAGAGCTTCTTCACTACTAGCCATAGTAATAAATCCATAACATCGTGATCCTGGAGTCCTTGCATTTGTGACAATTTTTGCACCTGATACCTGAAAGTTTGGAAGATGACAAATTTTAAAATCAAGCAGAAATAATAAAAATGCAATTTTTTAAATACAAAATGTTTTTTATAAATTATATGAATGACAACATGAATACAGACAATTTATTATGAAATTAAATTCAGTGAAACAGTTTTAAAGAAAGCAAACTTACCTTTCCAAATTTGCTAAACAGAGCTTTTAGATCTTTGGCCCTAGTTTTCTCGGCTAGTCCACTTACCCATAGATTTTTACTGCTTGCAGTAACTCTTTTAATATGTTCATCTATAAAAACATTTGTAGAATAAATTAATTGCATTTTACATCACACATATACCAAACAATCCATATACATTTAATGTATAACTAAAATGTTAAAATGAAAAATACAGCATTTAATTTTACTGAGTTAACATAATCTTATAAGACTTTTTCAAATCAAAGAGAAAGTTTTAAATCTAGGAAATCCTATTATTTGCAAATATTGAATAAAAAAATTAAGAAAAATATATTCTAAGAACAAAACTAAATTTTATCTTTACCAAATGAAACCTAATACCACATTAAAATTATTTTCTTATGTAAAACTAGTTTCAATGCCTAAATTATATTACTTACTGGCAATAAGTGCACAGCATTGCCCATGGAATCAAGACTTCAACAAAATGAAAAGGACGAAAGAAAACGCCCACAATTTCAAGAAAAAGTTTTGAAAACAAAATAAAAACAATAGATACATTATTGTAGATATACAAAACAGTACCGAGTACATCAATCCAAAACAATATTTAAAAATTGCAATGTGAAAATCATTATTAGACTGCAAGCGAAATACGCGAGGCAAAGAAACATGTTAAGACACTGCCGAAAATAATTGGGTCATTCAGTTAAAGGTCCATTGGCAACAATGCATTCTGGGAATGGAGAATGTCACTCCGGTGAATGTCTCGATGAGAAGATCGCTAGCCCCCCCCCAAAAAAAACCCTGTTTGAATTGATCAAGGAAAAATTAATAATAATAAAAAAAGGAAAATTCTTGTTTTAAATTCGATAGAAACATCCCAGTTATAAGCTTTTTTTTTTTGAAAAAAAGAAAGAAATTGATAGCGTTATTAGAACATCGGATGCAAGAATTTTAAGAAATCGAAATGAAAAATTAACATAAAAGTGAATATTTTTCAAAATTCGGTAAATTAAAAGTTAGAAATTCAAAACCAAGTTCATTAGAAAGAAAATTGTATGTTCTTTCTGATGGTGTATCTATTTTGTTAAATACGATTATAAAAACCGATTTTATTGAGAAATTAACGCAAAAACTACCCAAAATATCAAATAAAAAATTTTCTAGATTAAATTTTAAAATTCTGGCTTCAAGGAGCATTGAGTCACCATTAAGACTACATGTGTGCCAAATTTCATGGCTGTAAATGCAATAGATTTGTCTGGACATCACACTCACACAAACATTGCCGTTTATAAGTATAGATTTTTATGGCTCAAAGATATGTCTATCATTTCATTCTACATCAACATTACTTTCTACTGCAAGAATATTACGAAAACTTCCAAGAGTCAATTTTCCCATTCAAATATGCCAAAATGTTCCAACCAACCAAAGACATACATAACACTTTCTTTGTCAGCATTATTAGAATCTAATAAGAGAAAGGCAAAAGAGGAGGGCTTCAACAATCCTCTTTCATTGCTTTTTAATGAATGTTCAGAAACAAATTATAGTAATTCAATACATAGTAGTTTTATAGTTATTTACACTTAATAAAGGAATTTAAAATATTAATCAATCTGAACAAGATTAAGTTTCAATATGTTAGAATTACATGGCCTATTTATTGCTTTTTTTTAACCACAAGCTTGTTTTACAATGTATCTTCTCTACAAACCTGAAATTAAATACATAAATGTTTTCATGAACTTTAATATGACTTTTGTTTAGAAATTAAATAAGTATTAAGTTTGCTTAAATTATACTTTGAAACCTAGAAATAATTTAAAGTAAATAATCCATACAATCATGTTAAGCTTCTAAAAACTACAATATTTATATAAGGTTAAACCACGAATTAAAAAAAAATTAAATATATACTATAGTACTTCATATAAATAATGCACACAAACCTTTGTCGGCACTTGATTTTGTTCTTTTTTCAGGACTATGAAGGGGAAAAAATTAATCAAATTAGCACAAAAAAATAATAAACAGTACCTCATTTTTAATGAACCTGAATTTTGAGATTAATATTTTAAAAGTTAATATGAGTTCAACCAGTCACACAAAAATTATATTAATTAAAGATGCGTAAATATGTATATTATTCACAACACTGGTAATATACACAACATTTGTCATTAAGTTTAAAAAGTTTAAATGACAAGTTCTCACATATTTAATTTATGAATAAAAAGATCTTCGAAATCAAACTCTTGTTAGTAATAAATATTCTATTCCCTCCCCTATTTAAAAAGAAAAGCTTTTGTGTTGAAAAATCCAGGAAGAAGTTCTGGACGACAGAATTAAACTGCAATTTTGATGTCAACAATACATAAGGAATTTTAACTGTAGAAGTAAATGCAACTAAAAAAGAACTAGAAACCAAGTTATAGCTTAAGAAATAAAATACATATTTATACAAAAATCCATCATCTGTTTCTTATAAAATTCCTGAATTAAGATTAGGGACATTAATTTTTTTAATTAAAACAAAGCTCGATAACAACATACCAAAAATTCATCAGTTATCACACTAAAAAAGGACAAAATATTGAATAACTAAACCAAAATTTTAATAAACAACCCAAACTGCTTCAAACACTGATAACCATATAAACTGCTCCATTTTCAATAATTGGGCATATATACACAGCAAATACAATCAAGAAGGGAAAACTTTTTCTACTTCAAACTTGAGAACCAATTTCACAACAATATCAAATATTGAAATGTAAATTAGAAGAGTTAATACTGCAAAATTTCAACAAATTAAAATTGGACAACAATTCTCAAAATAAAACTACCACCAGAAAAATATCTCCCAGACCAATACTAGACAATTACATCATGAAATAAGCCTTAAATATTTAACATAACTGAACCACTGAATATTTCCCGAACAAAAATGCAGAATCTGAACCAAAATGACAGACAATTTTGTACCAAATTATCCAATAAAAAGCTTACACGAAGTCGAAAAGTAAGAACAAGTGAATTTAAGTTCTATAATTTAATTTTACTATCAAACCAATCATGAATATATTTCAAACGAAGCTTCCATTCAATATAATTCTAACTAAAGATAATAAAAATCCCAGAAAATACAGAATTTGTTGAATACTGTCCCTGTTTCAAATACCGATTAACAGTCAAGATCATTATTACAAAATATCCAGTTACTAAAAGTTTGAGAACCTTACTTGCACAAAAAGCATGTATAATAAAGTTTTACTCGCACAGATCGATCTTTTTCTGCTAAATGAGTTACCTCTTCTCCAAAACACTGCTTTAATTAAAACATTTGATTATAACATGAAAAAAAAATTGCTTGAATACTGATGCTACAGAAATTAAACATTACATGTGAAGCTTGAAACTTAAAATAAAAATGTATTCTGAATTAAAAAACGAACCTCTTTGCCGTGACAGTTGAAGAAGCGTCATCAGTTTGTTCTAAGCTTGGTTTATCATTCCCAGAAGGTATATTATTGTCTTTCGAAATGTCAACTGTTGAATTCGAGTCCTTTACAGTTGCATCCTTCATTTCAATATCATTTTCTTGCAATACATCATTCTTTTCTGCAGATTCAGATTCTACATTTTCGGAATTCTCAGCTCCCTCATCAGCAGTTGGATCCTCATTGATGGATTCTCTCTCATTCACAGAAGAGTCGATGTCACTTTGAGTATCATCAGGATTTACAATCAATGAATCATTGTCACTTGCTTTTATCTTAATTGAAGTATCTAATTTGATAACATCTTCTACAGTGAGAGGAGCTACAACAGGTGCAGTTTCCGGCTTTGGTGGTGATAGACGAGAGTTAACTGATGCACATTTACTGCTACCTTCTTTGGAATCACTCCCATTCAACTGAACACTTTTCTGTTCTTCTGAATCACTTGTGGTTTTCTCTTCTCCCTTTTCAACATCTTTGGAGTCTTCCTTGTTTATTTCTAGTGTTAAAATTCAATGGTAGGGTTATTAAATAGAGAGTCATTAATTACCGATAACAACATCCCATGGAAAAACATATCGAAATTGGAAGGACAAACCACATGAATTAGCTAAGAAATTTTATGTAAAAAGAAGGAAAGAATGATTTTAGGTATAAGCTAAGTAGAATCTTTTAAATGTATGCTGTGCTAAGAGTTTATTTTTGAAATACAAAGTATCTGCAATTGAAAAAAAGAAAGAAAAGAAAAAAAAAAACTCACCTTTTTTCTCGTCATCTTCCTCCTAAAATAAAATTAGACAAATCAGAATGATGGTGCAAAATCTATAAAGTTAAAAAACTTTTAATATAAAATCCTCTTGCAGTTTTGGTTTTTCTGCCTGAATAATTACAAAGATATGATCTACAATAGAATAAAGCCTTTTCATGGAGCTAGGCATGGTTGGGCCATAGACAGGACGATTAATTCATTGTGAATTTAAGGAATTTTATCAAAAAATTTGGCCAAGACATTAAGGCCTATTGAGACAGGGGACAAGAGGGGTCAAATCACCGAGGCCTTGGGATAAGGGAAAATATATATTTATTCTTATCTATAATAAATGGGGCCCAGCACGAGTTGAACAATATTTTTATATTTATTTTCTTAGAATACAAAACTCGCACATTCTCATTATATTAATCAAAATTTCAGGTGTCTAGAAGTCAAATTTTTGCAACAATACATAATGCGACCGGTACACTGGAAGAAATATTTCCATCTACTGATTAGTCACCAAAGTCATAATTCGCAAGAGGGACAGCAGCCCTGAAGGTATCTTTTGTAAAGATAAAGTTATTTAAATTCTAAAGCATTATACAAACCCTGTTCTTGATACACTGTGGAAAGCTTACAATTCAGTACTCTTACCAACAACTGTAACATTGGTATGTTCTCCTATTAAGAATAGTTTTATTCAAAGTAAAGTTATTTCAGACAATGAATTGTTGTCTTATTTCACAGCATCACATTTTCCAACTGGGATTAACTTACGAAAAAAATTAAAATTGCAATAAGCGATTCAAGTGGCATTATAGAAATCTAAAATGGAAGTTAGCACCATAATTCATCATGGAAACTTATCCTTTTCATCTCTGATATATTGATTATTCAAAAATAACAATTTACATAATTAAATGTTATTAATGTTACAAAATTAAACATTCTGAAAGTTCCAAAATACTAATTTTGATAAACCAGGAAAAATTGATGTTAACAAGATCTGAATTTTTCAGAATAATTAAAAATGAAAAATTATACACATCAAATTAAGTCGACATAAATGTATGCATGTATATGCATATTATTTCTTATAATATACATCTTAGAAAGTTGTCTAAATATTTTATATTGCCTTTACTCCTAATAGAACAATAACATCAAATAATTATTTGATATCTCTAAAAGAAAGTATTTTCTATTTATTATTATATTTAATATAATAATAAATACATAATTGACTGCATAAGTTCAGGGGAAGAGGATTTGTTTGAAAAACTTATCAAGCAAAAATATGAAGAGGCTCATTCCTAAAAGGCCAATTGACAAGACAAGATAAAACTAGAAAATTCACTGTATATCCAAAAGGGAATTAATTAAATACTTAAGGTGATTACAGAATTGTAGCAAAAAAGACTGCAACAAACCATTAGAAAATTAAATAAAAAAACTAACTATGAAGAAATTTTATAAAGAATTCTTAGAAGAATACAAAGACTTGAATCATATAGAAAGAATAATAAAGTTTTATCTTCTATAAATTATCAATATGTCTCTCGCTGAGATGTCGTTAAACCACACAGCAAGTTCATAAAACTTAAGATTGTTATTAATCTGTCTGTGCCAACAACTGGCAAGTTAAATGACATGCTATACTTGGATGAAATAAATGAACACATTTTAAACATCTTGCAATTTTGTAAGCATCAAATAGTCTCGATTGCAGGTATTCCTCACATGTGCAACAAATAATCGATTCCACCCAAAGAGACATGTTTCATATATTCTGATACACAAAAAGAAGAAAAACTAACCACTTACAGACAATACAATATACTGGAAGAACCAGTGGGAGTGGCCTCCCCTAAACTTTCTCGTATACTTCCCCAAAAAGGTGCTGTTTCCCCTCCCACCACATGGAAAAATTAGAAGACCACATACCAAATTTCAATTATATGATGTAAGTTACTAAAAGATTTGCACATATCTAAGCAGCCTCTTAGCTTGCCAGCAATATCTCAGATCTGATTGTTATAAATTTACTACCAATAGTTGTAGTTGAAAATATCATGCACATTGGCAGAGTGCTTAAGAAATTAAAAAAGCATGAAGAACAGAACTGATGAATCAATTGACACTAATTTTGGTTTGTTACTTCATAACTTTACTTTTAACAACTACTTTCTTTCTGCCAGAGTAAAAATAATGCAAAATCCACTCAGAAAAAAATGCATTATGAAATATACAAAATAAAACTAACCGCAAATCAAATATGCAACTCTTATTGAGAAAATGTCTCGGCATGAAAGAAAAATTAAAAGAAAACACTCCATAATTAATTCACTTTTATTCGAGAAGAATTTGGCAGTGAGCCAAGATGGACCGTATTACGGGAACAGCAGTAACCAGTACGCATGTGCGTGGAGATAACGGATTATCTTCAAAAGTAAATTATACGGACTTACAGTCAACCCTTTGACGGATTTGGCCCGAAATTTTATACGGACCTACATTCATGACGATAAAACTTTGTACCAAATTTTATCCATCTAGCTATTCAAGTTTTTGAGTTATAGCGTTCGCATGACCGCGGTCATACAGACATCCCATTGACGGATTTTGTCCAAAATTTGAAAGAAACCTACAAATTATGTTTAAAGACCACATACCAAATTTCATACCCGTAGCTCTAATAGTTTTCGAGTTATCATGTTCACAGACACACATAATTCCAAAATTGTGTTTTTCGGTTTCTTCAAAGGCCTCAGTAAGATGAATTTGGATGATGTACCCACAGAATCACTTGCTAACAAGTGATTTTGCTTTTTCTGTGCCTGCACTTGTGCCTACAGAGCCGTCATCTTTCTCAATGTTGCTCACAAGGTAATGCTCCAAACCTCTTGTTAATATATCTAGAACTGAATATTTCATCTGACAATAAATCAGCAAATTCCTAATGAATTTCCATCAAATTCCTATTGAATTAAAATTTTTTGACCTCTGCTGGAAGGGACCAACATCAATTTAAAAGATAACCTGAAATCTTCAGAGGACAATGAAGTGGCCATTACAAACAAGTAATTTTATCAACAGGAAACAAAACAAATTTTGCAGACTAATTTGAAAATTATATCATATACAACAACGGTTCCCAACCTTTCTGTTTCTGCAGACCATCTGTTGTGTTAAAAATATTTTGAAGTCCACTAACTAAACATACGAGCAAAAAAAAATACAAACACATATATTTAAAAATATATATTACAGGCACGTAAATGTCAGTAATTAGTAAAGCTCACTGTAAAAGTATTAAAAATATATCGTTTATAAAGCAAAAAAAACGAGTGAAGACACTTGCAGTTCCTTGGACTTCGATTCTTATCTAGCGTTCCGCGGCCCACTAATACGGTATCCACGGCCCACAAGTAGGCCGCAGCCCATGGGTTGGGAACCACTGATATACAACATACAAAAGGGATATTTTCCTGGCCCCATCTTTAACAGTAAATCTGAGGATGCAAAATTGTTTTTGATAAAATCAGTTTAAGTATATGTATTTCCCAAGGAAATGCATTCAAGGGAGATAGATACAGCACAAGTAATTTAAATATTTCTCTAAATAATGGTGGCCTAATTTGAGTAGTAGGTCAGCTTGGTAAATCAATCTCAATCTTTGATCAAGTCCATTTCATTTCAAAAAGATATTAACTTCCCACTTAAATCATTCAACATTTTCATGTCCTAAATTTACATGTTGGTGCTCAATCATTATTACATTGTGGTAAACAAGAATTTTGGACTTTCAATGACAGGAATAATGCTATGAATATTATTCAGAGTAACATTACATGTTTTTAAAAAATTTGAAACAGGACATGTAATGATGATATTACCTTAGGAGAGAATTGCAATCAGTCTCCTGTTTAGTATGTCATATATTTATGTGGCCCATTTTACACAGAGAATAAAAATATATAGAAGAGCACTTTGAACAAAATTTATGTAGCTATATTTGCTTCTCTATTCATGAAATTCAGTTGGATTGGTTGTGGAACCTTTAACTATTTGACCTCAAATGTTCCAAAGAGAATTTTTTAGCTGATTGAGCATTTATACCATATTTTCAGATAATGCAACTATCACATTTATACCATATTTTCATGTTTCTTTCATTTAAATCTCAAACTTTGATGGATTTCAGAAGCAGGAGTCAAATAATTTAGGTATCACCTAAAAAGAACAGCCAGAAATTCCAAACTAACTTCTGTCAATTTAAACCGTTATTTAAGAAACTGAAGGCATTCTCCATTGCAAATCACCCTATCTTCAAATCCCAACTATATTGGAACCTTAATACCAAGATATTTTCTTATTGGTTGACTTGTAATCGTGTCCCTGAACCTCAATATTTCAGGAAACATACTCTCATAGAGAAAAGGTAATAAAATTCAAATGAAATAATTTAGAAAATATGAATCAGAAATCATTTAAACCTGCAATAATGAAGCAATCCCTTTATGTTCTAGATCCAAGTGTAACTCTTTAATGAAACTATTTGAAATTTTAGTAGAATTTTCTTTCATGGAAGTTTTCAAGTTTTTTGATGGGGGTGTTGTCACCCCTGCCACTGCGTTAAACATGTACAGAAAAAAATACACCTGTAGTTACAATACCCAAAAAGCCATCACAAACCAGTTTGGGAAAACATAACAGATAGCTTCTAAAGAAATTTAATCATTATTCACTAACTAATTCAGCTATGCTGATGTTATTGTCATCACAGAATTAATTCTTACAATCTTGAAATTATGGGCCAGAAAAAAACACAAGCCTCTTATAACAGGAATTTTATTGAAGAAACAGGAAAGTTCTTTATCCTCTTTTCAAGTAATTAGAAAAAGTCTTCTGTTGCCATCCACTACCCAAAGAATATTGTTCGTTTTCCCCCATTAGCAATTTCAAACATTCATCACATATGAGATGACTGGATATTGCAGGGAAATAAAACAATCAGCTAAGTTCAATCGAGAGGAGCAATATCCCAATTGTTTACTAGCACAGCATCAGTACCCCCCCCCCCCCCAAGGAATAAATTAAGAAACGGATGTGCAAATTTCATTCAAATAACTAAATAAGCAAGACTGAAGGACAATTTTGAGGATCAATGGCAGGAGACTTATTGAGTTCTAATGATTTAATAAAATCTACAATCTCTGAAGCTTTGAAAATATCTACCTAGATTCATCCTAACCTATAATCAACCTGGAATGTGTCTTTGTAGGAAATAATCAACCTCTGTACAGTTACATTTAAATAAGGTTTTTGATTAAGTAATTGTATTCAAACCAATTCCTAACTACAAAGTCTTCTACTTTTTCCAGTAGAAGCTAGGTGCCTTGCAACAGTAGAATGGATCTAAAGGTTTCATATACACTGAGAACTCTTCCCCAAAGTACATCCAACTCCAATATATGTACCTTTATGTTGTTTTAAAAGTGTTCCCGACTGTGTTATCTCATTCCTGAACATATGAAATTCAACAAAAAGGGGGGGGGGGACAAGATCTTTGCTGTATACAATCTTGTTCCATTTCTCGATGCAGGGGAACAGTTTCTCAAGTGAAAGATCAAATTCTGGTTTTTGAAACTGCCATGAGAGAGAGAGCCCCTTTTAGTCTTAACTAATTCAACAACTGCATATACATAATTACCATTACTGTACAATCCAAAAGAGAGGTTTGAGTAAAAAGATCCAAACTTAGAACAGAAAAGCTATAGATAGTTTAGCTCAGAATAGTAAATTTAGGCGATAATTCTACTTCAGAAAAGAATATGGTTAAGAATTGAAGAATCAAAAGTATTAAAAAAAACCCAAATTATTCGTTGAAGAGAGAGAGAGAGAGATGCCATAACTTCAAAACCAGTTTCAGCTCCGACATGTCTATCCAAAATATTTTTAATTGGTCAGCTCATGTGGGTGACAATGAAGGCTTAAGGATAGTTTTTTAAAATGTAAATCCTGTGCAGATTTAAGGCTGTATATAAATGCTGGAAAACATAATAAGGGGATTAACATCAAGTTAGATTCTATCTATTGTAGTACAAAATTACCCCAGAATAAATGAGGGAACACAAAGACACGCCCCCCCCCCCCCCCCCCCCCCCCCCCCCCCGCCCCCCCCTTGAAAATTGCAAAATTCTCATTCCTGAAAAAAAAATATGCAATGTGTGAGTAGGACCCCTGAACAAAAAACACATCAAGATTTTGTAAAAGAACACAATCTTTGACTTGTATTCCAGCTAGCAATTTAAAAATATTATAGGGTCATTTCCATGTCATGTGATCCAGAAAAAAAAGATAATAATAACTGGTTACTTGACCATTTTATAATCAAATGATTTTTCGTATGTTGATTCCTACATGATTAGTGAATCCAAAAAGACTAATTTTAAATTTTTATCTTTTTCTGAATTCTGATGGCAGCCATTTTTGTTTTACAAAACAGGCTGATTTTTTGCGTTTGTAGGGGGTTTGCATTAACTTATATTACTCGGAACTGGTGAACCCGAGGTTGATGAAACAAAAACCAGTTTATTCAGGAAGATACAGCCTTTATTATCTCCAGTACACATTTAAGGAAAATTGTATTGTTTTTTCTATAAAAATCAGCTAAAAAGATCGACTTTAAAAATGACAAATTTTCAATTTTTTAAGGCATATAATTCCCAAAATGAATCTATTCTCCATATTATTTTAGTGGGGATGTGTAAATCCCCCCTTAATGTACTGTATTTACAAAAGATTTCAACTGTGAGATTTGCTTCTTTTAAGAGTTACAGGCTTTCAAAATCCAAAAATTTCAAAAAAATCCAAATTTTGACACCTTATATCTTTGTTGGGGCAAAGTTTAAAAATCTGAAATTTTTACAGATAGACCCTCTATAGTGTATTATACTGCTGCAAAAATGTCATGTTTGATATTTATCTACAAGTCAAGTTAGAGGACTTTAAAAATACCATAAAAAAATTTTTTGCCGAAAATAACGGAACATTCATTCGACTAAGTATAATTTTTATCATCAATAAATTATAATATGACCTCAAGTAATATTTGTAATTAAAAATAACAATTCAAATTAATGCAAACTATCAAATGAATTCTTATGGCATTTATATTTTCAATTAATGCAGCATTTGGAGCATTAATTTTAGGTACTTCGTATTTATTCTGTTATCTTATAACATTGTATTATGTCATGTTTCTATTTATAAGATAATCTCTTAAAATGCAGTAGACCTAATATACTTATTCAACAAAATGTGTGGATGTTCAGACCTGTTCACAAACTTATGTGATAGACTTCAATAAACCAAAGCAAATGTCCAGCGACCATACATTAACTAAATATTCATACCATCAGAGATGTTTGAATTTTGTCACGAACATTTAAAAGCAATCACCTTCACTTACATAAAAGATGAAGAAATCATTCAACATAACAATAAACTTCTTGACCGATTTGAAAACTCTGTGGCAACTACTGGTACAAGGAGTTTTCATTGTTCTGTTCCTATGTCAGAGAGTAACCTGTAGTGCTTCATTACTTCACAAGCAATGGAATATGAAATTCATTCCACCACAAAAGCTGTACGAATAACACTTCGCATAAGAGATTCTATTTGCATGTGTATATGATGGTCAATGGCGGCTGGCAGAGGGGAATGACATTAGTGATATAAATAAAGATGTGCCTGTAACATTTCATCATCCCGCCGGACCAAGGACAGCTTTTAAGAAAAAAGGAGAAAAACCAGACTTGGATTCCCCTGAACAATGTTTTAAGGAAACTAAGTGCCTTAGAACTACAACAACTACTGGAAGGACACATAACATTCCCCCAAAACTAAGTGGAAAAATATCAAAACTTCTTAATGAATACAAATCAAGGTAGAACGATAAACCTGAATCGAGTGTATAATATATCAATACTTTTGTCGCGTGTTAGTTGTAAATAATATATCGATACTTTTATTTGAAGTTTTAACAATGGTATCCATAGTAAAAACTGTGTTATAAAATAAAGAAGCCTCAATTATATTGTGGAACCTGAAGTGACCATGAAACATTCAAATTTTTCAAGTTTATTATACATTTAAAGTGTGCACAAGCTACTTCATGTAAAAAAATGCAAGTTTATATGTAATAGGTAATAGTAGTTATATTATAATTTATTGATGATAAAAATAATACTTAGTCAAATGAATGCTCCGTCATTTTTGGCAAAAAATACATTTTTATGGGATTTTTAAAATCCTCTAACTTGACTTGTAGATAAATATCAAACATGAAATTATTACAGCAGTATAATACACTATAGAGGGTTTATCTGTAAAAATGGTGTCAAAATTTGGATTTTCTCTTAAAAGAAGCAAATCTCACAGTTGAAATCTTTTGTAAATACAGTACATTAAGGTAGCTACACATCCCCACAAAAGTAATATGGAGAATAGATTCATTTTGGGAATTATATGCCTTCAAAAATTGAAAATTCATCAAAATCATTTTTAAAGTCCAACTTTTTAGCCGATTTTTTCTATTTGGCATACAATTTTTCCTTAAATGTGTACTGGAGATAATAAAAGCTGTAACTTCCTGAATAAACTGATTCTTGTTTCATCAACCTTGGGTTCACCAGTTCCGAGTAATATAAGTTAACGCAAACCCCTACAAACGCAAAAAAATCAGCATGTTTTGTAAAACAAAAATGGCTGTCATCAGAACTCAGAAAAAGATAAAAAAAATTAAAATTAGTCCTTTTGGGCTCTCTATTTATGTAGGAATCAACACACAAAAAAATCATTTGATTATAAAAATGGTCAAGCAACTAGCTCAGGATCACTCGACACAGAACAGGGTTCCCACTCTTATTGAAGAAAAAAAATTCAAGGACTTTTTAAGAAAATTCATGGACCATAAAATTACATATTGTAGAAATTGTACATAACTGAATTTTTCACTTGAAAAATTGTAAAACGTGCCAATACACTTGATATTTCAGTTGTTCTGATTGTACAGGAATCAAACTACAAATTAAAATAATATAAAAAATAATAATAAAAATAAGTTATAAAAAAATTTCAAAAAGACCATGATTTTTTTTATATTTGATGTCAATAGGACAACAGACAGTGTAGAAGCAATAATGAATAACAATAGAATCTTAACTGAAAACTTGAAATATATTGAGATAAAATCAAAAATCGTATCTAATTTATCTTGAATATCCAAAAGTCAATCTGAATTGAACACTAAAGAAATTCACAATTAATAACTATTTTATGCTTTTTGGAACAGATCTTTTATAAATCTTTATATTATATACCTTGCCATTTAAGTAATTCAATCACAATTTAAGAATGATTCAAACAGAATAAAAACTAAATTTTTAAATCAAAATTAATTTTATTTTTGACCTTCTAAAGAGACAATCAAAAGTAGCTATCAATACAAGATTGATTAAAATTTTAAACAGTTGAAATAGATAAAAATAAGTCACTGATATTTAAGCCCCACCTAGATATAAGTTTCAAGTCTAAGCAGCAAAATTAACTCTCCATACTGAAAGGTTCGAAGCGTAATGTGCAACCAACCTACGGTTCGAGAACATCCAACTCTGTAAAAACTTCCACCTTGGGGGAAAGGGTTATTTCCTAGAGGAGGGAAAGTTCGCTGTAATCCTCAAAACTGGCCATTAGCATTTCAACCCCGAGCCAATTTCTTTCAAATAAAACCCCTCAAGATTGTCAGCCCTCATTGCGGTTTTTGAGAGGGGGGGGGGGGGGGGGGTCAAGAACTATTTTACTCTACAGAGGGTGATAAGCAGAGAGGAGAAACACGAGTGCATTCCCAGAGTATTTTCAGTGACCTTCATATTTCACGTTGAGGAGAAAATGGGGGCAGATTATCAGCGGCGGCGGTCGCTTAAAAATTCAAGGACTTTCAAGGTCCTCATCCTTTTTTCAATGACTTTCAAGGACCATGGGAACCCTGCGGAATGACCCTATAAGCATTTAAATATGCTGAATTTTACTGTGAGGGGAGCCATCTAGATTTTTTGAGCAGAACTTACTATTTAAATAGCATACAAGTTCAATGAATCCTTGATGTGGCAGCATAATATGCTAGAGCTTTTTTTTTTAAAAAAAAAAAAGACTAAAAGTAGTAATATTTGAAGTCAATCCTTTCATAAAACTAATAACAGCCCAGAGAGAGTTGATGAAATTAATTTATTAGGGGCTAACAAAATTTTAAGCTAGTTTAAAGGTTTGTACGATTTTACCAGAAAATGCTGCAATATCAGACAGATCTACAGCAGATTTTTCAGAAGCATGTTCCTTTGGTATTGACAATTTCAGCTTAAGACTTATGGTTAGTTTATATTATATATACATATATAAATAAGCAGCAGTAAAATGAACTCTGATAGTTAAAACCATACCTGCTTATCATCTTCTTCCTCTTCATCATCATTTACAACTTCCGAATCACTTTCTTTTGTTTTCCCTATAATATAAAAATGGTCTGATTAAAGTTTCACAATTATGCATAGACAAAAACATAAAAAAGCATTGCATTAAGGGCTTTGGAAATATAGCTTAGGAGTTTTTGGGATAGATCTAAATATATAATTGGAAATAAAATCAGTACATTGTAAAATGCTAAAGTTTTTAGAACATATTACAATACAGAATGAGAATAATAAATAACTGTATAATTACAATTCCTAACAGTTTTAGCTAATAAACAACTGGTGGTCTTATTTACTTGATTTAATTCCAACTATAGAGATGCCAAGTAATAAAAAATTATACAAGTTATGAATACATATTAGATTAGCTGCAAGTTGACAAAATAAACTCCTTTGATACAAACAGAATATCTATGAACTTCACTTTTTCTTTCAATCAAAAAATCTTTGAAAATAAAAAATATAAGCTTTTTAAGAATAGAAGTTTCATCATACTAGATTGCATTCCTGTCATATTATTGCTTTATTCGCCAAGTGGCAAAAGAGTACGCTATTTATCTAAGAATCATTTTGTTTCTCAAAAATAAACATTTAGCCACAATAAGCATATAAAAAAACTAATATTTTTACACAGATATTAAAAAAAACTAAAGGATAATTTAAAATTATAATTAATTCTCTCATAAATATAAGCGCTTGAACCAAGATTTATCCTTTTATGATTTAACACCACATCTGCTCAAGGTTCAAGAGAATGCACTAAACTTTCTAATCATTAGGAATATATTGCTTATAAAGTTGTTGGCAATTTAATTTAACAACATAAGCCAACCCAGTGGGTTTAAATAGTTACAGCTGATATAATGCTGAAATAAGAATACAATATTTAAATAACATTGATAGAGCAGAGTTGGAAAAAAAAAAGGACAAAATCGGACACATATCCTATGATGACCAATATTTAAAAAACGAATATATATATACACATACAAATTACTAATTCTATTCTTTTGAATACGATGTTGATAATGTATATACTCTTATTTCAGAGAATTTTATTCTAAATTTAAATTTCAGACTGATTACTTCAATTTTGATGTTTTAGTTATAATTAAGATATATAGTTCAAGCTTTAGACTCGATAAAATCTGGAATAATGACTTTGCCCACGAAACTTTCGGCATTTAGAAGTTTGATCTCGCCAGTTTCGTTCCAGCAAGTAGACTTAAAACTTTTCTGTCAGATTCCCCCCCCCCTTCCATCTGTTTTGCAAAATACATTAAATTCAAAAAAATTTAAATTATTATACTATTATCCAGTTAAACATTTTTAATCTTCTAGTATGATTTAATCATAAAAAACGAAATTCCTCATGGCAATTTTGTTAACTTCAGTTTTACACTGATAAAATGAATGAATCTAAATTTATAAAATTACATTTTTACAATTCTATTTCTTGTCTACTAAAATAAGGAAGTACAATTTTTCACATCATAAACAAATTAATAACATAATAATTTTAATTCATGTTTGAATCTGCATTTTTTTTTTCCTGCAATAGTGTATCCCCTAATTACATGTAATGAATTTTAACTTTGTCATAAGATGCTAGATAAAACATTAAATTTATTAGTTGTAAATTTTGATTAATAAATTTAAAGATACATATGAAATTATATTGTGAATATTATTAAATATATTAGTCACTAAGGGTTTTTTTTGTATGATTTTATCTGTATTAGCAAAACATTTACTTCAATATTTAGAGTTTTTATATACTGACTATGGGAAAAAAAAGTAATGTATATATTTTTTTCCCATTATTATTCATATGTGTGTGGGTCTTTTTTTCAATGGATTAAAAGATTTGTGCACATTTTATATTTTTCAAATATGAGATAAATGGAATGTACCATTTATTTATAAATTTCTAATATAACTCAAGTTTCTTACAAACTTTGAACCTCTTATTTAAGCTATACAGTGAAACCTCTTCGAACGGCCACCCCTCTTAATGGCCAATTTTTCGGCCCATAGACCTAATGTTAAAATAACCCCTAGCAACGGCCACCGGTGGGTTCGCCCATCCCATTTAACAAATGCATCGGTTAGAAATTTACTTTTTAAACTGAAAAACGAACTTGAGAAAATGGTTTTCCAAGAAGGGTAAAAACTTAAAACAGTCACAAATTGTATCCTTTTTTCAAAAGACGTAAAAAAATTATTAAATAAAGTACTATTTTCTCTTTAGATAAGTCTCAAACTTCATTTTAAATACGAAATATGTGTAAGAGTTGTTTATATTATGTATTATAGCAATTATCTTGTAATTGTAACGAAAACCCTTCAGAGCGGCCAGTTTTTCTCGGAACGGAAGGGTGGCCACTCAGAGAGGTTTCACTGTATTTAAAGGATTAAGGTTTAAATGCACCAAATTTTCTGTGAAAATTTAACGAAATGTTGTTAAAAAAATCTAATTCTATCAACTCAAAAATGTTTTATATGTTATTTTTTAAGTTTATTTCCACTTTTAATCCTTGCACTCCCAGGCATAAAGTTTCCGAAAAGAAAGGGGCAGTTTCGGTATTTGCCCTGGACACCATTTTATGTAAGTACGCCACTGATTGAAATTTTATTTACTTCCACTTAATTATACATTTACAAATATTAGTTAACTAGAATACATGTGGGAAAAAAAAGTTAATAAATCACCAAAATTTCACTGATGAAAAGTGGACAATATTCCAAATGCAATCTTAACACATATTCACAGAAAATCAGTAAAATTTAACTAAACAAAAATTAAATGTTTTCTCTTTTATACTTGCAAAGGCAAAAAAAAACAAAACTTTATTACATAATGCAATATTGCTCAGTTGAGGAAATATTCTGTGATAATTCTTTGATTGTAATCCCATAAGTTAAGTCAATATTTCTTTTCATGGTAACAAATTACTTTATGAAAAAGCATTACTATATATCAAAAGCTTTTACTCAAAAATAAATGCTAAAAAATTGCAAAATTGTCAAATAGTAACAAAAAAATTCGCCAATCCTGGACTAAGGAAAATC
This sequence comes from Araneus ventricosus, assembly GCA_013235015.1. Taxonomy (NCBI): domain Eukaryota; kingdom Metazoa; phylum Arthropoda; class Arachnida; order Araneae; family Araneidae; genus Araneus; species Araneus ventricosus. Next base: position 340,912 of record BGPR01000930.1, read on the forward strand.
ATTAACAAAATACATTCTTCACATTATGAAACTATGTATAATACATACTAGGATAGATGCTCCAGTATTGGCCATATTAAGAGAAAATTTGAAATTGAAATTTCACAGTAGATAACTGTTTAAAGCATATTAAAATCTTACTTATACTATTCTTTAGCAAATTTTATTGGCTTTCTGCTAGTTATAAAATTTTTCTGAAGTATATTTTAGATTTTGAGTTATGAATTTTTAAATAAATTAACCCAATTTGCACCAGTTTTGGCCCCACTAATATTATATTTTTAACAGACATTTTAATGAATTTTATGCAATATGTATTTTAATACATTATTTTCTGTTATTTTAAATGTGATTTTTTATGAATTTATAAAGATATGTAATAAAATTTACCTAAGCTGATTTTAGCTGCAGATTTCAGTTTAAAAAAAAAAACAGAAATCCAGAAAATTTAATTTGGTTGATAAAATACAAACTATATATACTCGCATAACTTTTTTTTTTTCATAAAATATGAAACAAAAAATGGGGAGAGAAATAAACTTACATTGCAAAAGCATAGGTTTTTTTTTTAAATCTTACAAATCAAGAATTTCCATTATTGTACTGATAACAATATCCACATATATATATATATTTATAATTTTTAATTGCAACAATCAAATTCATCAGAATCATTTTTAAAATTAGAGCAATCCATTCATATACAAGATATTCCTCATCACTCGAGTCAGATTTCGCAAGTTGAAATTTTCTAGCATAAATATGAGGTAAACATTCAACATGGAGATGTTTTCGACATTCCATTTTGAATGGCCTTAAATGCATTACCAACTTCAGATGGCGAGTAGAAACATCTTTTTATGGAAATGCTACTGACTATATTTTAAATGGAGCCATTATTGTAAAATGAAAACAAAAAATCAGTTACTTTTATTTTAGAAAGAAAACTAAATCAGTTACTTTTATTTTAGAAAGAAACCCAAACCAGTTACTTTTATTTTAGAAAGAAAACTAAATCAGTTACTTTTATTTTAGAAAGAAAACTAAATTGGTTACTTTTATTTCAGAAACAAAGCTACATCCGTTGTTTACCGTTTTTATTTTAGAAACAAAACTAAATTAGTTGATTTTATTTCACCCAGATATTCTTAAATTTATGTAATGGCTAAAAACACACTAATGAAGTTATGTACCAAAACTGGAACATGTAGTGTTCCATTGAGCCAAACCTACACATATCTTAGAATTTAAAGTACCAGTTTTGGCCACCACCATTTCATCTTAAAATAATTAATTTTATATGAATCAGAATAAAAGAAAGTCTTGCCTCTATAAACCCTAAGGGTAATCAGTTTTAGATTAATCATTTAATTTTGAGCGATGATGAAAAACTGCAAATGCTTGTTCTTAACAGTTCGTATAAAATACATGATCATGCATTTAATTTTAAGTGCATGTTTGAAAAAATGAACCAGATTGAAAATAGTAAATAAGGATTGTTTAAAAGTATTGGAATGTTTTTTTAGTTAATTTGAAGTACTGGTTAATTATTGGAAAACGGATCCAATGTGCAAGGAAAGCATCTCCTATATATTTTCAACTTTCTAATCAATCTTTTGTACTAATAACCTAGCAATGAGCAAATCAAGTTTTAAAAAAGCCAGGAAAAAGCAAGTGAAATTAGCCTCTCAAGTTTGAGAGGCTAATTTAACTTGATATGTTTATAATAGCAAATGCATTAAGTAGTACTTCAATTAATTATAAAATTAAAGCGAAGAGTGTAGCAGATCTAGCAAAATTCACAAAACATCATTCAATAGCAGCCTTTGCAATAGAAATTATTAAAATAGTTCTAATTATAATTTTGCTCAACGAACTAAAAAATCAGTCAGCAAATTGTTACTTACGTCATAAATAATCAAAATCTATATTGCATAAAATGTACTTACTACTTGAGCGTTTCACGGGCTTTGTAGTTGTTTTTTCAACAGCTACATCAAATAAGTATTCCCCAGGATCCAAACCTTCATCTTGTATTGCCTGATATAAAAAACAAAACAAGTGAACATAACAGAGGGAGCTCAATAAATACAAATAAATTAACGGAATAGAGAGATCATACAAGTAAAAATTATTCAAGGGTATTTCAACATAATGTCATTGTAAGAACCCGCAAAGCAAACGTGTAAGCAATTACACGTGACAACTTGCTAAACAATGTTGCAAAGAGTACGATACACAAACTGCATTGGAAAGAATGAAGCAATACCACTTTTGATTAAACAGCATATTTCATTTAACATAAAATTCAGCAAAATAGTTAGGATAATAATAATCATAGATAATAAAATATTAGATGTGCAACCGAATTGGGCGAAATAAGTTTATAGTCAATATTCATGCATGTTTAAAGAAGTAATCGCTTACTTTTGAAAGTCTTTCAACTAAAGCAGTTTTGACTCCACTTTTATCTAATCCTCTTTTCTCAAGCTCAGACCTTAAATCTATAACACGTAAATCACCAATTTTTTTCTTCGAACTGTTCTGTTCAACATCAGCCATATTAATAATTATAACAGATTAAGCAACTACAGGACAAAATGGCGTAGGACAAACTACTACAATTCACAACATACATGTACCATACCAACAGATTTGGAAAGCTACTATTGGATGACTGCGCTTGCGCAAAATCGGCACCAATCTTCTCTTTATTTTTTTAGTCGTTGTCTATTTTCTTTCAGCATTGACTCAAGTGCGCTTAACTTTCTATTCTGTAATATGTTTTCGAATGGATAAGAATTGAAATAAATTTAAAGACATAACTTTCGATGAAGTGAAGGTGATTAAACTGAGAGTGCGCTTGCGCAATGTTCCATTAATCGCTTCCCCAATTTATATTATTTTTGCCGATAAAATGGTAGAGTGTATTGCCATTATATACATGAAAGATAATAAATTCGAGAGCAGAATCCTTGGAGTCAACACTTGGATTAAATTTTTCATTATTTTGAAAAATTCGTTAATTGTAACTTTCACTATGTTGAATTTACAGATTTATCTTTGAATGAATTGATAATTGCTTTAAAACAAAAATTTATGAAGATTCGGAAGAATGCTCCATGCATGGCTGAAATAGGAAACATGTATGATGATCACAATGATCATGATGATCGTTTTCCATTTGAGATTTCAACATAGTTTTAAGAATTCTTTTTTTTTTTCGATAGATCTGAAAAAAATCTTTAGAATCAGGTTCTAAAACAATCGGTTTTGTATAAAGACCCGTCGTGTTGAAACGCTCCGACCTGGATGATTTTTTGGAGGGGGAGGGGAGAAAGGGTGATAGGGATGGTAAGTAGGGGATCACTTCAAAATAAAATATTTTTTGCAATTAAAATGCATAATTATTTTATCTAGGTATTGAAATCATGAAATAATAAAACGTCAATGCTGAAACAATGCATATTTTCCAGTTAATTTTTTTATTTTTGATCAAACATTAACATAATGCATACTGTAATTCAAAACATGAATATAATGAAGATGTTAAAGAATAAGTTTTTTAATGTATGTTGATTTGAAGTTATACTATATGAAGTAATGTCAAAGTAAAATCATGACATTGATATGCAATACAGAAAATATCACGAGTGTTAAGAATAAAAAAAAAAATGTGCTTTTAAATGTCAGTGGTTTATTAATTTTTATTAATTTGAAATATCCTTCATATTTTCGAGGGTAAGAATTTAGACAAAAATGCCCTGTTTTAAGGAAGCATCTTACACTTTTTTTATTATTTATTTTTCGTTTAAAAAAAGGCAGTGCCGGAACGGCGTTCCGGCTCCACTACACCCCTACTTTTATGTAAGTACGTCACTGGAGATACCGTACAATATCTTAGGGTAGTCAGAGGCAGCACGGTCAACTAGCACACAGAGATTGCACAACACTATACGATATTGAACAATACTCGCAATATTGTACAATATCATATAGTATTATATAATATCGAATAATATTGTACAATATCGTGCATTATGTTGTGCTACCTGGGTGGTGCCAAATTTCAGGGTATCGCCAAAGCGAGAGTGTGAAGGGGAAAAAATGTTGTAACAGATTTGAGAAATAAAGCCATATATTTTTAATTTGTTGAATATATTATTTTAGTTTCAATAAGGCCACTATAAAATCTTAAATATAACTGAAGTTTAAAAATTCTCACCATAATATTATTAAGTCATATTTGCAGGTAAAGCATACATGAAGAAGAATATCAAAAGAGAGTTTTTGAAATTCGTCATATTGATAGTAAAAATAAGCGGCTAATGATACAATCGAAACAGTTTTAGTTCCAATTTTTAGAAACATTGTTCCCAAATTTATCAAGATAAGGCTAATTCAATAAAAAGTCTTCTTTTCATAATTAACTAGAATATTGTACCCATCTAAGACGGACTTTTAGCTTACCAACAATATCTCAGATCTGATTGTCAGAGATTTATTAACGAAAGTTGTAGTAGAAAATCTGATGCACATTGGCAGAGTGCTTAAGAAATAAAAAAAGCATGAAAAACAGAACTGATGAATCAATTGACATTAACTTTCGTTTTGTCAATAACTTTATTTTTAACAATTACTTTCGTTTTGTCCGAGTAAAAATAATGCAAATCTATTGTGAATTCTACGTTTAACAACGTTGAGCGATGTTATGATGACAATATTGCAAATTCTGTTTTTAACCCCTTCTTGGTCGGCGTCACATGTCATACGTTCGGCTCTTCTCTCGTACTCTATTTAAATCCGTAATTAAGTCAACGTAAAAATTAATTTTAAATACAAAAATCACCTGGTCACGCTTAAATGTCGCAAGTATCCTTTACCATCTTAAATATATTGAATTAATAAAAAAATATATCAAATGGGTGGTGGCATCTAATTAGGAGGTTAAATAAAAAAGTAAGGCAAGGGGTTAACAATATGATTAAACATTTTATTATGCAGTGTTTTTACCTGAAATGACCAAGCAACCTGGACACTTTTGTACGTATCCTGGTTTTAATTTTTTGTCCCTGTTTTGAAAAACATCCAGTTTTTAATAAAAATGTCCTCTATCGTCATTTATGTATTCATTTAAACTAAAATAAATTAATGCTAATTTTAAAAAGAACAAACTAAGTATAGTTATAAAAATTTTGCTTTTGAAAAATTCTCCATCTCACATTTTACCATATACAGAATATGCTAAAATTGCTATGTAGAGTTAGAGAGCTAGTAAGAGTTACGATGAGCAACTCGCATTTTACAGAAAACTCTATATTACTTTTTCCTTAATGTTGAAATTTTAATGTTCATAAACTAAGTTAAACTAGAAAGCGCTAAATCTTTTCGAAAAAATGACCACTTTCTTATTGTTCCATATTTTTAAAAGTAATTACTTTTGAACTTTACTTCTAATTTATTCCAACAGCAAATTTTAGTTAGAACGAAAATTACGCCTTCTTTGACTTCAAATTATATTTTCAACTCGAAATTGTAAAAAATTAATTTAATTAAAGAGGCTATTCAAAATAAGATGTAAAGAGGGTATTCAAAATAAGATGTAAAGATGCATGATGCTTCTTATAAAGCCAAACTCTTTAATAGATATTCCATTACCATAATCTATGCTCGCTATTCAAGATCTCGCTAGCTCAGGGGTTCACAGCCTTTTCCCCCTCTAGAACCCCTTGATTAAACTTTTTATTTTTGCGTACCCCATACTGTCATATCCACACACACACCCCAACACATCCGTCTATGCAAAAAAGTCTTTTTTGAATAAAATTAAGGGCTTAAGTAAGATTAAGAATCAAATGACTCGAATTCATAACATTTGCAGGACTCATTTTTGATTTTACATTTTATTCCATTTTTACAATAGTAATAGTTTAACGCCAAAACAAATGAAACCAGTATTGGAATAATTTCGCATTCACTTCTAAGGATAGCTAAAAATTACACTTCGTTATAATCAACTGTTCAAGTGGTGTAATTATTAAATAGCAAGTATTCACTTAGGGAAACAAAATTCTTTAACTTTCTAAATCCCTTATGCTTTTTTTTGTCTTGTTTCCGCCGTTACAAACTTTGATTTCGCTTACCCCCAACTAGTCCTTCACGTACCTCCAGAGGTACGCGTACCACAGGTTGGGAACCTCTGCGCTAGCTGAATGACCGAAGATGCTGATTAGAAACCCAAAAGGGTCCGGGTTCGAATCTCAACGCAAATGGAAACTTAGCAAATATCAATTAAAGACTAATCAAGCGATGCGGAAGTGAAAATTTTAATCCCTTTTTTCCCGAATTGAATTAGGTTGTTAGGATGTAAAAAAGTCCAAAACTATTTGCATAATCCAAGATTTCATTTGAAAAATTCCAAGTGAAGGCTTTATGAACAAGGACAATTTTTATACCTAAATTAAAAGAACTGATACAAATGCTGAAAGAATAAAGCTTTTCTGACAACCTAATTCTTCTTGACAATTTCATCAATCAAGTTAATATAATTCTTTTTCAATAAAAATACTGTTCAGCAACGGATTCCACTTTTGGACGATTTTACACTGGAAAGGGGTGTCAGGCAATGAGTTATATGAGAGCATTTCCGAAGTTCTTTGTTAGATCGCGCTCAGTAAAATGTAAACATTACCCTTCCATTCTTCACTTTCCCTCTATTTTGATGAAAATAACTCTTCCCGACGCACGCGCAAAACCGCGGAGGGTTTCCGAATCCGTTGCTAAACAATATCTTAGTTTTTCAAGAAAGCTTCTTAAAGCCGTCACATACTTCTCACATTTCAGAGACATTCAGTAAAGGCGGAAGAATACTGATATCATTCGGACTCAGAATGCCATATCAAATCATAGACTTTCCAAATATACCAAAAATGGCTGTTAAAATCTTCTGAGTCCGAATGATATCAGTATTCCTCCGACTTGACTGAATTTGTCTGAAATGTGAGAAGTATGTGACGGCTTTAAGAAGCTTTCTTGAAAAACTAAGATATTGTTTAGCAACGGATTCGGAAACCCTCCGCTCTTTTGCGCATACAACTTAAATATTTATCCCCCTGAAGGTCCTGTCACTGAAGAATGGTTTAACAAATAATCTTTCAATTTAATAAATCCTTCTTTCGGGGCTGTCCATAAACGATGTCACACTTTTTTTCAATATTTTTGACCCCTCCCCCCCTTTGTCACAAAGTGTCACACTTCATTATACCCCCTCCCTCCCCCTTGTCACATGTCACGCTATATTACATAAACATAAACTTGCAGTTCAGAAACAAAGCACTACGTTATAGATCATATTTCAAATTTTATTTTTAAACTTTAACTATGTGTTTTAATGTTATTTGTGAGCATAACAATAATAATGATTATATGTGTACTTATTTTGTATGAAATAAGGTTAAGGTTTACAACAAAAAACCTAATTAATATACAATACTAATAAAATATTAATATAAAAGAGCAATTGTAAACAATAGTATTTTGGAATTTGATATATTTTGCTTTAAATCTTATCTTTACTTTATGAACACAAAATACTCTCAAACAAATCGAATTTTTTTAAAAAAGCGCCTCAATAAGATCAACCTGTTTGTGCCACTACCAGTTCTACCACTCACTCAGGTGGGGCGACGTATCTTTTGTTGGACATTTCAAGGGTGTGACAGGGGGAGGTTTTCTTCTAATAGTGAAGAATTTTTGCTGCTATCATATTCTCAGAACCTACCCTGAATGCCTTTTTCAAAAAGAAAGGAATATAAGTAAAAAAAAATCACATGAAAGTTGTTTAGCCCCGATTAAAAAATACCCTCAAATTCCTGTAATTTCAAAATAACTTCAAAATTTAATCTGCTGATTTTAAATATTTTTATTTTAACCAAAATGTGTGATGTCACACTTCTTGTTACCCCCTCCCCTCCCCTTGTCACAAACTGTCACAATTTCACGAACCCCCCTCCCCCCTCCAAGCGTGACATCATTTGTGGACGGCCCCTTCAATCTAAGAAATTTCAAAATTAAACATCCAATTCTCGCGGATCAAATGTAACTTTTTCCTCAACTAATAATGAATTATTAATAACTGGCCGCCTCTGGCGATCGGCTGGTTCGCCGGGAATAATGGTTATGCTTAATTTCAATTAAATCTCCGATTCATAACTTGCTATTCAATAGCTACCTCGACAAAGTATTTTTAAACTTCAAATTGTGATAGAATTAAAACCTTTTTATTTTAAAAAGTCTCACACCAGTTACGTTTATTACGTACATGAGCCTCCCTAAAAGAGTCAAGCAACGTGACAATTTTCATGAAAAACATAACTGTCCGCTTCGAAAACTAACATCTAACTGCACATTGTCTTACGCGGTGCTATCACTTCTCTTTCTTACTCGTTATGTAAAATGCTCGGTTGATTCCAACATTTAAATAGTGCGGAGCACATTACTTCTATTGTACAAATATGCCTAACAGCAAGTTAGCTGGATTGAAACTAGCTGAAGTATTATCTTTCAGCATATCGGAAATATAGCTTCAAGTCTTAGAGGGCTTTGTTCTCCAAATAATTTGATGAAATAAAGTAATGAAGTAAAAATTTATTTCGACATTTTTTGCCAAAGGAAGTGAAAAAATAAACAGAATCTTCATTCCTTAGCTTTCAACAAGCACGAAAAACACGGGTGCACATTCCCACCCTTCAAAGGATGTTTGTGACATATTTAGTCATTCTAGATCGAACAATCTGCCCTGCAGAGAGCCAACACATTCGCTTTTATTATTAGTGGAGGTAATATGATTTTGGAATAAATGAATTGGGATTTTTCGAATCCCAACTCATTTGCTTTATTCAGCAACAGGTTTATTGGATCTTATCATCTAAAAGTTTTTTTTCTTCTTTCTTCTATTACTCTTGAAATCCAAACTTGATTCTTTTGAAAGCAATCATTTACTAGTAAATCTCAGTGTTAGCTCCAAAAGTAAAGTGCAATTTTGCAGGAAAAGAATGCAGTGGCCGAATATCATAAATTCACCGCATAAGCATCTCAATTTGTCTACTGAAAGTCAAAAGTTGGCTGCGTTTAACTGAAAATCTAGTGAAGAGAACGAAATTTTTTGAGTAAAAAAATAAAATGAAACAATTTTAGTTTATTATGTATAAGTTAAAAATACGAAAAATAGTTTTTCTACTGTATCATTCACGGATTCTTAGATCCGTGCATGTAAATATTTAATAAACTAAATTAAATTAATTAAAACTTAATCATTTTGAATTTAATTAATTAAAATTTAATTAACCTGAAATTAATAAATAATTCAGTTTAGTAATCTATCTATATAAAAGGCAAATACCTTGACTCACTCAATCCCTCTCTCATCACGAAATTTCCCAAACCATGAGGCCTAGAAACTTGAAATTTAGCAGGTGGTTGTTTTTTGGGTAGTAAGTGCTCACTAAGAAAGGATTTTTTTGAAATTGTAATTAGAATTTTATTTAATTAAAAATTACCTTTAATTTTAACGTTTTTCCGCAATAATTTCGGAGCATATTGTCGCACAAAATCATTTTAACATCATCCTAAAGTTTAAAAAATTAGCTTTTCAATGACACTAATTTTATTGCCATGCAACGTTCTGTTTAATTTTAATTGACTTTTAAAAATGTTTCCAAACACATCGGGACGGAGCAACGGCCTTTCTCATGATTCCTCAAGGTCAAGGTTCTATTTATAGCACTGGAGGAGGAGGGGATGGTTGGTGACGGGTTACAATATATAAAAATTATAGAGAGAAATGTTGCCCTGTCATAGTTCACACCAGTGGCAGCGAGAACGGTCAGTCGCCCCTACTTTTTTAGGGAAAGATTAAATTTTTATTTCATTTTAGCTGCCTGAAACTAGGAATTACAAAAATGCAAAAGTGTTTGGGAAAACTAACTTTTTTATTGTCTATTAATTTTATTGTCTATCCCCTATACTACCGGTTCTTTTAGATGTCTATAAATGTCTGTATAAATTTTTTGCTTTATCCAAACTCTCAAAATTCTGAACGTAGAATTCCAAACGAATTTTTATTCGCATTCGAAGAAATCGACCAATGAAATAGTAAATAGTACTTACTTGACCAGTAAAATCAAAACGCTGAAGCGCGAAACAAAAATATAACGATTCCTGCGCGAACCAGACACGAATTGGAACATTCCTGCGCAACCAAAACAAATGTTCTGACGTCGCCAATCCGTCTTCCGCTTGGTGGGCAACCAAAACAAATGTTCTGACGTCGCCAATCCGTCTTCCGCTTGGTGGCCAGGAATTGACAAGCCAAAGTGGAGAGAAATGGCTGGGTACCATAATTTTTAGGTTAACCAAATGCAAATAAGTACAAGGGCATTCAACTTATTTTGCTGGATCATAGATCTTAACTTATCCTTAATTCTTTCCAGAAAGGAAAAAGAACTTTTAGTCAAAGAATTCGTTACAGGCGTGCAGATAAACATTCATATCAAAAGTTTTAGAAAAACTGTTTGTAGTACTAATCGTAGCCTCTTGTAAAGTTCTAAGAGATTTCAGTTCAGAGTTACAATCAATAAGGTGCTGCATAGTGAGCTTTCAGATGGACAAGCTCATCGAATCGAGCGGGCTCCAGGTTATTTTTGAAAAGCAGTTATCTTCTTCAAGTTCGAAAAAAATCAGCTACCATAATTTTGTAATAATAACAAATCTGTCATCAAATCCTTTATAAGAAAGTGACCTTTTCTCCGGTTATACTTTAAGATTATCAACTAACATTAAAAATGTGCTGATTCGAGACTACTCCCTTGTTAGTAAAATTCTCAGTTTTTTCATAAGATTATTTAAATAAGAACTCAGGTTGAGAAATGTCCTTCTGCATTGGTACTCAAAAGAAAATCTAACTAAGTAGATTTGAAAGTTGTCACGCCAGCGTAAACGAACTACAACATCAGGTGTTTCATCAAACTGAAGTTTCACTGAGAATCGAACGTTCTCAAAATCTGTGCCATGATCCCAGATAGCACGTAAGTTTGCAGCAAGTTTGATTTTGACTTGTCATGGCAAACTTTGACGCGTCAAACTTGAAACGAACTTGAAGCAAGTTCGCTGTGACAACTAGCGCCACCCTCGCTTGCAAATCAAACTTGCAGCAAGTATGCGAAACAAGCTTACTGCAAAGACAGCACAAAGAGATAAT
>BGPR01000931.1:0-41818 GCA_013235015.1 Araneus ventricosus
CTTACCCGACTTTCCCCTACTACTAAAAGGAACCAAGTTGAAACAAAGAAACAAAAAAAAAAAAAACCACGCGAAGTTAGTTTACTAATACAACATATATTTGGCTCGTTTTAATCTATTACAGTCTTTTATAAGAGGTTAAGAAGAAAGAGTTAAAGTTTTTTGTCGTTTTATAACGTCTTCTTTGTAACTTAACAAAAATTTCGTACCAATGTATGGACACCTTAAATTGTATATTGACGTTCTGTTGATATGTGCGATGCTTCCTATTACAGAGATGGCATTGTAAAACAAGAACAACTTAACTCAATTTTCTTTTGAACACCTTAACTTTTGACTTGATCACTTTTAGCAATATACCACAATATACGTAATTTGCTATTATTTTATACAATTACTCAAAGTATCGCTATACAATTCTAGGAATTGCTTATTGTGGATTTTGCCGATTTTTATCGCCAGTGGTGCCGATATTTCTTATCAGCAACAAGACAGTGTTGGAAAGCTTCCATTTAAGCCTATGTAACATCTGTTTACTCATTCACCATATATTTGACGCTATTTAATCTATTGGAATAGTTTATAAGAAGCTCCTTTCTTTCGTGTATCGCTCACTGCCGACTACCTTAAGTCGAAATTTAAAGCCTCTTTCAACACCTCAAACTTTGACCAAGACATCTATAAAAAATCAAATAACTATAGACACCAAATGGAAACTCTAGCGCAGTGAGCCGAATCGAATTTTGAAAAAAAGACTCTTTTTAGGCCTATTCAAATACAGTCGTGGAAAAAGTATGAAGTCGCAAAATTAGATGACATAAGACGACAAATATATCATATTTTTAGGAAATGCATATTTTTATGAAATGTAAGGATACTTCATGATTTAAGTAAGAAACAGCAAAAATACATTTAAATTTAAGTACATTATGCAAATATTTAGAAGAAATTAGAAATATTTTCATACATATGAAGTTTGGAAAAACTATAGAGTCGATATGATATATTATTTTGTAAGTGATGTGGGAACCTCTTTTTTTCTATTGTTTGCGTTAATCATCGGTTCATAGAACCAGACAAAGTTTCAAAGGTGTTCTGGTCAATTCTGTTCTAGAAAGTTTTAATTGAAGTTTTTTTATCATCACACTTGCTTCTGTACTGTCGCCCATCCTTGTAAACATCTTGAGTCAGAATGTTCAAGAGTCTTCCGTTAGATTCAGGTCAGGACTCCGAGATGGCCATTGAAGAATTGTTACCTCATTCTCCTTCATACAATATTTTGTAGAGCATGAAATATTAATCTGATGCATTGATTTGTTAAAATGTCCAATTTACTGATGTAATCAGAGGAGAAACCATCAACAAACTCTCTGGAATATGTCTTGATATAACACTGAATTCATTTTATTTTCGATTAAAACCATTTCAGTTCCACCACCTGCTGCGAATGCGGCCCAAACAATGGTACATCTTCCTCCGAATTGGAGTTTTAAAGGAAAGGTATTTTTCTTTTTGGATATCATACCAATAAACCTTAAATCCGTTTGGTCCATCTAATTGAAACATTTTTACGCTCGTAAACACTACATTGTTCCAGTCGATGTCAGCCGTTAGATGTTTCCGTTCAAAATTTGAACATGAATCAATACGCCGCTTAGAACGTGAAGGTTTTCACTTCAATTTCTTGTATACAGCATTAGTATTCATGTACAGCGCATTTCTTATTGTTCGACTCATACAGGGCAACTGCATCTCATCTGAGAATTTGAGAGGAAGACAATTTGTTTGCAGGAGAGCCTCTGGATGTGTCTCTCTTGCCTTAAGGATATTATATTTAGTCTCAATGTTAGTAGTTTTATGCCATAGGTATCAGAATTAATGAGAAAGCTGTTAACTACAGTCTTCAATCTGCCCACTTTGAGTGCAATTTCTGCATTACTGTAACCAACGTCTTTAAAAGCTCGTACTCTACCTTATTCAGTTTCTGAGAAGTGTCATCCTCTCGGAATGGAATTAAAATACAAAAGAATAAAACAATTCTGTATCCACAAAAAATTTAACTGTTTCTAGAATTGGGAAGAAATTTTTTCTCAGCTTATTTATTCTTTCAGACGATGCAATCAGCAGACGACTTTATTCTTTTTGCCAAGCTGCCATCCGCTGATTTTAATAATTTTTACATAATCGAAAAAATATGATTTTTTACAAATATATTTCGGTACATTATTCGGTAACATTAAGTTGTAAAAAATTTGTATAGTGTAAAATTGCAGTAGTTTTCTATATATGGCAATGTTTCGTCCGACTTTATACTTTTTTCCCACCACTGTATGAAACCTTTTCGCTTTTTCATCGCAGCGTCACGTATGTTCTAAGGCTTAAAATGGCTTCGTACGATAGAAACAAATGATTTATCTATAATTTTCTAAACAAGTACATAATGAAAATATGTGTCTTAAAATCCAGGAGCATTTATATAAGAAAGTATATATAATATTGTCTTGATGAAAAAGTCAGTTTTAGAAAATAATTTGGTTTATTTATAAAATGCAAAAGAAACGCTGCTATCAAGCTTGTAAAACAAAACAGATTAAAACTAGAAAAAGAAATGAATATAATAAAAAATCAAGGAACTAAGGCACGCGCTTATAAATTTTACAATCATTTGGAAACTTCCAGAACTTTCTTAATTGGATAATTTTGCCAGTAAACTTTTCATGACTTATGGAAATTAAATTAAATAACGAAACATAAAGTTTTAATTCACGTGCATCTAGTTTTTATAATTTTAAAGCAAAGAAAGTTAAGAAGTTTCTTTCATTTTTTAATGTGGAATTTACTCCTTCTTCAGGCGAACAGCTTCCCGCTGTTTAGGTATTCCGCATTAGAGCTCTCGTCCTAAAGCGCGTCATAGGCCCTGTATGAACTTGACTGGATGGCGGCTTGTCTGGGATGGAGATACTTCCTCTAGAGTTAAGCTCAATAGAGGCAGTGGAGTCGTCTAGAATCAGGGTTTGTTCATCGGGATCATAGCAAGGTTTCATGCGGAGCACATGTACGACATCAGTTGTTTTTCGGCGTCTTGGACTTGGATCAAAGTCATGCATTTTATATGTTACATCGGATAGTCGTTGCAGGACTTGATAACGGCCGAATTATCTCTTAAGAAACTTCTCTGACAGGCCTACTTTACATATTAGTGTGAAACTCCATACGAGGTCTCCGGGTTTGTAGTACACTATTCGATATTTCGAGTCATAACGTCTTCGATATCTCTTTCTCTCTTTCTTGCGCCTCCAAGATTCGTAATCTCGCCAGTTTTCTAAATTCTTCGGCTTTAGATACTAATATTGCAGAGTAATCTCCTTCGGTCGCTTCAAGGCAAATCTAGAACATAATATCGAGCGTTGTTTCGCCTTCAAGTCCGTTCTTGAAATAAAATGGCGTGAAACCGGTTGTGTCATTTTTCTGGGTGTTGTATGCAAAAGTTACTAAGGGTAAGATTTCATACCAATCTTTCTACTCGACTCCGACGTACATCGATGGCATGTCTGCTAACGTTTTTTTGTTAAAGCGCTCTGTTAACCCATTAGTTTGAGCATGGTAAGCAGTCGTCATTCTATGGAAGATATTCCAGAGACGATTAACTTCCGAAATCAGTTTTGATTTAAATACCTGCCCCCTGTCTGTAATAATTATCCTTGGAGCTCCATGCATTAAAATAATGTCTTCCAGGAGAAACTTGACCACTTCCGGAGCTTCAGCAGTAGGTAATGCCTTCGTGATCGCATAGCGAATCAAATAGTAAGTAGAGACAACAATCCATTTATTTTCCCTAATCGATTTTGGGAATCGTTCAAACAAGTCTATCCCAATTGGATGGAATGGAGCCAAGGCAGGAGGGATAGGTACTAAATGACCTGCCGTCTGTAGGGGAATGGAATTTCTCCATTGGGATTCTCGGCGGTGCGTAACTTACCAACTAATAATGTGATAGAGACCTGGCCGATAAAATCGTTTTCTCACTCTGTCGTATGTTCTAGCAAATCCTAAGTTCGTCATTAAAATATCTCAATATGTATTGGCGCAGATGCTTTGGAATAAGCGGAAACCATATCTTTCCGTCCGGATCAAAGTTCTTTTTGAAAAGGATCCCATCAACTAATTCATAAGATGTTTTAATTTGTTGCAACTTTTCTTTAGATTATATGATTTTCTGGAGGTCTGAATCCTTCCTCTGGTCAGCCGCGATATCCGTAAAAGAGTCAAGGGCGTTCACCTCTCCTGAAGAGCCTAGGCTCTCCTCCACCGGATTGCGAGAAAGACTGTCGGCGTCTTTATGCTTTTTACCACTCTTACATATGATGGAAATGTCATATTCTTGGAGGCGTAAAGCCCATCGGGCCAGTCTTCCTGAAGGGTCGTCACAATAGTAAATGGCTTCCCGAAAAGGTACGAGCGAAATTTGTGTACTGCCCACAGGCGGCAAGACATTCTCTTTCAGTAGTGAAGTAATTATTTTCTGTTTTTGTCAAAGTTCTAGAGGCTTATGCCATGAACCTTTAGGCTTCATTCTGACTCTGCACCAGGACTGCTACAATACCATACCCAATGGCATCCATGTGAATTTCTGTAAGAGAATTTTCGTCGTAAATTCCCAATACTGGATCAGAAATAAGTCTTTCTTCAGATTGTTAAAAGCTTCTACCTCTTTAGGGCCGCAATGGAATTTCACAGCACCTTTTAACAGCAACTGTAGAGGTTCAGCTTGGTAATAAAATCCTTTAATAAACCTTCGAAAGTATGAGCAGAGTCTGAGAAAGCTTCGAACATCGTGCATATTCTTTGGAGTTGGAAAGTTGCTTACGGCCTTAATTTTGTCGGGATCTTGTCGGTCGCAATTAAGAGATACAAGATGACCCAGTATTTCTACTTCTCTTGCACCAAAAAGACACTCCTCTGAGTTGAGCACAAGGCCCGCTTCTTGAATGCATTCTAGAACAGTCCTTACTCGGGTAATGTGGTCTTCAAAAGTTTCTGAGAACACTTTTATGTCGTGTAAGTAACAAAGGCACATAGCCCATTTCAAACGGCGTAGTAAATTGTTCATAATTCTCTCGAAGGTTGAAAGTGCTTTGTAGAGTCCATGACTTTAAATTAATTCAAACCTTGTGGAGTGATGAATGCCGTCTTTTCGAGATCCGCTTCTTCTACTTCTATCTGCCAGTAACCAGAGCAGGATCCATGATAGAAAAGAACTTGGCGCCCTTCAGACAATCCAAAGTATCGTCAATACGAGGCAGAGGATACCCTATTAGCACAAGATATTGCACGATATATCTACGATGTTGTCCGGTATTCTGAATGCCGTACAATATTGTGAAGATATCGTAACAATATTGTACAGCTTCTTGTGTTATTAGGGTAGACATCTTTCTTCGTGACGTTATTAAGTTTACGATGGTCTACGCAAAAGTGCTAACTTCTGTCTTTTTTTCTTACAAGCACAACGGGTGATGACCAGGGACTTCCGGATGGCTAGACGATACCTTTATCGAGCATTTTGCGAACTTCTTCACTAATGATGCGTCTTTCGGTCGGTGAGATCCGGTTGGCTCTTTGATGGATAAGTGCATGATATCCGGTGTTTGATATTCGTTCATGCCGATTTCGTGGTTTTTATTTCCTTCTACCACTATATTTAAATCTTTGTTGACTTGGGATCCTGATACTGTTATTTTAGCTAGAGAATGAAGGTTAAGAGTATAGTGCTTTATTGCATACAATTTCCAAGCTTCCAGCGCTGAGAGTTCTTGGCAAAAGTCTTCAAAATATAGTTCACTTCTACCACAGTCTGTCACGGCTTGATAGACTAGACTCCACACCATCCAAGGATCACGTCATGACTAAAATTATGCAAAACTACGAATTAACCTTAAATCTCTAAGATATCTAATCTATCGGAAATTAACTAACACAAGAAATGTATTCAGTTTCTCCTAGACAATCACTTAAAATAAACAAAGCCTATCGGATTATTTGAATTCAAACTGACAACTGTTACAAATATCCTAGGCAATTTTTTAAAATTTATGCGGTCTACTGGAAATATATAAGGCAACATTCTTATTTCCTAGATATGGACATCTACCGGAAATATACTTACCAAGAACTCCTTGACATTTTCCTAGACAAATTCAATAATTTAGCAGCCAATTGGATATATAACTTACACGTTCATTTCAATTTAACACTTTAGCCAATGCAATTTAAAATAAATAATTATAATAATGTAACAAAATTTAAACATGGAGGCACTGATACACCCAAAGAACCACTTTAAATCCGTTACCTATCTTGAATCTGTAACTCAATGATGAAGGAAGTCAATGGCGCTCTAAATAATCTCTTCTCCACAAAATGACGCCCTTCATCTGAGCAGTATATTTTCCTATATTGAATCTGCAACCCAATGATGAATCAATGGCGCTTCAGGAAAACTATCACACATGTATTATCTTTACTTCAGCACGAATTCTTCAAATCACAAGAGAAAATTCAATCCGCGGTTAACTGGAAATTCGCTCCGCACCGCTTGCCACCATTTAAAATTCTAGTCTGTAGCGTCAGACTCAGAAAATAGCCGATCTTTATATCAAAAATATATTTATTTAGCTATTAACAAAATAAAGTCGTTAAGTTGTGCAAAAAAAACTTGAAGAACTGGTTTTTCAAGCTTGAAAATATAAACAATCACATACCTTCACATTACGTGCAGTCTGTGCCACGAGAAACATTTACAAAAAAAGTGGTAAAGCCGTCTTAGTCCAGTATTTAAGATATAAGATTGAAGACTGAAAACAATTCGATACAATATATATATATAAATAAACTTAGAAACACAAGATATATATATATATTGTAACGAATTGTTTTCAGTACATTCTTTACATTTTGTGAATTATGAATTTTTATGTTCATTATGTTGCTTTTACAATTCTGGTATGATTGTTTCTTATTTGTTATATATATATATATATATATTAAATACAGTAATCACAACTGAATTTTAAACTCCCAACAACGAATAAATAATATTCTGAATTTTTAGAAGGTGTAAAAATTGCTTACTTCGGATATTGATTTCTGAAATTATCTCCGTGAAACACAGAAATTACGCAATAAAAACATAACAGAGGCAATCATCAGTGAAAAAGGAAGTTTTGAATACTTTTAAATGACTTTTATTTATGCAAAAAAGAGCCTTTTTTGCATAACATCTAGACTGTCATTTTTTTACCA
Source organism: Araneus ventricosus (assembly GCA_013235015.1). Taxonomy (NCBI): domain Eukaryota; kingdom Metazoa; phylum Arthropoda; class Arachnida; order Araneae; family Araneidae; genus Araneus; species Araneus ventricosus. Next base: position 7,303 of record BGPR01000931.1, read on the forward strand.
CAAGTTATAAGCGACACGCTTAACCTGAAGTATACTTCTTAGTAGTTGTGTATCATCTCAGTTCATACATAAATGAAGAATCTCTCCTTGTAGTCAGGTGATGTCGTGCATAGCAGATTATCATGCTTCGAAGGTGAAAAATGTTTATGTTAAACGCGTAAACGTAGCTTCTTCACCCCTCAACCATCTCAGTTCATATTTGCCCATCCACATTACACTACAAAATTTGATTTTTCAGTGCTCTTTACCCTCATTGTTAAAATTAAATTTCAAAAAATCATTTTTTTAAATTCTCTACTACTTTTTCAAACATGAAAATTTCTACTTTAAATTTTATTCTTAGATACACTGAAATATATTATACAAAACTCTTCATAAATTTAAAGATACATCTAATATTCACTTTATTATATATTTATTTATTGTATTATATAGTGAAAAATGAAGAAAGTTTGTAGTACCTCATTTTTTGTCTTGCATATAAAAAAACTAAACCATGAATGTTTATTGCATGGGCTGTTTTGTCATATGCATACTGATAAACATGTTAAAAGTATTTTGAAGCTCTATATTAAATAGGAAAAAGTCTTAACATTTTTAACACATTAAAGAGAAGAAAAATCCATCATGGAGAAAAAGCTACTTAAAGTTGTCATATGTGATTATATTTCATTTGTTATCGTAAATAAAAATCTAAAAGACTACTCAAATGTTAAAGGTACAATCTTCTACTCACTATTGAAAGTTTGGTCTAGTGAGTAGAAGAATAAGAGCAACGAAATAAGCCAATGAATGACAATCGATATTTTATGCATTTTTCGAATTACTGTGCCTCCTTAATAGAACATAAAAAATATCTGGGTTCTCAAATGATAGTGAAATATCTTGTACGCATTCACCATCTCCTTATATTTAATGCATGATGCTAAAAGGCAAAAAATTCAACTCATTAGCTTTCTTTTGATAATGAGATAAATTCCCATGTTTTATTCTAATAAAAAGTGACAGATTACTTTTTCCGCAGAATTTCCGGTTTCGAGAAACATTATAATGTCAAATAATTTGGTGTGATAAAATCATTTGCCTTACACAGCAGAGAAAAAGTCATTATTTTTCGAAGAAATGCAGATGAAAGGCATAAAGAGTTTCTTGAGTTCATTTGGGAAACTTAATTGTATTCGTTTCGTTAAAAGGCCTAACAGAACTATTTTTACGGCGGTATAAAGACCCTTTCTTCATTAAATTAATGCGATCTTTGTTCTTTTTCATGAAGCTGATAACATGTTTCATAAGATGTAGCTTGTTCAAAGTTAATGGTAGACTCATTCAATTAGTAAGGCTTCACATCTCAAAGTGCAGCATATGATCCGTTTATCCATAAATCTTACATCATACATTTATCGAAGATTAGTTCTACTATTAATTAGAAAACAAGGGATGCTGCATCTTTATACTATAAGGATTTTATAATATTGGATAACATAGAGAAGCATTTTTTGATATTAGTTGAAGTAAAATGTTCAATATTAAAAATTACTGAAAAATTATATTTACCAATAAAATATTTATCTGAGATGGCACATTTTAAACACTATTCTTTATATTAACTTTTTTAATTGTTTTTGTTTTTTCAGGTAACAAAGGAGTTCAATGCATAAATAAATATATAAAAAAAATCATAAAATTTTTTAAATAATTTTGTGACGATTTTTTAAACACAATGATTACAAACTTTTAAACTAATACTTGTCGAGTATCATTAGTATCAGCAATTTCTGATTATTTTGTATTATTTGACAATACACTATTTACATAAATAAACAAAACATTTGAGAGAAAAGCCAAATTCTACGAAAAGATTTGATTGCATACTTATAGAGGAAAATCGCGTAATATCGGACACCTAATCTCCTCCTATATTATAAAATATTTTTACTGCTCAGTTGGACCAGATTATATTCCATACAAAACTTTAAAGTTCTATGAAAGCACATTTTAACACACGGTTTTCTAAGATAAAGATAAAATCGTTTTTTTCACACTTTTTATAACAATTTTACTTGTGGCGGGTTGTAACGGACATGAAAAATATATGCAAGAAAAAATAACTTTTGGTTTAACAGACAACTATTTATTATTAGGCAGAGTTATTTTTGTGAAATTTATAAAAGTACAAATTACAGATCTTAAAACTAGTATAATACATGATCAGAAAAATGCATAAATCAGAAAAATTAAAAGTTATCGGTCTTTGAAAAATTAACAATTCGTATTGAAGACAAATGCAATCTCTGCTTACATTTTTTTGGTAAAATAAACATTACATTCATAAAACAGGTTGTTTCTTTCAAGATCGGTGCAATTTTCGTGAGACCAGCCTTCACAAATCCGACACTGATTCCAGTCTTCTTCAAAGGTTTCAGCACAGATGATGCAGTGAGTCTCTTCGCCTCTTTCTCTCTTTTCTTCTTCAGATTTTAGTTTCATTTTTGCTTTCATTTTCAAGACTTCTATGGATGTTCGAGGTGTAATCAGTTTTGATCTTCTTACTTGAACTGATTTTTTCCTTTTTCTCTCTTTATTGGAACTGCTAGAACGTGGAGATATCTCCCCTAAAATATCTTGAGATGCAGCTGTTTTGGGAAAATCCTCAATAAGAGAGGTAGTTGTACTGCTATCATCTTCCAAGACTGCTTGAACTTCCTCCATCTGCTCGTTTGCTACTGGTTTTGAAGGACTGGATAGCTCGAAATTGTGGTAGATGTGGCAGGATTATTGTGTCCGATACAACCCGAAACATCATGGAAGAAGACATCGGTTACAACATACGTATTAGTAGGCATAAAGAAATTTACGGCCAACAGCTTTAAAGACAATAAATGTTGTTGTCAACAGTAAACAAAAAAAAAGAACTTACGGTCACTTTCGGGCAAGCTATGACAACCTGAAGTTATCTTCGTTCACTCAAAAAAATGTTCAAAGAAATGATTTTCCTACCACGTGTCAAAAACACTACCGTTTAACTAAATATGGCGGTATGTCAACTTTCAATCTTCACCCACGCTGGTGTCTTGACAGGTCCCGCCTCCAATGACAAATGTAAGAAATAACGCATGTCCGATACTAGCTGTAGTCCGATACTACCTGACCTTCCCCTACATCATCTGAATCGTATTAAAACTAAAATGTACATAAATCAAATTAAATACTAAAGAACAAATAAAATTTAAAGCAAGGTCATCTTTAAGAAAATTACATGCAAACTGAAAAAATCCAAAATCAACGCATCGTATGCCTTTTTCTGAGTTGAGCTAAGAAATTCTAAACAGAAAAGTGAAAAAGATTAATGATGTTTTCTATTTATATTTCTGAAATACTAAAAAATATTCTTTAAAAATAAACTCCTTATTACATATAAATTAAATTATAGTAAAGAAATCTTATAAATATAAATAAATTATATATATGAAATGAGTAGTTTTTTACCTAATACTATGGGCCAACAGACCACTAGATATGTATACTCTACCAAAATTTCACAAACACAGAACTAGTAGCTTTGCACTATCTTCCTTGTGAGAAATTTCCGATCGTTATTTTTATAATCAAATTAAGCTATAAGACTCATAGAATTCTTCCTTTTTCCTGTTGTATCATTTGACCCATTTTCCATATCTCTCAAAAAGTACTATTGTATATTCAAAATCATTAAAAAAAATAAAAACAGCAAATTTTCTTCTATTGAATTTAGTACGCGATTCCTCCTTACAAATGATATAAAACTAGTTTAAAAACGCATATATAATTGCTATTTACATCTCTTGCTCTTTCAGTAAGATGAAATAACATTCATTTTTCATTAGAGTTTGCTTAATATCAGTCTCATCAAAATGAGAAGGTCGTAATTTGCATTTGTTTTAAAAATATGAATTTAAGTAATATTAATCAATCTATACTTTTAAACCAACAGTTTTAGACTCGGTTGCGCTGGTATAACATAAATTCTGCTGATCAATTTTCTTCTAATTTTATGTTCCGTGAATCTAAAAAAATCTTATAACTTAATTGAAGTTCGTTTTTTTGTGTGTGTGTCTCTTGATTAAGTTGTTTTCATTGAATCTTCATTGCGTGGTATTTGCTCTCTTTCCCTCTTAAAGAGCTCTTTTCCACTCATGTTAATGAAATCTTTTACACTAGGGGGCTTTGCCGCCTGCTCACTGCCGCTTGCCAGCCCCCTGGTGGATTGCTACGCAAACTTTGCTCGCTTCGCTCGCTATAATGTGGACTCCGTGCGCCCTAGAAGAATTATTTAAAAATCCCATTATGGTTGAGTTTCTTCTGATGATTTTACTTAAGAATAGAGTTATTTGCAGGTAAGGTGCAAAGGGAGAAAACGTTTTTCACAGGTACGAACCAAAGAATGAAATTTTATTCATATGAACTGTGCGTTCGAATAAAATATTATTTGAAGGTACGGTGCGTTTGAATAAAACATTATCTGCAGATACTGTGCGATTAAATAAAACGTTATTTGTAGGTACTGCACTCGCAGATGAAACGTTAATTGCAGATACAATATTAACGGATAAAATGTTATTTATAGGTATATTCCATTCAGTTAACTAGTACACTCGTGTTTTCTTGATAAAACTACAATATTTTAATTAGTTCAGAACTTTATTATCAGTTAACCGATTAACTTATTTTATGCCAGTGGCGCCATCTACTTCTGAATTTAAGAAGAAAAACTAAAATGTAGAAAATAAATAAAATAAAAAAATACTTTTCAGTACACTAATGAAAGAGTGTTTTAAAAGACAGTTTTTATTCTTTACTTAATTTAGAACACTTGTAAATTTGAGAGATGGAATTAGGGTTGGGTTGATTCCAGGTTTTGCTGTATCAGGTACAAGTTGATACTGATACGCGTTTGTACCTGATACTTTTGTATCTGATACAGCCGATAACCGATTCCTTCCTGTCGGTATGGAACTGGGTAGGCAATCGGGTAGTGATACGAAATTTCTGCCTTGACAATGTTAGCATGTGTTATGTGTGGGGTTTTTTTTTAAACTACCTATACATTTTTTTACCTTTTCTTGCAATGTTTCTAAGTATATAAGATTGATGGGATTTTCTATGATTAAATATATTTTGCTTTAAGCATATCTTTATTCAAAACAAATAAGTAACTCAAACAACAGAATTGTTATTAGTAAAATGAATTGAACATAAAAATTAAATGCTGAACATGAATAGAATTTTCAAAATATTGGATTTAAAAAATATAAACGGAAAATATTTATATTTTAAAACATCAATTTACAATGAAATACTTAAAAACAAAATGAAAATGAAACTGTTGCTATCAGTCTCTTAAGTTTTAGAAAAGTCTTTCCTTTTTAAAAATGCTTTAAGAAATAATATACAAAATTAAAATTAACAACTAAAGATAAAATTAACGAGAAATTTTGGAAGAGAAGGAGGGGAAACAGGTGATTTTGTTATTTCAACTATCACTTATATCGTAGTTTGGAATTTTAAAGATTGCTGAATTTTAGATTGAGGGGAGGGTTTGATAAAATTTATTTGGAAGTTTCTGAATGAAGCTTTTTTTTTATAGAAAAACCCAAGACGCAGACTTAAGCTATTTTAACGTTGACCTGAACATTCCCTGACTCTCATAAGACATTTCCTTCAGTTCTTAACGGATATCTTTAGAGTCATATCATCCGAAGATTATTATAAGTTAATTCTTTGTCTTGAACTCATTTTTTTGCAAGAAAAAGTTGTTTCACACGACAACGAATATAGTAACAGGCTGTTCCTATGTAATTATGCCTAACCTGGCGGAGGCTACCGGTTTTGTTTCCTAAACGATCGTTGCCATCGGCAAAAGAGAAATTAACCCCTTTTTCAGCCATGTACTTTAGCGCCTTAGCGTATTATATATATAGATTACTATTAAATTAACTGGCACTCTTTAATTAATTGACTAGACGGAAAAACTTAATACTCGCATCCTTTAGTGGATTAAAACTTGTCTCTTTTCAAACTAAGTAGGTGGTTGCCAGAAAATTAAATAACCTCCTAGTATCAAACAGTGTCTTGCACAATTAAAAAATTCTATAAATTTATATTTAATCCGAGACTTAAGGTATATATTTATAAAGCTTAATTGTTTATATTTTTTAATATACTTCCCAAAGTAATTTTAGTGTTGGCTGTAGTTATTTTATTGTGAAAATTTTTTAATTTAATATTTTAAGAAAACAAACGATTACGTTTCAAATTGCTTCTCATACATTTTTAATATTCATGGAACGAAAGAATGTACAGAATCTGCTAATAACAGTTTTTTCATAGTTATTACCTCAACTCGGGGATTAACTTAGATACATAGCAATTATAAATTTTTATCTAGAATATGTACCATTTATTCGCTTCAGGAAGATGATGTGTTTATTTTCTTCCCTAGAATTTTCTAAGAGATTTTGCAGCAATTGAAAAATTTTACAGTTTTATATACGGTGTATCTGAAATATGCATGAATGATGATTTTTAATTTTCTTTATGTTATTAAAAATTGTGAGTTTTGCTTATTTTATCCATCAGTGCAAAGGAAGAAGAAACTAAACACTTAGGCAGAGTGTTGACTACGCACAACCCACTTATCCACTATATTGTTTAAGTTTGATTTGGAATTCAAACGAAATCCCCTTCTTTACATGGAAAATTTTTATAAAAAATTATTTTCCTTTAACAGTCCAGTTAGTACACGGGTGTTGATAAATTTTGGGCCAGGCGCATAATGATAAATTGGCACAGAAAAGTAAATTGCGAGTTGATGAAAGAAACTGACATGTTTGCTAGGTATAAGAAATGAGTATTACTGATTGGTTGACAAATATGCAAATATTTTGAACCACATGACAGGCATGTGAGTCACGCACGAAGATAAAAGATGAAGCGGAGAACGTGAAAAAATATAATATGCATGTGTTATGTAAATGATTTACGTTTTTTTCTTTTGATATAGATGACATGAACGAATCAAAGAACACATGTAGACTATTTTACTCGTGATAGAATCAGTATAAGGTTATTCAATCAAAGACGTCGCTAATGAATTCGGAATTGCTAAAAACTTTATTGATCGGTTATGGAAAATATTTTATGTTTTAATAGTTACTAGATATAATAGTTCTGGTCTACCAGCCAAAACTACTACAAATGAATCTTTTATGTAGATAACAGACAAAAGAAACTGTCGGATAATTTCCGTCAAATAGCACAAGGCATACAGACAAGTACTGTCACTATAATATCACGCCAGACGTTGACCAGGAGATTAAACAGAATTGGTTTGTTTGTCCGTAACCCAATTAGAGGTGTCCCATTGAGTGTTTCCAACACAAAGTAAAGATTGAATGTCGTCATGAACGCGCCATCTGGAGCGATCAGTTGTGGGGAAATGAACTGTTCAGAGATACAGTCCATTGCAATTGGACCGAAAAATGGCAAATAGGGGAAAAAATTTATATAATTTTGAAACTTTGGTCAAATACTTCTTTGACTTCAAGGATATCAGAACCGAAAAGTTTCCACCTCTCCGGGGCGAGCTTCCGCCCCTAGGGGGAGAAAACTGAAGTGAAGTGGAGTGCTAGGTCAGTTTTTCCTAGATTTCTTCAACCCTACACATTCAATGTTAGAAATGGTATAGATGAAAGTCGTAGAGAATGAAATTCTGCGTCGAATGAGTACCAATACTATATATTTTGTTGCAGTAGTACGATTACAAATTCTTATCAAAGTTGCAATGATTTTTAAATTTTCAAACACAAAATCATTATTCTTACAAAAGACGACGCGCACAATCAAATATTCTATGTAAATAAAGTTTGTATGTATAAGTATTCACTTTTGTAAGCACGTGCATATGTCAGAGCACCAATGCTAGAGCGCTTGTGTGGTGTGGAAGTTCGGAGAGAGAGTACAACTAGTCCATTGCAATGAGACCGAAAAACGACAATTAGGAGAAAGTTTTATAAAGTTTTGAAACTTTGGTCAAATACTCTTCTGACATCAAGGAAACGGAAATCGTAAAGTTTCCATCCCTGACGGGGGAACCCCCCCCCCCAACCCCCCCTCTAACTTGCAGTACCATCAAAGCACAAAATGATCGTACCCAGCTTATAAAACAATAATTAACATTGCTTATTTTTTTAACTGCAATAAATTATTTTCATAAATATTATAATTATATGTAGCCTCTTGTTGGCCATGTTTTAAAATATCATGGATACAGTTCCAGAGCGACCAGTTGGTAACACTGACAACCTTTACTTCGCTCTTGATGGAGGCTCTCTTATTCATAGTGTAGTATCAAATGGGTTGCACTTGGGTGTCTCATGGAAAAATTTATCTCAAATTCTCCTAGATAAACTGTATGTGCAAACAATACTACGCATGTGTTACAATGAGAGGAGGACACATACCTATAATGTTTAATAAAAGAAACTGTAGTTACATTCTTAAGATCATTTTGCTTATATCTCTGAAACAACCCTAAATTCTTTTGTTTTCTTTTTTGTATCCTGCATTTTCTGTACATTGTTATAAATTTGTTATTTTTTTCGTTATATTTTTGTATTTTACATTTGCACTTGTATCAACATAAATCTATTACAACCTATTTTTTATATTGAAATTATATATATTTTTTATATATATTATTGTTTCTTAATTTATGGACATCAGTGTAATTAGTTAACGAATTAAGTTTTAGTGTCACTAAATAAACTAGTTTATTCTAAACATATAATGTTGCATTTCTTCCACGAGTTGTTATGTAGCGTTTGAGCAACGAAAGTCTTTACAAAATTCTGCAATTTTTTGGTAAAAATATTCACCAGCTGTACCATAGCCTAAAATTTCTCATTTTTGAAAATGAAATAGTAAGTAGTTTAAATTAAAATGAATTTTAAAGAAAACACGTGTTTCTTCCGAAGAATTGTATAATGTTTGGAGAAACGGATATTCTATCATGACTAAACATTCGTATTTATATTACTGAGAATGATTTATGACAAACACTTCCTCTATCCTCTCTATCTCTTTACATCATTCTTGTAACAGAATGTTCAATAATGTAATAAGAAAAATGTATTACCTGTGATAGGAAATATGTGGAATCTGTTCTATTCATCTATGAAAGAAAATCCATTATATTATAAGTGATTGATGTTGATGATGATATGTATGTTATATTTATTAATTCTTCATGAAGGTGCGTTCATTGATGAAAATGAGGGAGCTATTTTTTCCTTTTGTCATTGGAGCAATAATATGCCACTAGTTATAAATGAGTATAATCACCTTGGCATAAATTAAATCATTTTATTTGAACAAATATAAAAGATTCAATTGAAAAAAATAAAATTTTAATGAAAGAAAAGAACCATAATATTTCAAGACTGTATAATTTTCATTATTTATATAATTGCGATAATTGTATACTTATCTACAAATTCGTAATTAAAGGCTTCTGAGAAAGCTTCAAATGACAAATACAATTTACAAATAAATTTAGGGATAATTCAATGACATGATGAAACTTTTTCCTTGGTCGCGAATGGCAAATACATTTTGGAAAAAGCACTGGAAATTTCCGAATATATTTTTTCACACTGATGATATTCTCACAATTTACTATTAAATAACAGATGTTCTTACTTAACTATCTGCTTATTCCACTAAATTAGAATTTTCTTTTTGATGCTGCTTCTGAAGAGAAGATGCTATTTTTTACTGTTATATCAGCAAAAAATCAGAAAAAACCGAGCCATTAACATGTCTAGATAAGTTTAAAAATAAAACTGTTTTAAGCTACATAAAGTGATCATTAACAAATCCATTAACTTCTAACACGGGTTTTATTTAAACATAGTTAATATCTAGATGTACAAAGTAAAAAGAATCAAGAAACTCTGTGTCAGGTATATGTTCCTAACACGATAAGTGAGATAATAAGTTCCTTCGTAGTTTTTGGTAATGCTGATATAAATTTCCTCACGATACGGTGAGAACTAACTTTTAAAACCTCAAGTTTGAGGAGGAAAATAATTTCTTTAATGGAAGTTCTGAACCGGCCAAACAACACACGCTCCTTCTTCTCGTTACTAACATTGTTCCCTTGCAGTTCCCCTGAGTGTAGAGTAGAAAAGTGTTCAATGATGAAACTCTACATCAGAATTTAAGTGATGTGATGTGAAAAAAGTTACTTTCCTCCTATATTTTTTAAAAAATGCCATGAAAATTGCTCTAGTTGAGTTATTTTCATTGATCTCTTTCAAGAGATAGAAAAAAAAAACACAACTTTCTTCTTATATGTTTAAAGACAATGCACACAGAAATTACATCTAATTACCTTGAAGCGTTATTCCTTTAATATTATCGTAAAAAATTATCTACACTGTTATTTAACTTATCAGTAAACTAAAATAAATCAGGTGCTTCAATGTACACTAATAATTATTTCTAGTTGCTTGCGAAATATTAAGACTATAAGCAAATTACGCTTAGCTAATTTTAGGTAAAGAAAAGAAAATTATCGCGAAGACTTTAGCATATTGACTTGAAACCTCACGAGCTCAAATCTCAAAAACGAAGTTGTTATAATTTTTTGTTAGTTCATCAAAGCAAGACAAATTAAAATTAAAACAATTACTGCGTTAACCCGATTATTGTGTTAAAAGCCATTGAAGCATCCTTTGTGTGTTATTTAATTAACATAGAAACTATAGTTAACTACAAAGTTCAATGAAATTAAATTTGAAACATTTTTCTTGTATTTTCTGTTCTATTTCCCCTTCGAAATTTTTTCAACCATTTAAACCTTCTTACTGTGGTTTCAATTCTAAGTTTCTGTCACCAATGTTTTCTGAATCTATTTTCTAAAATTTTTTACCTTTTCATTTTTGTATGATTCCATAAGAAGGGGAAATTCGAATTGGATATTTTCGAAAATTTCCCGAAATGAATGCCCCCATTCTGCATCACTAGAGGCCTATAGCGATCAGCTACTCGTGTCAAACCAAAAGATTTCACCCGTTATTAGTGTGATTCACAGTACGCGGTAGTGTGTTTCTGAGTTGTTCCTACCCAACTTTTGGTTGTTGCTTCGTAAGCGATAGCGTTCACGGAACAAATATTTTTGATTTATACATGTGATATGTGTAAAGAGCTAATCATAACTTTTTGAGTGATGTATTATTTTAATTTTTGATGAGCTGATATCCTTAAATGTTTTTTAAAAATAAAAAGGCGAAGACGGGTAAGATGACGGACCACTTCGAGCTAATTTATGAGCTCGTCGTGCTACCTGACTGCCACTTGCCCTTCCTTCAACCGACTGGCACTACAGTGAAAAATGAGCATGTCATTAAAAAGGGAGATAGATGAAAAAGAAGATAAACGAAGGCTGTAACAGTTGAAGAAGGCTGAAGTTGATAAGATTAAACGCAGCAAACCTGCTAAAAATTCTACAAAAAAGCTGAAAGTAGCTGAGTGACACCTCGGTTTCTAATGTTCTGAGTCTGAAGATCCAATTCATTCATTTGAATTTCCTTACGTTGACGCTGATGACAAGCTGGACCCAGAGGACCTCGATAATAAAGAATGCATCATTTGCAGTGAGCAAGGAAAAATGGAATTGGGATTTCAAAGTTTTATGTGCAAGCTCTACCCCCATTCCAGCTGTACTGGCTGGGACAAAATCCAAGCATATAAAGATGCGATTTTTGTAATAGATTTCATTTCTTAAGGTATGAATCTCAAATTTCGATTGATAATATTTCATTTGTTTTGTGCTGTTATTTTAGTCCGATTATGTTTTCTTTCTGTTATGTGCGATTTGTTATGATCAAGATGTTATTTCAACAGTTTTAAATAGTTTTTTGATAGCATATGGATGTTGAATTAATTTTTTATCTCAGTTTTTCATTTTACACTCACAATCGGGAGGATGAGGAAAATGATTTTTTTTTTCTAAAATGAAATTTTGGGGTCTCACATTTGAAAATTAAAATAAAAAAATATCACTTTAAAATAGAGAGTTGAAGAAGATTTTGCCGAAAAACTAATCCTCCTTCAACCAATATTGAGGCCAGGAAAATTCCCGAAATCATAAAGTTATCTTACCCGACTTTTCCCTAATTTTTTCAGTGTCAATTCGTATTTCGTAAACTGTCTTCAATTTTCTCTCGTAGCCCTTAAATTGTGAAGTATCAAACTTTATATTCAATACCTATTTAATCAACCAAACTAATTTGGATCTTCTACATCATTATAATTGATTTTCTGAACGTTATAGATTATTTTCTTCATAACTATTATATATTTAATCATCGTTCCAAAATTCACATTTTACCAAGTATTTGTACTAAAATGAAAGATATATGTTCTTCAAAGAAGTTGCGGGCTGTATTTTAAAATTCGTTTATTTTTGATAAAAAGTTAATAGAAAGTGTTCAACGCAATCGATATGGCAGAAAGTAATACTTATATCCTTTGTTACTTGTACAGTATTTACAAAAAGATTCATTTTATCCACATCTTTTTTAATTCACTGAAATACTTTCACGATTATATAATTATTACGATCGTCAAGAAATTTCGAAAGAGATATTGTAATGTATGAAATATTCCAAAACAATCAAATATAGAAAAATATAAAAACGAAAACATCCCATGTTCGTAGAATTTTATTGATACGTATTCCTGAGAGTAACGATTAATGTTTAAGTGTGTTTTCTACATCATTATTAGAAATTATTATGTATTCACGTAAACACTATGATAATAGTTACTTGTTATCGGTTTTTGCATATTATATGGGATATGAGTAATTTATTTTTAATGTTCAAATTTGATATTTTGAAAAGAAGTAAATGATACGCTGTGTGTAGTTGCTTCAACCGTTTTTGTTGATATAAAATATTTCCATATTACATATTGAAAGTATTCAAAGAATTCTTTATCATTTTTCCAATTTTGGTGTCTGATATGGTAGAATGAAAAGCACCTGTTTAAATTATATTCCGTTCCATTTCTAATATTTTGCAAAGGAAATATCAATATATTACACTCCAAAGATGATAATATTCTGAAGTATCCTCGTGGATGAGAGATAATTGAAAGGCTCATCGATCCTTTTTTTTGCACAGTACTATTTCTTTTGTTGATAAGTAACTCTCTCTAGATTAAAGTAATCACTCTAGATTTCCTGAACCTCTCTTTGGGTGTTTATAAGATTCTCCAATTTCCACACAACATCAACTCACGAAAACTATTCTTCTCTTAGTTAGGGAATACACAGTCCTGAAAGATACAGATAGACTCTTGGTGTTGGAAGATTGTATTCACAGGAATTTCGCCGGAGAAGTTAATCTTATCTGCAGACGTAAGACTCTTGAGATAATGCGTAATTAACAAAATGGTTGTTGGGAATTTTATGGTGATACGGACTGGCCACTCCCGGCGTGAAAGGTGGGATATATAATTCAAAATTCAGATAACCATAATGATAGTCTGCTACATTTACATGCTCATTGGGGAAATATAATTTTAACTAAAGCTTTTTGATAGATAGGAGGTTGAGAGAATTTGTCTCACTTTCTTATCTATCCAAAACTTATATTAGTGTTAACTTAATTATTCCAAAATATTATTCCCAAATTTGTTATATAATTTGCTTGGAATTTGCAGGTTTGTATTATCTTAGAAATGACATTAATTGTTTACTTAAACTTTTTTGCAATAATTTTGAAAGTATTTCATGAATAAACTAGCGATGAAGGAAAATACACCATCATTCGCCGTATTTTTTACTTGAGGCTGACACAATAACTTAAAGAAGAGCACATTATCTAAAATCACGATTTAATCATGCGTAGCTATCGAAAAATCGATCAAATTTACCTTCTTTTCTTGACTATTATTTACCTATTTTAAATTTAAAATTCCATATTTATAAAAAATCAAAGTGATACGTTTTAATTGGTCAATAAATTAACCATTTGAGCTTTGATTTGTATTTAATAATGTCAATATGACGCCGAAGGGGTAATACACTTGACCGTTCAGGGAATCAAACATAAAGCTAAACAATATTTTACTCTGTGTTCTGAAGTAATACCAGAAACAGCAAGTTCAAGACTTGAATCGGATTCCAAAATCAAATTATCTCGAAACTTTTAAAGTGTATCACAGGAACATGAACTGATTCCGTTGGAATGTGTAACTGACATGAAAAATTCTGATATTATTAATGAGCACCTATATTGCTCCATAAGTAACTCTCTGTATAGTAGTATTGCTGTATAAGTGCTATAAATACTCTCAAACATTCTCAATAGAAACATTTCTTGGCATAAGAACAGTTCAGAAATGGAGAAAAATTTAGAGAATTAATTGCTCGCATGCTATTCATTCTCACCATCTTCTAAAGAATAACAGCAGCATCAAACACATGTTTTGAAGAATGGAAGTGTTAAATTTACATACTGTGATTAACGAATGTACTTCCTATTCAAAATAACTGATGGTGACATTAAGTTTTAATTTATCCCAAGTTTATTTAAGTTTTATTTAATCCCAAGGCGACTTTTTTCTTCTAGCTCCTTTAAGACCGGGAGTTTTTGGGAGGGAACGACGTGAATTGGAATCTCCCAACCTGGGTGGTCATTTTCCCCACAACCCCAACCCTTCTATAACCTTCCCTTAAGGCGCAAGGAAATGGGTTGTAGTTAGTAAGGATAATTGAACCTCCTACAGCGCTTATCTTCTAAGCGATCTTAAAACCTCACTTCCCCTCAGAAGAAGACAACCACCTCAGACCGGTCTTCTTTGTTGTTATAGGAAATTTTTAGACCGCCAGGGACCACCTCGCTCGGTATGAGAGGGTTATATTAGAAGTCTTCTTGAAGATATGATGAAATTCATTTTAGGTAAAATTAAAACATTGAATTTAGTCAGAGTTGTGGGGGACGATTATGGTCTAGTAAACAGACCAATTAGTGGAACAATTATTTTTTATGTTTAAGTTACAAACAGACAAGTTTACACATGGAATTTCAAATTTAAACAAAACATAAAAAGTAGAATATTTCGTTAACAAACTATCTCGGTCTGTTGCTTGGTCCCACTGAAGGTCCAGCTAGTTTTGTTTAGTAAGTCCCGTTTTGAAGCAACACGAGGGCTATTTTTGCGACGCAGCTCGTAATGTAATTTTGAACCGTGGTCAGATGACGAAGACGACACCTGAGTTTGTACTCCCCTCCCCAAACTTCCATCATTCGACTACGACACACCCCTGAATCCAGAGATCAAAATCTCCGGTTTACAGTTTGGATGGGTGTGCGTAGAATCTTTATTGACCCAAGAGGGGAAAATAATTACAAAGTAATGTCAAAATTTATACAAAAAACCTGTGACATAGGTTGCATTGATGACTTTACAGAAGCGACCTCGCTACAACTGTTAAGCTGTTGCCGTTAGTTATTCTTGACATGATTAAAGGAGAACATTGCATTGGATTGGAATGCAGATGCTGCCTCAGCACTAAACTTGAGGCCGGTATCTTCTTAATAGTAAGACGCAAAATTGAAAAATGAGTAGTAAGAATCTGAGTATACATTGGAATTAAGAATAAGAATTTCTTCCTAAAAATTGAAGGGAGCAAAGTTGTTACGAAACGCACCTATGACGAAAGAGAATGCCGGGAATTATACTGAATTACTGTGTGTGATTAAAAAATTTAGTAATTGTTTGCTTACTAAAGAATTGCACTATAATGACTCTAAGAAAACTCCAGAAAAAGAGAATGCGTTTATTGATGGAGAAAGAATAAGAGTATACTAGAGTATGTTTTAATTATGACTAAGCAAAAAATGGGTTGATAGAAAGGGCTCTTGCTGATACAAAGGCAAGCAAATGGAATGAAGTGCCTAAATTATTCGGATACTATTAAACTAAAATATGGATACGAGAATACAGGGGAATATTCTGGATTAAATTACACGATTACCATCAGAGTGCACACACCCATCAGAGCGAAAGCAGCTCCCTGATTAGGGGACCCCTTCCCACTTCTGAGGAAGATAAGAACATACAGACTTCAAGAGACGTTCGAACTGTGAGAAAAACACGGGTCTATACCGTTTCCTGTTATTTATGGGGTAGATGCTTCACCTGCATGCATATGATGTCAGGCGGACATCACTATGATTTAATATTCAATTTACTCATTGAAAACAACCAGATCTGTAAACATTCTCATCTCTTATCACTAAAACATCTGATTTAATTTTACTTGTAGCTGAATGACATGCTTCACATTAATGTGCTGAAAAAGTAGATATTTCTAGATTTTACTTTTACAATTGAAACCAAATGACACAAAATAAAGTTTTTGACTATTATATAAAAGCAAAAAAATGTAATCACTAAAAGACTCCAGAAGAGGATTTTCTTGAATTGTGTGAATTGAATTTACAAACATACTAGTTTAAGATAGAATAATACCTTATTCTACATATGGCATACATCTTTAGAACATTTCAAAAACAAAAGTGATTTATAAAGAGAAATACTGTACACTCATAAACGATTGTAAGTATAAAAGATACATTATTAATTCCAATTTTATTTACAGCAATTAATTACTTCCATAAAACTTTTAAAATAAAAAAAATGCCATAGTTCATGGATGTTCCTTTTCCAATTTATAACGGTAATAGAAAAAGAAAATGATGAGATGTCAATTCTTATAAATAAATTACATTTAGTTTTTAATTAATATTATTACTTCAAATTCCTGTATTAATATATTAAATCACTGTTTTACACGCTTTAAATCGATTTTTTTTCTGTGTAGCGTTACACGGAGAATATTTTTTAAGAATTGTCAATATTTCCAAATTTTTTTCATCTGTTTTATAATTTACGCTTGCCACTATCCGTTCATTTAAACTACTGGTATCTCTTAAAGAAATATTCGCTAGGATTTCCTTATATATTTTTAATTAATCGGATTGTTCTCTTTTAAAATACTAATCGATGGTAACCTCATTACAAAATTATGCCTGTTTTGTATAATGAGAAATTATTCTTTATCCATATCGTACGAAGCATTGAAATATTATTATTTTTTTAAAAACCTTAAATATGTATTTTTCGAAGCCTATCTATACACATAACATTAAAAAAATATATAAAACTTTTATTAGTTTCATAGGTACAAGCCTAGAAATAGGGTAATGGTGGAATGGGAGAAAGCATCTTAAGCGTAGTACAACGTTACATTTTTTACAGATAGTTGTGGGTTTTGGTGCACAGGTTTTTAGCTCTCATCTTCTTGGTCGGCTACAAATAACATTTTTTTAAGCTTCTAAAATCTTCATTAAAATGTTGAATACCCAGTTTTCAGCAAGATGGTATACTTAGAATATAAAGTTTCAAATAGACGACTGTTATATGTCTTCGAAAATGAAGCAGGCTCAGACTATCATCACTAAATAGCTTATTGAATTTCCATGAAGGAACAAATGTTGATTCAAACTCATTAATAAATAAAGACCAGGACCATTTTTTACCCTTAATTCAAGTAAAATATACTACTGCATGATTATCAAACATGTCAACTCCGTTTTTACGTTTATTGTAGAATGTAAACACCTTGGTATATTTACCTGTTTTCTTCTACGTGAAGAATTTACATGGTATTTAAAATAGTAGCATCAAAATTATTTAAAAGAAACGAACAATACAAAAACAAAATATTCAAGCATACGAAAACGAGAAAAACTAGGTCTGCTTCGATGAATTTCGAAATACAAACTGACTTCATGAGCTGTTGTTTAAGAATAATTAACTGCCTCCTTCTCTCTCCATGTCTGGCACATGATATGCGCCTGTCAGAACCTGCGTTAGTTGTAGAGTAGCAATGTTTGGAGTGCAACAGAGAAAGAAATGACTACCTCCATTACTAACTGTTGAGTGCTAGATAGAGTGGATTGAACCATCGTTCTATTTTTAGGACAGTCGGAAGTGCATGGAAAAATGACCTTCTAGATAATTTTTTTTGAAACGCTTTTTTACTGGTACGGAATATTACCTCAAAAAATTAATATTTATGTCTTTCTTAGAGCTCAAAACTTTAAAATCATGTGTTGAAAATGTAAAAGAAAAATTCTGCAAAAATCGTCATTTAAAAAGTTAATAAAAATATCCAACATTAATTAAAACTTGCGATAAAGACAAATATACGGTTAAATGACTCTTGAATAATAGATCGTCTTTAATTTCAATAAAAATATTTAAAAGAATTTATATAAAGGCCTTTTATACTGAGCTGTCCTATTTTTAGTACGATGAGGAAATATGGATTTATCTCTTAATTAATCTCCATCTGATGTTCAGCCTCATTCAAGAATATTTTAATTATAGACAATTGAAGTTATCCCTTGTAAGTAATCTTCACGCTCAAGCTGTGACACTTCTCTTGCTGATTAAAAGGGCTTATCTTTAACCCTAAAGCAATCGCTAGAAATGTTATTCAGATGCATTAGAAGGAATACAGTAAATTTCGAAAATCTGATAAGACGTCCAAAAGGGGAGATCGCGTTCATATAAGATATTATTCTGCATCAACAATGCAGTTTCTGAACATGCCAGAAGCATGTTTTATGGATGAAAAATGTACTGGTATGAATCTTATTCATGACTCATGATTACTTTTACGTCTCTCAAACCGATACTGATGCATTTCATGGTAACGTTGAATGGAAATAATGTATCTACAGCTTTACGTTTTGAGAAATTTAAGTAAATTCCAGACAGCACTTTTAAAGCTTCAACTACACGTTAAATCTTCGATTGAGTTGATATCATAAGATGCAAGGTTTACAGAAACACCAGAAATTGAAGGTATTTGATAAAAAAAATTCCAATTTTTCACAGGTTAAGTGTTTCGGAATAATAATAATTTCGGAATTTTTTTCATAAAGCTATGAATGAAAATACTGATATGAGAAATGCATGGAGGAAAAATCTGAAAGTACATGACATAAAAATTTCTGATTTAAAATGAAGTTCTTCAGGGCAAGTGTATTTTCAGGCACTGAAATCGTAGGTGAAATATGGAATATCAGTCTGATAATGTAATTGAATTTGTGAGATTAATCAGTAAACAAAATTAGAAAATGAAAAGAAAAAGTCAATTACTTTTAATCTAGTTTCAAAATTAAAAAGAAAGCAAGTGTCAGTCCTGAAAAGGCGATATCAAATGGCTTCAAAATTTGAAGAAAGAAAAGGCAAAATGATTGATTCATGAAAAAAAATAATTCAGCAATGCCAAAGTGTTTGATTCAGAAATATACTCGTATTAAAGGATTTTTAATTCATGTGGTTAAAAAAGAATTTCTTTGGAATTCCAAATGAGACAACTAAGGAAATTAAATGCACTAAATTTAATCAATTAATACATAATATTTAGTAAAGGAATCGATGTTTTACGAATAATTACAAAGATTCAGTAAATTTTAATTTTTATGAATTTTAAATATAACTTTCTCTTCATTACATCTGAATATAATACTAATACTATAATAATAATAATAATAAATAATAACTGTTCAATTCTTAGTCGTATATCTACAGTCCGGGTGGATAAAAAAATACACAAAAGTGTTGAGATTGTCCACAGTCACAGTTAAAGGGTCTGAGTAAAATACACTCTAAAAATAGTTCTACACTGCTGAGGATGTTGAATTTTGTCACACTGTACAATTTTAAAGAGAACAAGCTTTAGAGTTGTTGGGGCTATTGACAAGTCGCCATCATTTTTTAGAAAGAACAAAGGGATTAAATTTATACAAAGGGGGATCTGTTCTGGAGTATGATTTTTTTTTGTTTTGTGGATTCTATATTTGTTAGAAGCAACTTTCTTAAGCCATTCTTGTATAAAATTTGGTGCAGGTTTCCTTAAATGTCATGAGATCGTGAGAATGCACTCTGTGGCATAGTGAAGTCCTGTTGAAATACTTCCGCATGTGCAGAAGTTGTTGTGTGGAGTCCAAATCTGTTGAGGTAGGCAGGGAAGGGGCCATGCTCTGTAAAGAAGATATCTTATCTTACTCAACTCATTGGATGTAGACTAACTTTTGGGATGATGTTGAGGATACTCCTACCTGTCCCACCTTCATTCCAATTTATTTGAAATTTTTCCAGCATGACTTTTCTTAGGAGATTTTTGATGAATGGCTTGGGAAGCTTAATGTTGGTGCAGCTCTGCCCATTTTGCGTTGCTGCTTTCACTAACTGGTTGGCTTTCTCGTTTCCAAATTTTCCCACATGTGCTTATTTATTACAATGTCGTATAAAATCACAAATGAAATGCATGATTTACATTGCTACGAATTATTAATTGTTTGAAGTAGACAATTTCTTATAATATTAAAAGGATTTTGTTTGTAGCATAACGAAACACATAAAAATTTCATTCTCTTTCATTCAAATCAAT
This sequence comes from Araneus ventricosus, assembly GCA_013235015.1. Lineage (NCBI taxonomy): Eukaryota > Metazoa > Arthropoda > Arachnida > Araneae > Araneidae > Araneus > Araneus ventricosus. The sequence goes on from BGPR01000931.1 coordinate 27,884, forward strand.
TCTCTCATATTTTTTAAGATTAAGCAACGAAGAAATATTTCATGTTCTTAAAAAGACAACTCCCTTGATGTGCATTTTTGTTAGAGAAATTCATGAAACATTGGTTTAAAGTAAAGACAAAACAACTTCAGCATTATTGATTCAATATATTTAATAAATAACATCCAAAATGTTAAAAAAATGTTATTCCCTCTATATAATTTGATCGTGATTCAAATAGAAATATTGTGAGGATTTTTCTTTCATAAAAAAGCAGCTTATCAATAAGCTATTACGTATATATTTTCCTTAAACAAAAGTTTCCCTGTTCTCCAGTAATTCGTCAACCATTATAAGAAATTTAGATAACACGGAAGAAAAGAGAACGAACCATAAATGTAATAGAAATATTAATATTTAACGAAGAAAAAGCAAATTGTACCGAAAACAAAATGCTGACTACAAAAGACATAAAAAGTCACATCTTGAATATAAAAGATATTTTCTTGATAAATTATCTATGTATTTTAACAAAACGAAAGAGAATGATATTTCATAAAATATATAAAGAATTTATAAATAAATATGATTCGTCTTTAAAACTAACATACATATATTTTATAAATAAATATGATTCGTCTTTATAAAAACAATTCACGCGTTCAGACGAGGCCGCGGTGGCCTAGTGGTAAGGTCTCGACCTAGGGACCGGAGGGTCGAAACCCGATTCCACTGAAGATCCGCCGTGTATGGGGCCTGTTGCACGCTAAATCATACGTAGTGGCCAAACGTCCTCCCGTTGGTGTGGCGCGGAAGTTTGGAGAGGGGGTGCCAGCTCAGATGTCGTCCTCGTAATCTGACCGCGATTCAAAATTACGAGGTCTGTCCCTAAATAGCCCTCGTGTTGCTTCAAAACGGGACGTTAATATAACCTAACCTAACCTAATCACGCGTTCAGACTCGATGAGTATGGTTGCGTTTTTTGCAAGCTCATTAAGACTGAAGTTATTTGTGAGTAAAGACGAAGTTTCTGTGATTTATTTTATTATCTGATTTTTCATCAAGCGTTCCGGTTGGAGAATCTTTTTCTTCAATCGTATGTCTTTAAATTCATACGCAAATTAATATAACAAAAATGACATTTGATCTGAAAACAAAATTTCCAAGTCTTTCTTACCACAAGAAAGAAGAAAATTGGAGAGACTGGTATGCCATAAACATGGCTGTCTGCTGAGATCAAAACTTGCAGCCACGATACTCTTTTATTAAACAACCACCACAAAATATTTTACTGGACCCAAACTACAATATTAATGAAGCGTCCGAAAAACCATTAAGAAAAGCAAAGACGAACTCTTCACATGAATTCTGATTGTCAGCTCTGTTTTAATGTTGATTGAGCATTTATTCTGAGTAGCCCGCAGAATCGCTTTAACCCTCTGACTGCGTATCCCACGATTTCCGCCTGTTGGAATTAAGTCTATTTTCTGCTGCATTCTGCAATTTTTACAGACTAATGTGTTTAATTAGTACTTTTATGGTGTTGGATCATATCATACTAATAAAACTTTGCATATAAATAACAACTCCCTCAACGGTACCTGAACACGGTTGCACAAGTTACATCTAAATAGTGATTTAAAAAATTACCCAGTCTGATGGTGAAAGCTTGACGGATCTTCACCTTATTTAACTTCAGCGGAAATTGTCATTTAATAACTGACTAATTAGTTAAAAATTAAAGTGGGTTCCTCGTATCCTAACCTTACGGTAAATTGGGAAGACTTAGTTTCTTAATAATATCCACCTTTGATCGCACAAAAGATAGTTTTTTTTATTTTCCCCATTTATGTACCCCATGTATGTATGTTATTAGCCTGCAAATTTTCTTAGTGCTACTTCAATAAATTACATCTTTGACAGATACGAAATTTAGAACGACCTCTTGAGTCAAAATAAAGTGGACCCAGGATGCAAATAATGACAAATGGCTCGCTAATACAGTACTGACACTGATTACTTGAAAATCCTTCTAAAATTAACAAAAGAACTGTTTAAGAGGGGAAGGGGCTATTATATCAGTTTCCATATTGATATCATTAACTTTAAAGATATCCTTCTTCTTAATAATAATTACGTACAAACTTGGGATAAACGAAGGTGGTGATGTAATTGTATTCAGAAATTCTTTAAATAAAAAATATTAGTAAATTCGCCTAAGTGATAAAAAAAGTGAATGGTTTATTTTGAAATCTCCAAATACTTTCAAATGTTATTTATTATCAAAGAGTAGAAATAAGTTTTTTCACTAATTAATCATTAAAAATCGATACATGAAACCGTCTGCGGATCTTAGCAAAAAAAATCATCGTTAATATGTATTTTTACCAATATGAGTGTCATTAAAAATTATAAAGTAAAATTCGTCAGCCACTTCAGAAGATATAATAATCCAAACATATGAACTTATATTTCGAATGCAGAAGAAAAAGTGAAAAAAAATCCCTGAACAATCCACTAACAACTTCTGAACACAAAAATGTGGTTACTGAGTTTTGAGCCTGTTTAGAAGAATCCACGGTACGACGTTACTTCTTTAGTCACTTCTACCTTTATGCTATACTACTCCTAAAAGGCACAGCCGTCTTAACAGAAATTCCAAAGTTAACTGCGTAGAATAATGACTCTAGAACCGCAGATGTACTTTTATCTAGGCAAACCTTATATAATTTGTGTTCACAAAATTTTCATAGAGCCACACATATTTTAACACATATAGAGACACACCTGTTGAAAATTGCTTTGAAAAAGTTTTATAAAGTTTACAGCGATCAGCTGTTCATAGATTGAATCAGACATGCAGTAGTTGGGATAACAGATTATTTTGCTAATCATTAATTCGATATAAAATACAAATCTTGTCTATTTAGTATTTTTAGTTTTAGTTTAGTTTAGGTAGTAATTTACTTTTAAAAATTTCATTTTGGTGCATTCAATTATTGACATATCCTTTTAGTAATTATTGACAGTAGTAGTAGTTATTTAGTAGTTTTTAGTGGTTAGTCACATGAAAAAGGAATAGTTTTTAACTTCCAACATTGTAGGATCATTTGAAATTCGTCCATTGTTTCGTAAATAGTACCATCTAGCGGAATATTATGCAAAACCCATAGTTTAAAATTTTCATTCCAAAAAGTTCCTAATTAGTTTTAAATTGTTATGTGGAAATTTTGTTAAATAAATCAACATTCTTATTCAAGCGAAGAGTAGTTTTTCACAAAACTTTTGCCAGAATTGTATCCAGTCTTTTTAATTAATCCGATTACTTTCATAATCATATAAATTTTGAAATTCCTCAGTCATGCTCCTCTTTTGTTATTGTAATAGCGAAGAAATGTAATCTCCTAGTCAATTTCCGTCTCAAAGATGATCAATTTCCTCCAAAACTTGCTTGAATATTAAGTAATTAAATGTATCATTTCTAAATATTCTTAATCCTTAAATTAATTTATCGCTCTTGGATGTGAGATTTACCTCTGATCTGAAAACAATTATTGGAATTTTTATCGCCGTTCTCAGAAATATTATTCTTAAATTTATTCTACTTCATTTCGATAAGCTGGTAAAATTGAACTTCCAGTATCTCACGCGACTGCAATTCCTCCAAATCATTAATAATTTATAATTTCGAACGCATCCTGGATAAGGAATACAATTTTTTAAATAGAATGAAGTAATGTTGATGAAATCAGAGTCACGAATTTGAATTTTCTTCCTCTAGAGCAATTTTCAGACAACTGATGTAATAAAATCTTTTGAAGCGAAATTTCTGGTAATATGGAGCGGAGTTACCATATCATAAATCTTCTATGTATACCAAGTTATAGAAAGCACTGGTAACTCTTCTTGACGAAAATAGGTTTAATTACAAGCGATAGCGATATTCCATGAAGAAAAAAATTAGAGATGGCATCTTGGCAATTGCATAAAACTTTTAATGTTTCGTGTCACACTGAGTGATGTAACACATACAATATACGTCAATAAAATTGGCTCAATGATGAAGCATAGATGCATGCAAGTAGAAGAATGAAAATAGAAAATTAATTAATTCAGTGAATTGATTTTATTAATAAAAAAATTCATAGGTAAATAAATATCTCCTCAGCTGCCTACGCATTCACGTTCCTAAATTGTTCTGTGGGTCTAGGACTAGGCCTTGAAGAGTTTTTTAATACTTTTTTGCATTAGACTCAGAATGGTAATTACAACAATTTCGATACAGAAGTGATGAATTCTGTAAGGAATTTTTAGGTACATTTGAATATCCTTTTTTATAATATTGTGTTTTTAAATTTTATTTCTTTATTATATTTTTATGTTTATTATTATGCATATTATTTATTTATTTTGTTTATATTTTTATTACATGTTACTTATTCCTTCCACCCAGGGTGTAGTATGTCATTTTAAAATTTCTGTGCACCTTTTATTTCGCAAAACTGGCTGGTGAGATTTCAGGCATTTTGTTTGTGTTGATTTTTCACCCAAGATGAGTGTAGTATGTATTTCTCGTATTTTTTTGTCTGCTTGTGTCAAGTTTTAAGCCCTTTGGGGAAGCTATGTCGACGTGAAAAGAAAAGGGATTTGTCATGGCCTGGACAAACATAATGTCACAAAAATGAAGCCATCTTAAAAGGTAAAGGTGGAATGATACATTTTAAACTGAATGAAGTGGGAAAAAAAACTATGACGAAATAAGACGGAGAGCGAGGATGAGCTTCAAAAGTAAGGCACACTGAAGATCGGACGTAGACTAGATGATGAGAAAATGGAAGCTCAGTGGAATCTATGCATTAAGAAACTTCATTTTAGTGTAAGTATTGGACTATTTGATGTTGTAATTCGATTTTTGCATTTTTTTATTTTGGAGTCAAGATTTTTCCTAGTTTGTGATATAATTTTGATGAAGGTATGAGGACCAATTAGCTCACAACTCAGCCACTCGGAGTTTTCTAAATTAATTTATTTTGGGGGCATATTATCTTTAGAAAGTTAATTGGAGATTAAGAGTGGATAGTCTAGAGAGTTAAGGTGCTGCTGATTGTCGATGCGACAGTCGAGGTGTTAGTTACATGATCGACGGAGGGCCGCCATGCCCGTGTCCTCTTAGGGTTTTGTGCTGGCAGAAGCTTCGCGGCGATCGGAAGTTAGTTTAAAATCATATGCCTTGGTGGAACTGCAAGTCATTATGGTTAACCCATTAATGTCTAGCGTCTTCTTTAGGGACGCATCTAAGAAATCATCATAAGTTCGCAGGAATTATATTTTCAACCTAAATTTTACAAAAAAGTATTTTTAAGCAATCAATTCCTTTATATTCAATCGATGGCAGCACGAATCAGAGGTTCGGTTGATAATTATCCTTTTCATTTTCCATGTAAGACTCGAAAGTATTATTTATTGTATTATGAAGAAGAAATGTTCAAGTTTGTACAATTATTTATCAATTAATTTACTTGCATTTAAAAAATATAACAGTAAATGCAATGTAAGAATATATTTTCTTCTTGGAATTTCGCATAATTTTAGATTTGGACAGGTTTTTATTTGCATTAGTAGGACTTCGTCTAAATAGGGTCGCTCTTAGGAGGGAAATAAAAAAAATTCAGTCAGGACTTTTTATTTTAGTTAAGAGCGAAAGTTGCTTCTTCTTTGACTTCAGATTATAGTCTTAACTCGAAATAGTAAAAAGCTAATTTAATTAAACTCTGGCAGCAGATGTGAAAGTGCTTGATACTTCGTATCGAGCCGAACTATGTTGCCATAATTTACTCTCGCCAATCAAGTTCTCCTTAGTTCAATAGATGAGAAGGCAATGAGATAACCGAAAGGTTCCATTTCGAAACTCAAGGTAAGACACAAAGGGTGATTAAGGGAAATGATAAAATGTATGGAAAAATAGCCAATTTTGTCTAATGATTTATCAACTGAAGCAATATAAAAGAATACAACTTTGAATTACTTTTTTCATACTTTAATACGTAATTTTTTAACTTTCAATGTTGTACATTATTCAGCACTGTGTATTATTGTTCGATACTATATAACATTAATCAAAACTGTATAATATATTGCAATACTGTATTAAAGGGTTAAGTTATCAGCGCATTTAAAAAAATATAAAATATTGAAACACCATAATGTGTTTTTTAGGTTTGAATTTATTAAACATTAATAAGAGAGTATTAAGTTTTGTAAATAAATTGTTATGATTTTACAAAAATCATAAATTTGTACATCGTTTTAGAGAAATAGCAATTAAATTTTTTTAACTAGTTAAAATACAAGTAATTATGAAATAAACTACATACTTTAGGACAGAGGATATACTAAGATATTTAAATTACATCTAATAAATAAATATTTTAAAGCAAATATAACTATTATTTCAAGATTCTTAGCGAATTTTAATGCAAATATTTTAATAAAAAGCAGTTATTTCAAATATATTTATATAGTACAATTTATTCTAGTACGTTCCCTGAAGAACTGTCTGAACTGTGTACATTCTTAAAATAAAATCTTTTGATTATGTAGAACTTTCCCATCTATAATGTTGGTTTCGAAAAGTAGCAGATTTTAGTGATAATCTTGTTGGAGTGTTGTCAATAATCTCTCGAAACTTTTACTCCAATCGGTTTCTTATTTTCTGTACCGAACAAATTTTGTATTTTCACATTTAATAAAATGGGTCCAGAAATTCTTAATTAATTTCCGTTTCAATGCTTGTTCATTATCTGATAGAAAATGTTTCTACTTACGATACTAAATGGTATCAGCCGAAAATTATTTTGAAGCTTAAACAACGGAGAGTTTCGCGTTGATTATAATGAAACGCAACTCTGCATGAAGATTTAAAAGGAAATTCCCCTCTGCATTTATCGAACAAAAGAGACTTTCGTGAAATACCGGAACCCTCTAAATATTGGAACCCTCTCGCGATACATGTTACGGTGAATTAAAAAATCATATAAATTCCCGGATTTATTCTGGTATTGAATTTTCTGAATGAAATGGTGTAATTATCCTTTCTAAGGCTGTAATTTATCAGTGATTGTTGGGCCTCTGAAAAATGAATAACAAATGAATCCTTGTGGATCTCATGATTTTGGGAGATTGAATTATTGCTTCTAAATTTGTTACATAATGAGCAATTATAAGGGTTACCCAAATGAACAGGAACTCTAAATCTCTTGATTACTGAATATTTTAATTACAATTCACTTGTAACATAACTTGTGTTATGTTACTAATTGATGCTTGAATTTCTACTAATATTGATGCAATCCAAGACATCCAATCCCTATATTAAGGAGGAGAGTGAAGAGCTACAGTGTTAAGAACTCATGGGTTTCTAGCGGATCCAGTTTCCTGCGGTGTCTAGCACTTCCTTGTCGCAGTTGAACCGTTAATTTTTTAGTGATTTTTTAAAAAAGTTTTATGAGGGTCAGGTGGGGAGATATCGGGGGTGTTAGGAGGATGTGTCGTGGCTTACTTTCAAAATTTTGTTTTAAGTTCGAGTGCCTTCTTGCTTACTGTTAGCCTAGCTTTTTCCTAAATCTGTCCCATTCTCTTATCCAAACCTTTCAAGAGATTGCCTACGTTCTTCATTTGATGGCCTGAATAGCTTCAGGAACGTATAACAATACCTTTGAGTGTTAATTGTTTCTAACCGTTCCAACTAGTTGATGAACAGAGATCCTTCATCGTACTGGAAGAAACTGAGCATATCCATTCTTGCCTCATAGCAGAGAGATATTTTTCAGGACGTAATAAGCCGGTCCATGCTTACCCCTCAGCGACTGGATAAAAAGAAGCTACAGAAAAAGTCTCCGTTTCATTTGGGAATCTTAACGATACTTGTTCGTTTGCGACAGTTTCTTGAGTAAAGGGATGCTGGTCATGACATTTTGCCGTCATAACTAGATGGATTTCATCATCCTAAACTCGATGAACACATTCTGATAATCTCGTATTCATTTATGGATGATGAGTTCTTCTTTAAAAAGCGAGAATACGTTCAACATAACAGAATTAATGAATATTTATAAATTTCTGTGATAATTTTATTCGATTGATCCTTCAAATATACCTGGAATATTGTTTGTTAGTGTACAGATGCGAGGTAATGATTTATGAATATCTTAGATAGTATTAAAAAAACATTTAAACCAATGTAAGATATAAAAAATTATTGATTTTTAAAAGACGATAATATACTTCGAATTACTAGAATCGAATCGCCAAATCAAATTACTCTTACTGTGCACTCTTGAAACTCCTAAATATAGCTAATTTTTTAAAAAAAATCCAGCATAACAAACGGAATTCACAATTCGCATATTTGAAGAGCCATTTTTCAACATAGACTTCAATGTAAGAGGAACTTTATATGTGTATACAAAAGTGAAATATAAATTCAATCTATTTTTAGATTGTTTCAAAATATTCTAAGAAAATTTCAGTACTAGTTCTTTCGAATATATTTTAAACATAAATCAATATACAGGCAATTTGACGACGAAATATTCTTTTTTGCCTAGAATATTTCGTGAAAATAAATGAAAAATAGGTAGTTGAAAATTATATTTTTTAAAAATATTGCAAAAACATCAAAGCATCAAATGGGCCTAAATATCTGTATTTATTAAAAGTGAATTAACATTTATCTAATAAAACGAAATGGTTTATAAGTTAAATATAATTTCAGGTAAGCAATTTATCTAAAAGTAACACAAAAATGAATTGAATAACGGTTAACTCGGATTGTTCAATTGAGTAAAAGTTTCATAAATAAAAACTTTTAGAATATTCTTTGAAAGCTTTCGTTCAAAATCTTCTTACAACTTTTATCACAGAAATTTTATATTTAAGCGAAAAGTTTGAATCTTTTTCTTAAAATATAGAAGGTAAATAAAACATATGTAGTTTCGTCTTTATTAATTTAAAGAATGGGTATGACATGCAAACATCTGAATGAAGAAGCTTTTTGACTTCAAAGATTACCTTTATAAAATTTGAGTTTAACCTCCCATATGTCAAAACTTCCACGTCAGAATTACTCAAGACAAGACCTCTTTTTTTCTAATAAAGTTGTTCCTTTAAATAAAGATTGTATTTGAAGTTTATACAATGTAAACAATGGAAGACAGTAGTTAATAAGTTCTATTTCTACTTTCTCGTTTATGAAACATGCGAAGAGAAAAAATTGCAATTTTCAAGAAGTTCTATCACAAGATTTTGATAAATCTCCACGCTTAAGATCTTCCCAAGTCCCCCCTTCCCCAACACCAAAAAAAGTTGGGATTATGTCTTTCGTTCTGTCTGTAAACAAAATAAAGCAAAAACACTATGAGCCAGAATGATAATTTGATGTGTGGATTTTAACACCCGAATTCCTATCAAATATTGGACGAAATCCTTGAAAGGGGAATGTGTCCGCCCGTCTATGTTTCTTTGAACACGGAACTCAAAATCGCAACGAGTTAGATGAATAAAATTTTGGCGTATTGTTAGGTGGCAGGGAGAGGAGTCCAAGAGAGATAACTCCGTCGGCTGGTGTGATTTGTCTCCCACTTCATGCCAGCGACATTGCTTAAATAAACTTAAAAGTTATAGTTACAGGGGCATGGAATGTTACGCTTTATTGTTTTATCACTTGAATTGTAGGTCAATATCAAACTTTGGATCAAACTCTTCACTTGCTTGTGTATGTATATATGTGCGTGAATGCGGTAATTCAAAAACTTAAGAATAGTTAATTAAATTTAGCATTTATTCTTGACACCAAAATTACAGATCGTTTTCAAAGTTTGGACCCAGTCTGTCTGACAGAAGAGAGGCAAAAAGCATACTCCGTTCTTTTAGTCACACGACGAAGTTAAACACAATACGAGTCATATTGTTAAGAAATAGGAGAAAGAAAGAAACTCTCATTATTTTAGATATGTAACATACATACTTTTTAATTATATTTCACTGCACGCTCACCAAAGAATTCCACCTCAAGAAGCCAGCAGAGCGAAATAAGAAGATATGGTTTAAAATTTAATGCATAATAAAATGGCAATAAATAAATTAATGAAAGCACATACTGTTAGTAACAACATTTGTGATTCACTAAAGGGCCCAGAGTGAAATTGTTTTTAAATGATTTTAAAATATCTTTACTATTTTACCTCAAAACCACTAATTAAGAAAATTTTAGGTGGTTGTCCCTGCGCCCTACCCTAAGTTTTTAGTACTTTATTTATGTAGTTAATTTCAACGGATTATATTGTGTTTAGGTAAATCCTCGACTTATTAAAATGTTTTAGTGTCCTAAATTCTATTGAGCATTCACCCTTGGAGAATCCCAATTGTTAATCTTGTTTCTACCCTTCTTATTTTTAAAATTTGATAATTTTATTCTTGAATTTTTATTGTTTTTTGACTGACGTGGTCTTAGCCGTATTTTATTGTTTTCTGGACAGGTGAGAGACCACTGGGTCTGTTTTTGATGTTCTTTTGTAGGATTTTTAATGATACTTAAATTTTTTTTTTTATCGCATCCTTTTTTTCACTGGTGTGTTGCGCTGAGCTTGTGCTTGTGTTTTGCTCATTTGGATGCATACTGGGGGGCTCCTCCTTTTGAGTGTTTGAATATTTTTAATATTGGTTCCAGATCTGGTGATAAAAATCAAACAAAATTCAATTAATTTATGGTTCTCTCCAAGTGTAATATCGATTCAGTGGCGTATTTTTTTCTTGTGAGTGTGCTTATGTTACTTTATTTATTTTCTTGTTGTCCCCTTTTTTGCAATGTTTGAAATGTTCTGTGCTGTGTTTGTGATGCTTTTGTGTGTGTCACGTCATATTGATATTCTTGTATTGCTTTTATATTCCCACCGGTGTCAGCTTTAAATAAAAAAAAATACTTTTTAATTGCACATATCTTGGTTGTGGATCGAAAGTTATTTTTCTTACACTCGCAGTCAGACAATGCATTCATACCTAGGAATAAAGTGTTTCTTGTAGTGCACCACAATCCCTTCACGAAGAATTCTTTTAAATTATAAATTTCAGGTATATTGTCTTGATCCCCATGCTATATTTCTTGTATATTTTTATGCTTTAAAATCTCAAATATTTGGGAAACGATTTGAATGCAATATGATTTTAAGACAGCAGTATTTTGAACAAAATTATCGTATTTGGGAAAATAAAATTATTCGCGTAAAGAACCATCATAGAGTCAAGTGTTTTAGCAAATAAAGTTACTTTTAAATCTGTATTAAACTAGGTTCTGATTCCCTTAATTCAAATTGTAATTCTGTAACTGACTTAGCAGTCAGTTTGAGTGGTTGAAATTAATTTACTATATTATGAAACAGAAATATCACAAACAACATAAAGTTCAGTGGGGTAACTCTGAAAAATGAACTTATTAAAATTAATTTGATATTCTTATGATTGATTATGCGAAAAATGACTTACAAATTTAAATCATATTGATAGTGTAAACTTTAAATAATGTTAGATGGATTGCCCAAGTTTTTTTTATTGATATCCTTAAATACAAGAAATAGTTATTTTTATAGAAAGAATATTGAGACAAATTTTTTTACATAGTAGAACTTGCCACAGAATATCAAGAAACTTGAAAAAAAGTCGGAAGTAAAAAACTTGAAAATGTGTCGAAGTGAAATTTATTATAAACATAAAAAAATGACAAGTTATTGAGATGATGATATGAATGATGTTAATAGCTATGAAAATCTATTTTACACTTAAGAAATGCATTCTAGTAAAAATCGCAATGAAAAGTTCCTATATGTGTAAAATAATTTGATGTGTGATAAATTAAGAGAACTTTATTTACTTAGTTTTATTTTTTAGTTTTATTTTATATAAGTTAAGTAAGCTTAATTTTGAATACAAATGGAAAAAAAACATTAAATTATGAAAATGTTTTGATGAACCAATAGTTATTTATAATTAGCAATATTAAAGTGAATATTAGTTGCCTTCAACTGTAAAACATATATACTTATAATTTATTGTCAGGATATTTGTCTTGTGAAGAAATATGTATTAATAAATTGTTAATAGGTGTAATAGTAATTTTCAAGATAAGTCTTGTTACATTAGTTATTACCTTACCTTTACCATTAACTTTTCTTATTAGCATTTCTTTTCAGATCCTCAGTTATTTTAGCAAGAAAACTAACATTGTTACATAATACCAATTACATAAGAATCAATTATCACATCTATAACGTGCTGTAGCTGTATTTAATATTTGTCGTTAAACATGAAACATTCCATGGGCATCTTTATAAGGGAGAATATGTCATCCCTAATTTAGCTAAATGAAAACTTTTCCCTCAATATTTCAGATAAAAAGCTTTTCTCTCCTTAAAATTTTCCACACACTTTTCATCTTGAAGCAGATATCAGGCCACAAGGCCTAATAGTTAGATATCGGCCTCGGAGCCGGAGGGTTCTAGGTTCGAAACCCAATTCCACAGAAGATTTGTCGTGTGTTGATCCTGTTACGCGTTAAATCATACCGTCATCATTCAGGCAGAAGCAATATACAATTTTTAGTTCCTATACAACACCCAAATCTTCAAACATCATTTTGTCTATGAAATGCAACAGGTCAATGCAAGTACATAGCAGAAGATTATTTATGTCTAAAAAATATTTAATGAATTTATGTTCTTTGTTTAGAGTAACACCTGCAAAACAGCTCCAAAAGTAGAATATTATTTGCTAGTTCAGAACATATGCCAAAAATTAAGACACTTTTAAGAAAAGACCTCGACAACCAGGATATAAAAGTAGTGAAACATTTGATTCTTTTAATTTACATTTGACACAGATTTCATCTGTTTTTTTTTTTGTCAGTGGCGAATCCAGGGAGGTGCTATGGTGCTGCAGCCTCCCCCAGAGCTAAACCAAAATTCTTGATTTTTTTCAAATCACTAAAGCAGTTTATTCTTAATCTCCTTTTTTAAAACAAAAAAGGTGTAACATTGCTTTCTGGTTTGACAGGCTCAAAACGAACTCATTCCACTCGTACTTGTAGCGTTAACGCGGTCGAAAATTTTTTTTGGTTTTTTTTCCATTGTGTTTTTGTTAAATTATTGAAAGTATTGTAGTGTCCTTTGTGATTTTTATTGTGATGTGAGCAAAGTTAAAGTGATTTGATATGAGGTCACGACGATACATTTTTATGACCTCAGCCTCTATGAACCTCAGCTTCTGTGAAACATTAAATGAAAAACTTCGATTTATCATTGAACCTTCTGAAGGTATGCTAAAGGAAGTGTATGAAATGTGGCTGTCTATTGACGAGGACATTCCAGTAGCTGTCACACTGACAGACTTGGAAATTTGCCAAGCTGTTTGTGAGCAAGACCAAGTAATAAATATTGATGATTTCATCAGTAATGAATGTGCTGAAAACCTACAATGAACTCCGAAATAAGGCAAGCACTTGTTATTTTGAAACGCGGTATGCCGCATCGTTCAACAAATTTTAAAAACAATACGTGTACAAACAATATGTAAGTGAACTTTTAAGGAATAATTGTCGACAAGCAACAATCAATGAATGTTTATAATTGTTATTTTTGAGGTTAACGTGGAGTTTAGGGTGCATACTTCCTTCCTCTTAAGATCGCCAATTGTTTGCCACCATTTAACATTCAACATTTTTTGGATGTGCGTTGATCTTTTTATCGGTGTCATGCACGTGCATTGATGTTTTTACCGGTGTCTGGCGCATCGCGGTTAGTTGCGCCTCGTTTCAATTGGTCGCCTGTTTGCTCTCTTTGATTTAATTGGTCGATTTAATCGAGTTTGAATAAAAGGTTGATTGTTTGAATAAAAGGTTGATTGTTTGAA
>BGPR01000931.1:41828-114481 GCA_013235015.1 Araneus ventricosus
AGGTTGATTGTTTGAATAAAAGGTTGATTGTTTGAATAAAAGGTTGAAACGGATTTGTTTCGAGTGCCATACTCTTCGCTCCTGATTTTAGAATTTTTGTTTTCATAAATTTGGTAACCTCCGCGAAATAAGGATCCCCGAAAATCAAAGAGTAAGAAAAACAAAAGAGATAAAATTATAATAGGAACCTTCCTCCATCACTATCCAGGGAAGAAAGCACGCGATAAATAGGTATGTGAAGTTTTTAATAAACTTTTCTCTTTTCTACAACATTTTGAGTTCCTTTTGGTTCAGCAGTGTTTGTTCTGTGTGTTTCATTTCTCAATAAATAAGCGAAGCTGAGGATCCCGCTTTGCTGAAAACGAAGCCGCTGATGGTTATTTTCTGTTTAAAAAAATTGCCCGGTTCAGACTTGAGATGCTGCAAGCATTGCGTGCTCAATCTTTCCTTTTGAGCTGCGGCAGGCATTGAATGCGCAAGAAACCAATAAAACGCTCACTGGGCATCCAAAACAATATTTGGCGACGGCAAAAAAATTACACCAAGAAAAATTGACGAGAAACAAGCCTGCACCCTAAACTCCTGGTTTACCATTTTTGAAATAAATTATAGACCCCAAGGTAAGTGCTTTTTTTTCTTTTTCCCTTGATGTGAAAAAAATACGGTAGATTTTATCCTATTCTGTTATCAATCAAAATTTGTAAGCCTCTAAGGTATCACATTAAGCGACATCTACTGTATTTCACAACAGATTTTTTTTTATATATGATAATATCTTTATTTTATTCTAAACATAAGTAACAAAGTATTTTGAATGTATAATAATATTTATCTTCTAAAAAATCAACAAAGTGTAACCAAAAAGTTATCTCACAAAAGTCATTGGATACTTGAATAAAATCACTACATATCAGTAAATATAATATTTTGGTAATTTTTGTACATAGCTGGATATCTTTTTACATTCACAACACCTTTCAAACATCTGGTCATTCAGTATACAATATAGTTTTTCATAATTTCTGTATCAATATTCTTTCATTCTCGAGCCAGTATATATTTTAATACATTTTTTGTTTTATTGTCCTATTTTGAACTCTGACCTCCAGTTATCTCAAAATATGCTCAAACGGGTTTAAATTTGGTGGTTGGGTTGGTGGTTTTAGAACTTCTGGACAGTTATAGAGACACCAAAGGTGAAAGTTTTGAACTGTTTTGTGTGTGAGCTGAACTGTTTCATTGAAGTTAATAAATTCTGTTTTTTCTGCTTGAATACAAACAACAGAGAAGAACCTTTAGCTGAGGAATTCGTCATTGGAGTGCAGACAAGCAGTCTTAACAAAATGTCAAAATTTAGATAAACTGTTTGTGATTCTTTTTCGTGAAACCATTTCCTCCATCGTGGTAACCGAACTACAATTGTAGAGATTTCAATATTTGAATGTTTAAATTAGTTACATGAAATATTAGATGGACAAGTTTATCGCATAGAGCAGATTACAGATCATTTTTGAAAACTGAAAGTAGATTTATAATTAAACTTCACTGGTAACAGTTGAAATACTAAATTTAAGCACAAAAAAAACCTCTAAAATTTGACAGTCAATAGATTTCTGTTCATTAAGCATATGTAAATAACTGCCATGAGCGACCTGGTTAACCAGGATTTCTGCACGTGAAAAATATCAATAAAATCTTTTAGGAATGGCTTGGTTTTAATGGTTCCCTTTAAAAAATGTAAAATTCATACTATATTTGAAGCCTTACATCTGTTCCATTCATTGCATCTTCCCAAATCTCTCTATCTACCATTTCACCCCAAAATTTTATATTTTATCTTAAAACGGGTTATGATTAAACCTATCTAACCCAATAACTTGCTTTCTGATTTGAAACATGCTCATAAAATGTATAAAGATAATGAGTGAAATCATTAAGCATTGGAGTATTCTTGTGTATTCTTTGTGTAATACTAAATACGTATGTTTCATAGCTTGTGCAATATATGTGAGATTTTTTGTTTATTGATTAAATAAAAGAATTAATGCACTACAATAAGAAAGGAAAACTTTCAGCTTAAGGAACAATCATATGTTTTTATACAAAACTAATTATATTACAGAGAAGAACTATATTGTTTAGAAATGTACAAACTATAAAATAATTTTTATCACTGCCTGTATTGAAAGTTAAACCTTATAATTGATTATCATAAAAAAATGCATTCATTTATCATGAAATATCGTTGCTTTGAAAAACTGTTTGTTATTTTCTGTACAACACATCTCTTATTATATTGTGCCCCATTAACATATTTTTTATTAATATAATGCACCAATAGTTATCATAACATACATAATAGATTTATTTCCGGATAATGCTTCCTATTTCTCAAAATAAATGTTCAAATGTTTATAGCAATATTCTTTCTGTTTTTTGTTCATTATATAAGGGTAAAAAGATTATATGTACAAACAATAAAAATGAGCAATGTTTTCAGATCTTTGACTGATCGCACAGAAGAAACGCAAATGATTTATACTTTAAAGGGATTTTAATCTTTTAGATAATGTTTTAAACATACTGCTTCCTTAAAAATAAAGCCATAACAACTATACTTTATTATAAGAACAGTTAACATACGTGAGAAGTTTTATTTCAGAACAAACTCCATTTTTTAAAAATATTGATTCAAATGATTATAGTAATAATGAAAATTCAACCTCATTAGTCTAAACAAAACTGAACAATGTTTTCAGATCTTAGAATGACGGAACATATGAAATGCAAATGATTTATGGCTTTTAATACCTTATATAATATTATTTAACATACTGCTTCCTTCAAAATAAAACTATAACATTTCCTTTAAAGTTAAATACTTCACGAAAAGATTGTTACTTTTTAAATTATGTTAAATATATTATTTTACGGAACTCTCGGCAGACTATCACCACATTCGACATTGTAGGGTATAGAGAATAGGGGGAATTTACTTTTCCCTCGATCTTTTCCCGGTTCCGTAGCTAGGCCTGTGCGATTTGTGGTGTTCCGACTGAAAAATGTTCAATTAAAATTTCATCGGCCGCTGATGCAACTGCCCGTGCTTAGAATACAATCCGGACTGCCTGATTACTACAATACATCTCTACATGGACCCTTTGATTTTAATTTGGTGAAGCTCGTTTCTAATAAACAATAAACGAAGCGGATGTACGATTCGCAAAATGAATGCATAAATGCAAAAAATTAGCTTGTGTTGTTACAGCATCTTCATTAATAATGGTGAATACCAGTGGCGTAGCGAAGGAAGAGGTAGGTGATATAGGCGTCCAGTGTTAAGGGGCGTCATTGCCAATGAGACAATTATTATTGGGTTTAGATTTTAATGCTGCAGATATGACAAGACAGGAGTGGATAAAATTGTTGTAGCCATAGATGCTTTTTAACCTCGTCATGCCACTGATAAATGCGCATGCCATTATAAAACAAAAGTGACCAGATCTTCAGAACATTAATTTTAGACGCTTTAGAACTCGGGCCGCTCGAGCAAATTGCCGTGATATTTTTATTTAATTCCTTGAGCTGGTGTTGACTGATTTAAAAACTGTATGTGAAGCTTCAGCCTTCTCCTTCAACTAGAATCAAAATTTGATTCTAGTTGAAGGAGAAGGGAGATCATCTTCTTGTCCGTTTTTTGTATGATTTATTTTTTGAAAAGTAAACATTGAGACAATCTTGAACATTAAATTCGAATTAAGGACAAAACCGGGACAAATGATTGAAATTCGGGATCGTCCCTGTTTATCCAGAACCTTAGTAAAATCCTCTATAGTCAAGTTGACCGCGCGAAAAATTTGCGCCGACTCTTTAAGCCCAGTAATATAGTTACGAATATTTTCTCAATGTACTGAAAAGTTACTTGGATTCAATATTGCAAATTTTAAATCCATTCCATTGCAGAAGAGGTTACTTATAATGTTATAATTAATTTCAGAATTCTCAATTTTATTTGTAATTATTTGTGGCAACAGTTTTACCTTAAAATGAGAAATTTGGAGCTGCTTCAATTGTATATTTGTGTCCCATTGACAGAAGTTTTATACATCATATTTAAATTCTTTGTTGAATGTTGATTCTTTTTGTGTGAAATACAACAGATTGTTTTCACATTTTTAAATGATAGCAATAATTTAAAATGATTGTTTTGAATTTTTGTTTCTATTTTTTACCAAATTTTTTAATTTAATTATTTTTCAATCATAAAAAGAAATAAAGTTGTCTCAATTAATTATTTTTTATAATTTTCATGAAAAATGAAATATATAAACCTCAGTTACTAATAACGTCACATACTTATATCAGAATTTCCCAGCGATCTTTAACCTCAGTCATAATTAACCATCCCTATAACAATTAATTTTGAAAAAGTAATATTTTCCATATATCCTGTAATATTTTCGTTGCCAAGGTAAAAACATTGGCTTTTCTCGTCAAAACATTCAAAAGAAACATTCAAAAACCACTGTAAAATAATCATGCGAAAATTAATTGAAAAAGATTTTTAGATAAATGTCTATTGTCATCGACAATATAAGTAAAATTTTTAAGAACTTTCGCTAAAATACTGTTTCGCAGTTAATTATTGAATTTGGAGACTGATAATTTCACGAACGCTTTAATATTGGATATACATTTATACTTTTAGAGATACGGTTGTGTTGCTGCACTGTAACACGTTACTTATTTGGAACCTTAAGTTATGGGTAAATTAAGTAACATTAACGTTCGTTTTGAAGAAATACGAGGGAAAGTTTGGACGGACCTCATGATTTTGAGATGTTGATTTTTTATGCTATTTATTTTTTCTTCGACGTGGCAACAATTCTAGCGAAACTTTGACTTAAGTTATTCTATTTTTTTCATTAACATAACAATAAGAGAATGTAGTTATGTAAATTTTTCCTATCCTCGGTCCCATTTTTACTGTCCGTTCCAAAATTATGCAGGTTAAACAATTGTCGATTCCACTAACACCTTCTGCCCAGAAAAATTAGATTACTGCGTACTGCACTTGTTTGGAGGAATCCATGACATGGCGTTACTTGTTTTGTTTAACTGAGCGACACACTGCCACTGATCGCTTTCTACCCAATTTTCCCTGACACACAAGCCATTTCGAGAGAAATCTCAATATTCTACTATACGGTTTGTCCGACAGTGACAGTCCGACTTTCATTTCCGAGCTCCGTATACTTACTTTGACTGAAAGAATGCTGTTAGATAGGCAGCTTATCTTTATAAAGAGTCTCATTAGCTGTAATAAGTCATTTTTCCCTTTCATTCCTATGTTGTATATCAAGGGAAAACCTCTTTGTACTCTCTGTAATACTCCTCTTTTTACTCTTGTTTAACGTACTATTAACAACAGTAAAAAGAGGAGTCTAATCCCATCTTGAAGAATTTGTGCTTTGAATGTTAAAATTATATCGTGCTATAAAATACTATCAATTAAACAAATAATCTTCCCGTTTTAAACAGAATTACGGTACGCCTCTGAATAAAAATTGGAGAAAAATTTACTAATGATTGCTGATTTTCCATTATCAACACAAATCATACACTTGTGGCATGAGAACAGCGAAAATGAAATAAAAATGTAGTTACTGCAATCTGAGGATCGAGTGAGATATGCTTTATGATATATAAGTCTGAATCCAAAGTGTTTACATAAGAAAAACAGGAATTGCATTTAGTAGTACTGTGATGGGATTCCCACTTCAGCTGGAAACCAAGGCGAGGAAAAGAGCAGTGAGGCAATTTGATGACCTAAGTAATTTCTATCAAATATTTGACACCATTATGGGATATTTATTACTTTCTAATTATCAAGGAATTTCCGACATATTTTTGTATTCTACGCATATGGTATCAACGTGTTTTTCGAAAATTATAATTCAAATTTTCAAACCCAATATCTTTGATATCAAGCAAGTTATCAAAATAGCTTGCATGTTAAACAATTAATATTCGGATTATAAGTTATACAAATAAATTGATGTGTATTATGTGAACTTCAAGTCGGGGATGGTTATGTATTTAGTAAATACTAGTTGTTACCCGCGACTTCGTGCGCGAAGAATTTGAATTATTCTTTTTTTTAATTCACGAATGTAAATGCTTTGTTGCATTTTGAAAGGGGAAAGTAAAAGTTCTGACAGTTGATAATACTTAATTGGACGGCTGACAGGAGTGTACTGTACATGTATGCTGACATAGTTATATAAATTGTTTATCTATGCTAATATACTTTTGTATACCACGTTATTTGCACGGTTGTAGAGGTTGTGTGAGCTGGACACAGGTAAACACGCCACATATGCCCATGCGAAAAAGGTGGTTTTCCCCAATGTACGCCTGCCACTTTCAGTGTCTGACCCTGAGCCTGTCAAATGATATTTTTAAAGGGATTTCTTGCCTTCTGAACTGAGATGATAAATCCTTCGGTATTATCGGAAGGCGTAGAATTAAAATACTCTCTCTTCTCCTTATATCAGTCATAACAGTAGCTTTCACGACGTTTGTACCTAGGTGTGTAATTTGTAACCGTGTGCCATTGCGCAGTCTCGGTATATCGAGGTTACGTATTAGTAGTACTGGCACACCGACTTTCAATCTCGGCTTGTTGGAAGGTGCCCCTGACAATTCTAAGATCTTGAAGAGCTCTAAAGAATATGATGTTCCTTGTTAATGCCCATTACCGTATCTAGAGAAGGATATTCTGTAATATCTCACTGTGAAAATTAAACAAAACATCGAGAGAATAATTCACTAACGTCATTGGATCACTGTGTAACCGCATTAAAAGCTGCAAATTCTACGACGACAGGAAACCGGAAGTGTAAATTCTCCTTTGTTGTTTATGGTCAAAGAAAGCAATATTTTCTTATATTAACTTTAACACTGGCAAAAGCCCGCGCGCGAAACAGTAATCTGGCTTGAATTTATTTCTATAAGAATAAAAAGTATTGTTAGAAATTACGCTCAAAATATTTTTTAACCTTTATAGCAATCAGAGAAAACATTTCATCGCAATGGAATTAATGGCATTAAAAAGATCATTTTCTGGTCTTTAAAATGGCATAAAAATAATTGTTGTCTAATTAAGATTTCAGAAGTTATTGGCAAAAAACGTCTAAGCATTAGGCTTAAAAGGGCTAATGTTCGTTATTTAATTAAATATCATAAGAACTAATTAACTCTG
Source organism: Araneus ventricosus (assembly GCA_013235015.1). NCBI lineage: Eukaryota > Metazoa > Arthropoda > Arachnida > Araneae > Araneidae > Araneus > Araneus ventricosus. The sequence goes on from BGPR01000931.1 coordinate 49,093, forward strand.
AAAGTTGAAAATAACACCTTTGACCTAAAAATATGCTCTAGAATGCCGTGTGTAAATTTCTTGTCGCTACCGTTCACCGTTTAGGAGGAGTTTTTGTGACCGACCGATCGACCGACAGACAGACAAATACATGTAATTTCTGCCTTATTTTATGGATATTTATAAACATAAGCAAAATTTTCAGAAATAAAAGTAAATTTGTTCAAAGTCTAACCATTGCCTAGCAACGAAAGAATAAAATTAATATCATTGAAAAGGTAAAATTTTGAACTTTAAGATGGTATAAAAGAAAGAATAAAAACATCAAATATGTTTATTTCCGTATTTAATTTAATTGCATGGATACACAAGAAGTTTACCTATTACAAGTAAATTACTAAAAGGCTAAAATCAAGAATTGTGTTGGTCAAGAAAACCACTAAAGCTTAATTTCTTGGACAAATCCTATTATACAAGTCTCATGATTGACGTAGGTAAGGAGCTTGAGAGCATCTAGGTCTAATACTGTAATTAACTTTAAAATAGGTGGTTGAAAGCAGTGATTGCGTATATATACAAATATTATATAGTCTGCAACTGAAAACCATGCTTTAATAATGAATAATTTAATTTTTTCAATAATTTAATTCTTCGAAAGCAATGCGTCCTGACTAAAGTGTGGTCGAGTGAATGACTTTTGGGATCACAAAAATATTAGCAGCGTCTACATTTGTCTGATTTTTAAAAATTAATCAGCAAGCAGAAGTAATCTGAAGCTTTTCATCAAAATTTTACCTATAAATATCTTGAAATTCCCTTCCAGAGCCTAGAATGTAGCCTAATTCTTGTTCTTTTGGATAACATTTGATGTCAATTAATGTTGTCAATCCTGTTATGTTAATTATTTCATGGTTTCTTTATTAATTTTCTTTGGCTTCTTCACTGTCAATTTATGAGAATATTAAAGCTTATAACTGCTTTTCGGGTTATTCCTTTTGCTCGATATAATAGACCCATTGAATTAAACACTCAAATTTCGACAATTTTTTGCGATTCAATCTAGGAAAGTTTTGATCAACAAGATAAAAAAAATCCTATTATTTTTAAATTTATTAAATTATTATTATTTTAAACTATTAACAACAATAAAACCCGAACAATAAACCCGACAATATTCCTATCTGTGGATATAATAACAAATTTTATTTGTTACTTACTTGGAAACTAACAATTTTGATACTCTAACCGAATAATTCTTCGAACTGTTACAATTAATTTTATTTCTTGGAACTAGAGGCGTGCCATCTGCAGAACCATAGCCATTTTGATACTCGTGTTGGATTAAGCAGATTTTCTGCGCCTTAACGGCTCGTTACGAATCTGAAAAACACTTTGAGATACTCTCTCATTATTAAAAAAAAAGTTGTCACATTATAGATTTTTTTATGAATTTTTGAAATATGTCCAATAAATTATGACCATCTTGTATAATTTGTTTTAAAAAGAAATTAATGTAATTAAAAAAATCGTTTGGAACTAGCAAATGTGAAAAAGTTTAATAGCATTATTTCTCTTTACAAGGCAGTGTCACTCAAATAATCATGTAAATAGAGTGCTATTAGAATTTTCTTTTCGTTACGTTCAGTAGCCTCTTTGCCAATGCAGTTTCGATCTAGAACTGCATCGTTGCCCAGGGAACACCACGAGGAGGTGTGCTACTGTCGTTCCCCTCGCCCTGGAGGACTGGGGCGCGTTAAAGAGCCCTCACCCAGCGGTCCTCAAATGGGGGCGGTCGACTGAATTCTCCAACAACAGAGCCTACTAGGATCCATAAACGGTACCTTCCGAAAAATCTCCTACGGATTACAGCCATGAAGTACTTTTAAACCGCAGGGCAAGATAAGGGGAAATAAAGTTTAGAAGGGATAGATAAGGGTTAGAAAATAACGTTTTACAAGGGATAGATAGAAGTTAGAATAGGTTAAGGTCAAGATGAGAGTTAAAAATAACGTTTTGTAAGGGATAGAAAAGCGTAAGGCTTAAAAATAATGTTAATACGCACAAGGCAAGATAAGGGTTAAAAAATAACATTTTATAAGGGAAAAAAAGGATAGGTAAGAAATAGATAAAGGATTATACAATTTTTATCCCAACGACATCCATAAGGCTAGGACGTCATTTCGTCCTCGCCTACCCGGCCACAGGACGGGGAGTGGTGGACAGAACTCCAAGTCAAGAGCCAAGGGCTCGACTAAATTCTCCAACCAGCCTTTTTTCTTATGAAAGCTGGAAGGCTTCCATGCTGTTCATGACCTGAACAACAGAGCCTCCTGGTACCAAAAATTGTACTCCGAAATCTCATCTAACGATTAAACCACGAAGTACTTTTAAACCACATGGCAAGACAAGGGGTAAGAATAGATTGTTGAAAAAAACTGGGACTCGCCAAACGAATGATGCAAGTTTTAACTAACTGGCTCCTAAAGGCCAGGTGTGATACCCCCTCCCCCTGTACTCCTCCCGTATGGCCTTGAAGGTACCTTCCGAAACCTAACGGTGAAGAGCAAGTTCTAACCCAGGAATTGATGGCAGATGCAGTGGGAAGCACTTTTATAGTCGCTCTGCGAGGACGCATCTCGATAATTCATTATTCAAATGAATGGACACATTGTTCAATGAATCTCGATAGTAAATCGTTCAAATAATATAAATAAAAACCATTGTTAAAACTGAAACTTGAAACAGAACTGAATTTATTGCACTGAATTTTTATTTTTAACATCTATTGTTGTAACTTTTTGGTAGAAGCGGGAGTTGAATGCAAAGCTTAATTTAATAAAAGTGATTATTGTATACTAGCCGCTTACGCGACGGCTAGCAGCTTGTTCGCCGGGAATATGATTTCAATGGAATCTTTCATCATTTTATATTCATGGTTCTCTTAACAACTTAATTGTAAACTTCAGATTGTGGTAGATATTTAACGCATGTTCTGTTAGTGACCTTCGATCTCTTCTGTTCATTGTTTGCATAAATGTTCGTAATGGAGTCGAATAACCGACCATGCCACGTAACCTCTAATTCCATATTGTCGGCACTATCTTCACTTTCTTATTCCTCTTGTAAAATATACGTTTGATTTCAACGCTGAAATGATGCGGCACGTTTTATGGCCGCGTCAGTTGTTAGATTGTTGGATTGAAACATGCTGAGAAAAGCATGAAAACATAACAACCATAACTTTCACAAACATTTTGATGAAATAACTTACGAAAGCAAAATGTATTGGGATATTATTCCAAATTACAACAATGAAAGAGAAATATGCAATTAAATATTTATTTAAGCAATAAGAACGATTTGAGTTGCGTTGCAACAATGATTTTCAACAATGAAAAATAATTTTTATGTACAGAGTTTTAAAAAAAGAAAAACAACCTTTTTAATGTTTTAGAGATATGTCATATGGGAGAGGTATAATTGTTAAAGTTAAATTTTATGATTCTGTCATTTCCTTTTATGAGTTATTTAATAGTGTTTTTATTCGAGAAAATACAATGGAGTAATATCTTCATTATGTTGGTGGCACAGTAAGAATATCAGCATTAACTGGAGCTGCTGCCGCAATTTCTATCTACATAGCTTGCTAACCAACACCTATATCTCCACCAGTTGTCATAGATGACTAGTCCTGTGAGATTCCAGTGAGTTGGTTCATAATGTAGTCAATTCACCGTCACGTGACAGGCACAGAATGGCCGAAGCTGTGCATGTCTTCTAAGTGCTAATCCACACCACTTATGCCGATGGATCTGCCGTTTACATCTTCCGCCGCACTATGAAGTGGAAGTATTATTTACGTTTTAGTTGCTTTACTTTTCAGTCTTATTTCTTTCCATATTTGAATCAAGATGAGATGCTGCTGTATAATTGGAAGCTGTAATGCTAAAGCCAAAACTGATTGCCGAGATAAAAGTTTTTTAAGTTTCCTCTCAAGAATTCTCAATTATTATATCTTTGGTTGAAAAATATTGGAAGACAAGTTTTTCTACGTTCTTCTAGTTCCGTAGTATGTTCCAATCACTTCCAAGAAAATTCCTATACTACAATTGTCAATTTACAAAACGCAGGTTGTTGAAACACGAAGCTGTTCCTATTATCGTCTCCAAAACTCCAAAGCAGATACCAAAAGTCAGTTTGCCATCATCAGCAACAGATGGAAACAATATGCAGCCAGACGGAACAAAACAGTAAGTGCACTTCTCATTTACTTGACAAAAGTTTAATAAAATTAATAATCTTTTAGAATATCGTTTGGAAAATTTTAATACAATTATTACTTTATGTTTGTCTTCTCAAAATCTGTATTTTATTGATGAAGGTAAGCAAACTACCGTAGCAAAATTTGTCAGTACTAGCTTAAAATTAGGGGATAAATGTCTTAATAATTTATTCAGCTAGTGAATACTTTAGGAAATATGCCTGAAATCCAGGTATTATAGTTGAACTAATTTATTAAAAGTGCCATTAAAGTTGAAAAATTAATATGGTATATAATAAATACATGTTCAAAAATTTAATATGTAAATATAAAATAATTAATTATTGAAAGAACTTAGATAAATTTTGATTACAGTGGAATGCACTCTGTTTCATCACAGACTGAGACTTTTTCCGATGTTATGGACAGGATGAATAAGCTAAAAGATGAGCTTAAAGAATTGCAAGATTCCCTTGGGAAAAAGGCCTTCGTCCCAGAGAATATATCGAATGACACTAAGATGAAGGTACTAACAGGTTTCACAATAGAAAGATTTTCTTGCATTTATTCTTTCTTGAATGTTCAAGAGGATAAATACTGTAACGGAAACGGAGGAAACACGGTAAATTTCTGTAAGCGATCCGTTGATCTCTTTTTCCTGTTTGTTGTAAAATTAAGAACTGGAATTTCAAATGAATTCTTATCTGTTTTGTTTGAAATTTCTGATTCGACAGTTTCAAGATATTTTACTTTCATAACGACAGTTCTTTATGAAAAACTTAAACTGATGCATATATTTCCCTCGAAATCAAAAGTTGTCGAGTCAATGCCAAGGCAGTTCTATTTTGAAAACAGAGACTGTAGAGTCATTGTTGACTGTACTGAGTTTCCAATACAGAAACCTAACAGTCCAGCAGAACAACAAATGACCTTCAGTTTCTACAAAAACACAAATACTTTAAAGGATATGATGGGCATTATGCCGTCAGGGACCATCAGCTTCATTTCACCGTTATATTGTGGTAGTATATCAGGTAAGGAGCTCTTTATTAAAAGCCAACTGATGGATATGTTAGAACCAAATGACGTTGCGATGGCAGATAAAGGTTTTCAGATTGAACAAGAGTTGCAAAAAATAACTTTTGTAAATTTAAAAAAAAAATCCTAAATCCATCCCTAAATTTTTAAAGGATTGTAAACAGTTGCATCTGATAGAATTGAAAACTGCAAGATATCAAATATTCTAGTAACATTAGAAAGGGCTATATCCCGAATCAAAATATACAAATATTTTGAGGGACCTATCCCCCATACAAGTTTACGCAATATAAGTTCTATTTTTTTATTGCTTGCATGTTGTGTAACATCCATAACCCTTTAATTAATGCTAAATAGTTGTTTGTAAAAATGAATACTTTTATTGATCCCAATGAAAATTTCTAAACAATGATTTTTTTTCTGGATGATGTCATTTGTACTTATTTTTTGCTGGATAGTTTCTATTAATTGTTATTGTAATTATGTTAAAAAGGTGCATTTAATTCTTAGATATTGCTATTGGATGATTAGTAGATGTAAATAATTTTTTTCTGTTTTCTTATCATTTATATGTATGGGCGAAATAATGTTTTGATGTAGTGTGTTTTTGTAAAGTGTCCTCAGTTTAATTTTGCCGTATTAAGTTTTATACGTGTTTAGTATTTAGTTAAATGATCTGAGTATTTTATTCGTATTGCTTTATTCGTATTTACTTATTCGTATTATGCTTTATTATTCATCATTCGTATTTTACTTTTTTAAATTGAATTCTCTATTTGGAGTCCTGGTTCCTCATAGCTAGTATTTTTGTATGAACAAACTTTAATTTTCTTTTTCTAAAGATTGTTCTCTAATATGGTTTAATATAATAATTTGAAACCTAATTTGGGTTAATGTGGAGTTTATGGTACCCACGTACTTCGTTGGATACCGTAAGTTCCACATTTACCCGAATTTGTATATTACAATTAGTATATTTTCATTATTAGTATATTTCACAGTGTATTAATTTTATATGTAGTATTCTTTAGCAAAATGTCATCAGCTTTTTTTCCCCTTATTCCGATTTGTATTCTATTTATATTATTGTTTCATTTACTATTTATTATTATCATGATGTATCACATTTTTTCCCTTGGCTTTTCGATAAATTCTCTCGCATATCAATTTAACCGACAGGGAGTGATTCTGAGTTCGAGGTATGCTGTGTCTGATATATTAGACAAAAGATGATATTTTAGACAAAAGAAAGTTTAAAATTTAATAATGATATTTATTAATGATTTTATAATATTATTTGATGATGTTTATACCTGACTTAATGTTGCATGGTATTTTAAATTCAGCTAATCTGTAATCAATTATGTAACTTTTATATGGTATTCATCCCATTAGTATCTGGGATATTTACTGCATTTCTTTTGAATAAACCTGATTTCAAAATCTTTATGTTCATTATACATGGATAGAAAAATAATTTACCATTGATTTTCTTTTAGAGTTCTTTCATCATCCACCACTTGCTCATGTATTTTCAATTTTCACCTTTATAATAATTTATGTATTGTATTTTTACACTTTGAAGTATTATGCCTTTTGAGATAAAGGTAAATAAAAATTATAAAAGTTTAATCTTGCTTGTCTTCTTTAATGATTTCTATAACAAATTATGATTCATACATTCAATTATTATTGACTTGCATTTTATATATATAGATTTTTAAAAAAAGCTTCTGTATCTAAAACTAGTATCTGGGAAATTTTCTGCATTTCTTTTGAATAAAGTTGATTTCAGAATCTTTATGTTCATTATAGATAGCTAGAGAAACAATTTATCAGTGCTTTAGTTTTAGAGTTTTAATTATATTACATTATAATTCATTACATTCAACTAGAAAAACAACCCGTCATGGTATGACGGGTGCAAATTGCCTCTTCATTCGAGAGATTTCCTGTCAAATTTGACGTATTTAAATAGATATATATGCGAGAGAAATGTTTAACATTGATTGGAAACAAATAAAATAAACATATCTTTTATGACAGGAATTATATATTTTTTATTTACATATTTATTTATTTAAAAAACATCTTGGTCTAAAAAAAATCTAGTATCTATAATCTAGATCGATAGAAAATATAGTTTCAAAACAAAGCACTTGTTTGTCAAACGCTGCCAAAAAATATTATCAAATTATATCATCACGATTGCAATAAATAATGAGATACATCGTGGCGTCCAAGATATATCACACGCATGATATACCACTTACGTAATTTATTACTTTCTATTGAAAAATGGAAATTAATTTGAAATATATGATTAATATAATTTAAAATTTCTCGGTAACTATTGATCATAGAGAGATAAATTTTATATCAATCGATAGAAAATTTTATTTCACTAACAATGAAATAATGCTGTTTAACGTCTTGCAGTGCTATGGCTCGAGTTTTATTGTTGGTGACGTCAGAGCGTTACCAAGATATCTGGCTATTATATTAGTAATTATTATTGACTTGCATTTTAAATAAGTAGATTAAAAAAAATTGCTTCTTCTAAATTTTAAATTGTGAAAATAACAGATAGTAAACTTATATATAAAAGTTTTAATAATTATCGAAAAAAATTCTATAAAATTCAGCAATCAATAACATCTAAATAAAATTTAAAAAAAAACATATGCAATTTTTTTAGAATACTGTGCCAAAATTGTGTGTCAAAATGAATTTTTTGAAAAAAAAATTTCATTGTCTATTGCCTCTTTCTCGTTGTGAAAAACAACGAGCATACATTCCTTTAGGTTGGACACTGCTAGTTGACACTGTATTTGATAATAATATTTATGGTTTTTATTTAATGAAATTTTGCCATCAGTGTCAACTGTAGGCACTGTAACAAAACAATCCGTACTTTTTTTAGTGATCCCTAATAAAGGTGACGCCTTCATACCCATCCAACCGTTCAGTGGCCGTAATGGTTGCAGGCACGATGATATAAGACGGTGTTCTAGTGTAACACTTGACAGATCGATAAAGGAACGGTTATCACTCAACTATCTTCCTTTGTACTCCAGAGGGAATGCGCACCTATTTTCCGTGTGTCTGACAAAACTTCTAAGAGATGAGGTACATATGTCACAACACATTCTATCAGTTTCTTTAGTTCCATTTCCTGATTATCGTTTGAGTTTTCGACATTGCGTAGATTTAAAATGGCTAGTGTTAGAAAAAGGAAAGGTTTTCCATCAAGGATAAAGTGAAAATTGTTTAGAGAATAGAAAGCGATGTGAGTCAATCTGCTGTTTGCAGAGAATTTTCTGTTTCTAAAATCTATAGCTGGCACCATTTGGAAAAATCGTAGCGTGGCAATCTTAGCATACGAAAAAAATCGCAATGGTACCAAGAAGATACAAGATGTAAGCATAATTAATTTTACTCTATAATTATCTTAAAAACAATTATTTATGTATATAATTTATTTATTAATTATTATTTATTTAATAATTTATTATAGCCCATATATAATTGTAATTGACTGTAATTAATTTGTTCAACGCAAAAATGTGTTCAAGGATTATAGCAAAACTTGTGTAGCCAATATTTGAAAAATTGGAAATAACAAACTTCTGGATTAGTCCTTTGAGGATTTGTTATAAGTAGAGTTTGACTGTACATGTAATTTAACCCAATATTTGTCACTGTCCCGTTCTTGGGCGCTTGTGTTCTTTTTATTGTTACCTGAATCGTTTATTTTTTAGCTTTGATTATTACATCTGAATATTGATCTGACTTCTATATAAAAGGTGCAAATCCAGTAAAAATCATTTTTTCTAATTAAAAATATTGTGGATTAGAAATGGATTAATAATAAACCAGCTAATCCCACGCAGATCATCTGCGCTCCGTTGGCACTTTCAAGCTTCTGGCGTCTCAGCTCGCCAAAAATCTGGCGAGAGTCTTCTACTGTCAATAAAGAAGTTGAGCGAAGTCGGCGATTCAGAGCTTCAAGAAATTTTGACAAGACAAAAAAGGGTGCCAGATGGTGTGCATTTAACGGAAAAGAGCCCAATATACAATATTCACAGAAGAAAGTTCCATGTTATTCACCACAGTTAGAGAATTAACCAGATTTTAGCCTACTCTGATTTGAACTATTTTGACGTCTATCTGAACGTTCTTTGATTCGTCTTAGTCCATCTGTTCAATTCAAACTGATCTCTTTCGAATAATTTCATCCAAAGTTCCATCAAGAAATATTGTGAACCCTACGTCTTTTTATCAATCAATTTTTTCTAGAAGTTGTTTTACACCCGAACGAATATAGTAGCCGGATATGCCAATGATGTTAGTCCTAACATAGAGGAGGCTACAGGTCCTAACAAACTTTTCAAGCAATAAAAAAATATTTTTTTAAATAAAAATTAGAGATATTTCACGAAGAGTTCATTTTTTCAGTTAAATAAAATATCATAATATATATGCAGGATAAAGAAACATTTCATAATGTTTTCAACCTTATGTCTTCATTTTAGTCTATAACCATCCAAATACTTTCTGTCGGCATGCATATGCGGTAAAATATTAATATGAATAAGACAATTTTCAAGAATTTCAAAGAAGCTAAATCCATTTGTCAAAGAAATATTTGCCGTTTCCAATCTCAGATCATTTCAAGCGAAAGATAAGAGCTATTTATTGCTTTCCAGAGCTCAGCTTTTACAATTCATTGTCAATACAAGTGAATTAAAATGTGCATTTTCCTCCTTAATACATTTCTAAGGGTTTCTTATCAATTGGCGTATAGTTGACTTCAGAGCCGTCTTAACAAATTTGAGAGTCCTGGGATATAATATTTTGGCGCCCATCACAACCATAAACATAAATCTGATCGGCTATGGCTGAGCGAAAATGCCTAGTTAATAAAATGATTGAGGAGCGTATAAAGTTATAGATACAGTGGGTTGACAATATAATGTGGAAACTTTTAAACTTTCATATTTTTTCGAATATCTCCCGAAAATCTGAATAGAATTTCTTAGAATTTCGCACATGTAAAGATTAGGCTTGATCTCACATTTTACAGTGAAGATTCGTTCATGAGAGTACTTAGGGGACCGACCAGAAAGAGATGAAGACAAACAAAATCTCGACTCATCCCTTTTCAAAGAAAGCTCATAACGAGATGAAGCTTTCATCAATGGTTATGTTTGATGTGTATAATATTTGCATACATTTTCGTAAACATAGCACAAACAGCAGCATTGGGCTACATCCCAATTAGCTCATTGTCCCTGGTTCCTCTTTTTATAAAACGGTTTCAAGTTGAGGAAGCCATTCATAAATAGAGGAATTGCTTTTCCAAAATAACATAGCTTTAAGAATATTAATGGAAAAAAATAAATGTCATTTGTATGATGCACCGAAAACGGTGCTCATCGAATGCAATCCATGAGCGCTGAAATTCCTTATTGATATGTCATTAAATTGAGCGTATGTGTAATGAAGTCACGAAATCCCTTAGATTAATGAGCAATGCAAACGAGTGCTTATATGAAGTACATTACAGGAGTTGTTTTCTTAAATCATTTACATTTTTTAAACATCTAGGAAGAAAACCAAAAATAACTAAAAGCCCCCCCTCAAAAAAAACTACCGGAAACAAATAAAAGCTTAAAGAGTACAAAAATAGAATCATAGCGCGCAAAATGATGCTGCAACTGAATTACTAAAGTAGACAAAAATTTTCAATGAAATGAATAACTAAGTTACCCTTAAAGTCAATTTTAAAAATAAAAGAATTGTAGATAGGAATTCGGCCTTACAGACTTTATAAAGGGATCCATTGTTTTTCGTTTGTCTTGGTTTTTTCGGAACACGAGGGGTAAATTTTTTAGACGAAAGTTAGACCTTCCGCAGAAGAAAATCCCGTTTTTTAATCCCAGCTTGCAGGTGACACTTGATATAAAGTCTCTAAGGCCCAATTGTTTTTTACAATTCTTCTATTTTTAAAATTGACTTCAAGGGTAACTTAGTTAGTTATTCATTTCATAGAAAATTTTTACATTTTTGAAAGTATGGCATGTGCATAGGCTCGGGGTGATATTGAGGAACTTTCGAATATTTTATAAAAATCTGCTTACTGTATAGCAAGCATCTTACAAAAAAGGAAATTTCTGATGCAACTAGTGAATAAATTTTTAATATATTTATTATCAAAATGCTGTTGAGACTTGGAAAAACTTTCCAAGAAGAAGTCTGGGTCAAATCTAAGAAAAAAATTCGTTCACGATTTACTATATCTGTTATAGAACTGATCTTTCATGAAGAGATTTTATTTATTTCAGGTATAGGCTTATTTTCAAAAAAGAAATAAATTTTTTTCTTTAATTGCAGTTATAATCAAAATGACGAATTAAAAACACAATTTAGTTTTTTTTTCAATTATGACCAAATTAAAGAAACTATATATCAGTATAATGGAAAATCAGGATTAATAATAAAAGCAAACGCAGAATGAAATTTGTTTTAAAGATGTTAAGGTTAAGCAACTATTTTGATACATTCCCATTATCTTCTCTTTTTATAACGGCACATTCGTTATTTTTTTGAGATAGCAAAAACTACATAGTGTTATTCTGACTATAAATAAATGAGAGTAATTTAGTTACATTAATGACCCGTTTTGAAGCAACACGTGGGCTATTTTGGGACGGACTTCGTAATTATGAACAGGTGTCGGATGGCGGGGACGACATCTGAACTGCCAACCCCCGCTCTTCCCATGTTTCTGTACCACACCAGCGGGAACACGTTCTAACTCATTAAATGATAAAGATTTTTATGCGATACTCATATTTTTTTTGTTTCTACAAAATGTTGTTGAAAACATCTACTCTATTAAAATTCGAAGGTAAACAAACGTATGTATGTATGTATGTATGTCCTTCTATCTTCTCACGAACCGCCGAACGGAGAAGCTCGCGGAAGGTACCAAAAGATGGGGAATATTCCAGGGAAGCCTTTTCGGTCATTTAAATTCCGAAATTTTAATTAGTGAAAAAGATATTAATTAAAAACTAATTGACAACAATACTTTTCATTGTTTCGGATACTTTATAACAGTACTTTTCATTGTTACAGCGCAATTCAAAATTTATTTTATTGTTGAAGTCGTTTACTTTAATGAACATTGTTACAACAACAGTAAAAAAGTGACGCTGACAGAAATAAAAAAATGTATTGTTGCAATATGGAAACCTGAACAATGCAACAAGTCAATGTGGATAGAGTTTTGTGTGGGTTTTGGTAATTGATATAAAGAAACAGGGAAAATTAAATCGCTCACATATAGGGTTTTTACTAAAACTATTGTTTTCTATGAGGTTTCACTTTTAGATTTCATGTACTCAGTGCATCTTGCTTCATGTGCATATAAACTGGAGGCGGGAATATGAAAAAATACGGATTCCGATCAACGCTGGGTTATCTCATTCCTCCGTACTAAAGTAAGACAAAAAATAATTCTGGAATCGTAATTTTACAAAATAAGGATTATTTTTGAGATTTTTTAAAAGTATATTTTGAAGCCTTTACGCGGACGGAATGATTGAACCTCTCTTTTCTCCTTATTTATTTAGGAGAGAATGTGGGGCATGTGTCACATGACCTCACTTTTTCTCTCCGTCAAGGAATGACGCATTATTCGAGATAGCCCGTGCAACGCCGGGTCACTTAGCTAGTTTATTTTAAATTCTGCGACTTGTTATTAAATATTTTCGATGTTGATGTACTCTTGAGCGCCGTGATAAACCTTCGGTTCCCTCCCGGTGGATTAATAATAGTAATAAGTTGGATGTGTAGCAGGTCCCCATACAAGGCGGATGAGTGCAAAAAAAGAAATGAGACAATGTTCCAGCATGATTATTAGTGAAATGTTTTTGTTCTATCAATCGTTTCACTATTGGATGTTTGGAAGGTAGAATCAATGGAGAAATAAAATCTCTTTCTTCATCTTCATTCGTTAATCTGGACTTCAATCGTAGAATACCTTCATCATCTCTTATACTTCAAGATTAATTAGGGATTTTTTGCCTTCTTCAGTAGCAAAACATTCAGTTTGCACAGAAGGAAAAAGCGTTTTACGTGTATCGAAAATTTCTTCATCAGTAAGATTACAATTTCTTCTAAAATCTTCCAGCTTTCAATCAAACACTCAATATCCAAGTTGGAATTCTTGCTATTTTTGAAAACGTTGAAATCCTCTTAGCTAACTGAGATGTAACTGATTCAAATTCTATATTATTTGGAGGAACGACCGAAAGTCGTTTTTCTTCTTCAATTTCTCTTTCATTAACTTTCACAGCAGATTTGTGCCACTTATCTATAGAATCTTTTACATAAGTTGGTCCTTACCATTGGACTTGTAAACTTGTTGGACTTGTAAAAGAGAAGTTGTTTGGATCTACACCCTCTGTACATTAGGTCTGCTGGATTTTGATTCCCAGGAATACGTAACCAATTTGCAGGTGCCATAGGCTTTCTTATCTCAGTTACTCGGTTGTTAGCGAATCTGCATCAGGGGTCTTGTCGTTTAATCCATGTGAGTACGGTCGAGGAGTCTTCTTCCTTCCTTTAAGAATCTTCAGGGGAATCGGATTTCGAGCCTGGAACTCTCGAACCTGGAAGCCGAGACCTTACCACTAGGCCACCGCAACCCCTACAAATCAATCAAATAACCAATAGATAATTCTGAATTGGTACGTTACTATAAGGCTATGTAGATAGTTATTATTGATATATAACATCACTCATTTTCGCTTCTTCGGACTAATAGTTGCATACATTTCTTTTAGAATATTATTGAATCATCACTGATTCGTAGAATTAGACTAACTAAATATCTGAAAAGAAATATATCTTACGCAAGAAGAAATGAATAAAAAACCCTTTAAAATTGCACAACCAATAACAGAATTCAGTAGTTTCTCTCATTTTTTCAAACATAAAATTTCATGGATGAAAGATATATTTTGTTACTTTTAATGATAAAGTAATGTAGCATTTCATAGACTACACTCATCTATAAATTATCATCGATAACTAGCTTATATTGTGGATAGCTTCATTTAGCACTGAAATGAAATTTCAGTATATATTTTACTTCTAAATTTAAGTTATTACTTTCCTTTCAGAATATTCTTTTATAACGTAGAGTTTGATATTCAAAAGATATAGTTAACACTCTTAAGATCTGGTTTATATTTCTTTATTTTTAACTAAAACACTTTTCTTTTCTCTCCAATGATATTCAGAATTTATATTAAAATCTATAGAAAACAAACTCATTTTTACAACAAAACAAATTTTAAAACATTTTTGGACGGAAATATTTAAATTCTGATTCTTAAACTTTGTTTGATCATATTAATAGGGTCTAGTTTGTGATAGGTTTCGATTTCTTTTTCATTAACACCAGACATGTTAGAAGTAGATATCCTGTTCCATCTCTATGCAAATTATTATCATTACTTTTTCTTAAAGTTAGTTTTACTTCAATGGAAAAAAATAGTAGTCAAAGAAATTAATAAAACAAAATAAAGTTTGATGATGGGCGGTTTTAAAAGTTTTTTTCTCTTCTTGAATTTTATAAATGGTGAAAGATTTCCTTAAAAGTATTTCATTTTAGCTGCACCAAGTTAATGCCGTCACATCAACGTTTTCATTGCTTTCTCGAAGATTCTGATATGCAGATTATTATTAGAAAAATGCTAATGTAAATGATAGATATGCTGCAATGCTATTAACAACCAGCGGGAGTGGTCTCCCCTAAACTTTCTCGTATACTTTCTAAGTGGAGATTCGTCAAAATCTCGAGTTCGAATTTTTTTTGACGATTACAATACTTTCTCTTTGTATACTTCGTATACGAGAAAGTGAAACAAACCAACAAACCTGAAATCAAATATGTGTTGCCAAGTTTCAAAAAAATATTACTTTGAAGCAGGTGAGATAAAATAGGCAATGAAATAAATACTAAGCGAAAATTCTGCTTTGGAATTGAATTCCCAAGAAAACAATTTATACTACCACAATCGTAACAATTGCAAAAGCTCGTAAATAAAAGATTTGCTGAAATAATGAGATTGGTTTGAATTTTATTTACAACAATAAAAAATTTGTTACAATTCATGTTTGAGAACATTATTTATTATTGTACAACAATAACAGATTGCTACCAGGATTTTGCGCATGAGAATCGGATTAAAAGAAATTGAATATGCAATTTGAACGCCCCTTTTTGACGGATTTGGCCCAAAATTTAATACGTGCCTACATTCATGATGATAAAACTATGTACAAAATTTTATCCATCTAGCTATTCAAGTTTTTGAGTTATAGTGTTCACATGACCGCGGACATACAGACAGACAGACTTCCCGTGGACGGAGTTTGTCCAAAATTTGATAGAACCCTACAAATTATGTTCAAAGACCACATACCAAATTTCATCCCCGTAGCTCTAATAGTCTTCGAGTTATCGTGTTCACAGACAGACACACACACAGACACACACACAGACATACACACAGACACACACACAGACATACACACAGACACACACACAGACAGACATACACACAGACACACACACAGACAGACATACAGACATAATTCCAAAATTGTGTTTTTCGGACTCAGGGAGGTCTAAAACGTGGAGATCCGTCAAAATCTCGAGTTCGAATTTTTTGACGATTACAATACTTTCTCTTTGTATACTTCGTATACGAGAAAGTAAAAAGTAAGTTCACAGAAAACTATTTGCATATTAAACAAGAAGACTATTAAGGTAGTCAACAATTCCAAACATACTGCAATAATTTTGTTACAAGAAACCCAACTCCAGAACACAATTCCTATTCAAATACATTTGTGGCCATTAATGTTGAGATAAAAAGATTGTAAATTCTTGACATACTGGTTTACCTTCCAAACATTAAAGAGAATGGAAAAAAATGAAAGGAGAATATTTGGCATATTTTGATGAATCGTGCTTTGTTTACATCTCTTTCAAAAGATACAAAAAAGAGCAATCCTATTATCTTTGCAATTGCGCTACTCACTGTTATTCGATTTTAAGTAGTTCGTTTTATAAGAAGTAATAATGTACTATAAAAAGTAATAATGCGGTACAGAATAATTAGTTTGTTTGATGCTGCAGCTTTTTTGATAATCTGGAAAGTGACAAATGCAAATGTGATGTTACAAGCTAGGATACTTGATTGTAAATTACACTTCTAATTCTCGCAGCAGTATCTTAGAGGGTAAAGTCATGGTTGTGGAACATTATCGGAAGAAAGTAGATTATGGGTTCTACCTGGCTGTGCTCTTAACCCTCTGACTGCTTATCCCGGGATTTCTGCGGATAGGAAGTTATTTAATTTTCTATTGCATGCTGCGATTTTTGCAAGCTATTGTGTTTACTTCAAATTATTAAATCTAATGTTTATACTAATAAAGCATGGCACATAAATCAAATACGCTTCCTCCAACCTTATTTGAACATGTTTTCGAACGTTAAATCTTATTACCGATTTTTTAAAATAATCCTCGACGCCAAGCAAGAAGGCAAAGGTAGATTCCTTTAGTCCCGAGATATAAGGAAAAGAACATTTTGTCCACTATTTTCATAAGAATTAGAGCTTCAAAAATGAAGACTGCAAATGACGAGAGCTTTCCAACAAGGGGTGACATGCATAGGTTGAAAGGTTAGGGGGAGGGGAGGGAAAATCACTTTTCAGCTCGTAACTTCTAAGTAATTGCAGCTATTAAAACATTTTAAATAAAAAGTTGTTCATAATGATAAGGCAATAATTCGCTTAATTTGAATTTTCTTTATATTCTCAATCGGAAGGCAATTATGGGGAAATGTAAATGTCAACCCCCCCCCCCCACCATTTCCACCCCTTTGAGCTGGATAGCCCATCTACGAACTCGACCGAGATTTGCACTATGCTTACAAAATATCCCACAGCGGTTAACACATTTGCTGCCACTATTCTTGCCTGAGATTCGAACCAGCTATCGAATTATATATGAGGATAGATTCGAAGACATGAAATGGTATTATATATATATACAAGGTGTCCCAAAAAAGTGGAGTAAGCATTTATTTCCTTAAATATTGGTTCTAAACATATATTTCCAATTAGAAAGTTTCATCAAATAAGGTAGAAATTTGTGTGAAAATGCTTCGGTTTTTGTGGAAGTTGAAAATAAAAAGTTAAAAAAATTAAATTTTTCTACGTTCCCTATGGAGTAAAAGTGTCAATAAGTAAAATGTTCCTCTTACACTCATCTATGTATAAACTAGGTTTCATGATTCTGTCTGTAAAACTTGCATATATATATATATTAATTTCGAAATTAAAAGGGGGGTTCTCACACATTTATATTGAGATATTTTTTGCAAAAATGCCAAAATTTTTGCAAATATTTGTCTACTAGTACATCATTCCATCATCATGGATTCAAAATATAGCCAATGGCGCATACTGTTACTCACTTTCATTGGCAGATCGTTGCAACTATCGACTTGATAAAGAATGAAAGGACAACTTGAGAAAATGAAAATTTAAGGCATGACAGGAAAATGTCCTAACATTGAACAATAACATTAAATTATTTACTCTCAGGGTTATGCGCATCATTAAGCTTCACCTAAGCAGTGGCAATTCGTCCTTTAAGGCTGCAAAGTTGCAGAACTCACTAACATTATTTTAAAAATTTGTATTTTCGTTTTTATTCCTATTTATTTACTTCTTCACTCTGAGAGTTCGATTATATTCAAAGAAAACTTAAAACGAGGAAAGAAGATAGAAAATGAATGTAAAAAGCAAGATAGACATAGGATGGGGCTGCACATCAAAAAGTTCTGGAAAGCACCAAAATTTGCTTATTGCGTACAACTAAGTGACATAATGGGCAGAGATGAATAGAAATATAAGATATAAGATTTGGCGCTAGGTCAACTACAATGTTCTTACTTTTTCTCCCCTTAAATCTGACCCCAGGTTCGGCTTCGAACTCTTCATTTGTTTTCCTTAGATTTATGTTTCATTGGCTGTTTCTGCGCTTCGGATTCACTTTCATGTTGTCTGAAAGGAAACTTGTTTCTCTACTTCGTATTCGCTTTCTGTTGTTAGAAGTCACTCACCGAAAAAAGTTTACGACAGTAATTTTCTAAAATACATTTCAGACAACTACAAGTTTTCGTTATTTAACCCTGTAATGACGTTTCGGGCGGTGTCAGGCGATCATATGCTTATCGTTGAATGGCGAGGAAAACAGTGTCGTTGTTAAAGAGTTCAAGGTAAAGCTATTATGGAAAAAATGTACTTCAATTGTATTCTAGTAATAATTTTATAGCACTGCTTATTTCTGAGCAGATACGCTGCCACTGTTTTGAATATTTTTAGAAGGTTCACAAGAAGAACTATTTTTGAAAATACAGGATAGCCTTAAAATATTGGACCCATTTCAAAAGCTAAAAAATAATAATGTTACAACTGCGGGTATATTTTTGTAAATGAGAGATCAAATAAAAAAGTTTTTTCAGATAGGTGGTGTACCATTACGGAGTTCTAAATTTGCTACAGCTGGAGATTCTGGTTTCCCTTTTTAGTTTTTCTTGACTATCTTGAAAACTATTCATTTTTCGAAATGCAATTGATTTAACAAATTAAAGAGTGTAAATTCCCTACAAATACATGCTTTTATTTTTTTTCTAGCTTTAATAGTTTCGCAGATATTGGGCCTCAAATATGTGAGATGTCCAATAATTTATGACAACCTAGACCTCCGTAGCGGCGCGTTACCTCTCTGAAAAGGAGAACTTTTTAAAATGCGCTCTCTTTTTTAAAAAAACCGTGGTTGTAACATTGTTAGTTTTTTTTATTAATTTTTGAAATGGATAAAATAATTTATGACTACCCTGTATTTCAATTAATGTAATATTTGACTTTTATTTAGAATTAACAAGAATAAACAAATACATTGTTATTTTCTGATTCCAAATTTTTAATTTAACAAGAATAAACAAATGCATTGTTATTTCCTGATTCCACTATTTTAATAACTTGAATTGTATTGAATAATTTGAATTGTATTAAAATATGTATATTATCCCTGAAATGTACTTTGATGAAACACCAGTCAGAGGTATGGAAAAGTAGTCTAAGTCAATAAATTTGTCTTCGTGTATCTCTGTAAGTTTTGCAGATAGAAGCGTGCAACTTGTATGTGAATAGCTGAATGTAAAAAAAAATATTTTACTTATTGACATTTTTGCACTATGGGGGTCATATGAAAATGTTTCTTTAACCTTTTCATTATAAATCTCTTAAGAAGTCAAAGTATTTTTATACAAATTCTTGCCTTATTTGATGAAACATTAAAATTGAAAGTATATGTCTAGTGTCAATATTCATTCTAGTTCATTATCTACAATAGATGCCTAGAACATTCCATTAAATCTGCAATATTTTCTTCAAATACGTTCCAAATGTGTTTATTAGTCGTATTAATCTAAGCCGTCTAAGAAGAAATCAAAATGTAAAATTAAAAATGTAATCGATGTTACTTGGCGGACTTTTGATTATAATAGACAGACTATGTTAAATTATATATTTTACTTCCTACTATCCAAGTAACAGATTTCTGCTGAAGATGAGAAAAACTCTTATATTCCGTAATAATGAATAAAGTCTCAGTAAATTGATCGCTGTATACTGTTCTGTGTTAAATTATATAGTACTAATTCTACATGTCATTCAGATATTAAAATTAATCTGCATATTCAGAGAAGTATTTTCAAAAGTTTTATTTATGGTTTGTTAGGTAAATGGTGTTTGAAACATTCTGCATAAGTTATAAATTTCCCATCTTCGATAAATGAAGCATGAGGCACAGAAAGGTACCTGGGAGCCGAGTTTTCATACTGATTCGATACTTTCGCGTAGGAAACTTCATTCATGACAATTTATAATACAAAATTTTCACAAACAAAGAAAAGTATAAAATTCAAACGAAAACCTAAATTTCAATTCTGCTTTTCAGTTAAAACTACTTAAAGTCTTCTTTAATTAAAACTATGAAACTTTGCAGTATTTTAATCTAAAGATGCGTTCTATAAATTTGTGGAAAACCCCTCATCATTTATCTTCTCATAGAGTATACGAAAATTCACCAAGTTGCAATGCCGATATATTTCTGAATACTAAAGATATTGAACTGTTTTATTTATATAAGTTACCCTATATATCTGACTCTTATGTCATAAAAGTAAAATTATGCTGCATTTCGCACATGCGCTGTAAAAAATATTTATTGCAAATGCTCATATTTCCTGTAATATTCAAATTTTTTAATTCAATTCTTATTTTAATACAATGCTTCGGTTAGATATTGCCAAGTATTCTGTAAGTGTCGTACAATTTAATCGTAAACTCTGCGTGTTATAGGCAAAAAACATAACTTTGGAAAATTTTTGGAATTTTTAAGAAAACCTTTATATCTTCCCAAGCATTTATTCAAAATTTACGAAAATGCAGGTAAATATTAGGCACGTCAAATGTAACCATTGATGACAGTTTCAACTCATTATCAGCTTCCTGTGAAGCGTGGTGGATCAAAATAATTTTCGTCTTCATCAGTATGTAGACAGTCCCCTAAATGCTCTCGTGACTGAATCTTCACTGTAAAATGTAAGTTCAAGCCTTATCTTTACATGTTAGAAATTCTAAGAAAATCCAAGCAGATTTTCAGGAGGTATTCGAAAAAATGTGAAAATGTTAAAGTGTCCACATTAAATTGGCAAGTGTAAATGAGCAACTTGGGTGTAAACTTAATTATAAGTTCTTTTTAACAATGCCAGATGCGCAATTGAAATAGAAAATTTAAAACATACACATGGAATTTTTTTTACTTATTACTGGATGATAAAATTGTGTTTAAGTCTAAAAACCCAAGAAGACTGTCGGCTTCTCAATTCGATGTTATAGCATCACTTTATAGACAGATAATCTTTTAAAAAGTTTCTCTTCTAACGAGGCTTTGTTCACGCAATATTTATTTTAAACATACTTGTGCTGTATTCAAGTTAATTCTAATGTACTCAACGACGTGTAGCAAGACAGTTGGTAAGCAGAGCAGATGCAAAGAGACTCCAAGTATTATGTAATTTGTAAATATTAACTGACAAAACCAATCTGACCATTACAAGAGGAGTATTTGAGATTATTGA
This sequence comes from Araneus ventricosus, assembly GCA_013235015.1. Lineage (NCBI taxonomy): Eukaryota > Metazoa > Arthropoda > Arachnida > Araneae > Araneidae > Araneus > Araneus ventricosus. The sequence continues at coordinate 70,674 of BGPR01000931.1, forward strand.
AATATAATTTTTGATTCATTTGTATGAAGCACCATATTCGACATTGCAAAACTGCATTGTGAAAGAATTCTGGATATCTCCTTTTGAAAAAAACTTATGAAAATATATTTTATAAGATATAACACCTGTATAAGAAGACAGTAATCGTGCAAACATAAAAATTATCTGCATTCTGCAGGAATTAGCTATAATTATTTCTTTTGTAAAATGTTGTTTTATTAATAACCTATTCATCCTAATAAAAAATATTTTAAATGGAATTTTATTGGATTGTTTTTAATTTCCACACATGACTCTCTTTTTCGTAGACTTTTTCCAACCTGCGACATTTCATTGCACTTTCTTTTAACAATCTTTGTTTATTAACCCAACAGCATTCACCTGCGGAGTGATATGAAATTTGCTGTGGGGATGCCGATTCAGATGTTTACTTCAAGACTGACCACTATTCAACTTTACGAGTCAGTCCCAAAATAATTCTCGTGCAGATTCCAAACCAGAAAATCTAACTAAACCTACAACACTCAGAAGTATATGTCATAATATTACTCGATATTTTTTTTCCTAAATTTCAAATACAATGATGATATTCGTTTGTAGGAAAATATGAGGAAGAAAAGAGTATCATTTTCCCTAAACTTTTATTTCCTTTGTTCCTGAAAAACGTATTATTCGGCAAAGTCACTTAGGGTTTCTATTATTATTAAAGAAAAAATTGAACAAAACCATTCTCTTCCAGACAATGCACCGACCGTTTCACAGAAAAGGAACAATTTTCATTGCTATTCCGTTCATTTGTAGTCGATTTTATTGGTTTTGAATACATTTTTAAAACAGATTTCTGATTATTATAGATTGCAATTTGCATTAAATTGCAAATGCTTACCGTGGCATTTCGAATAAGCATTTGTATTATCAAGTCTTGCAATCTGTCTCTTTGTATTATCCAATATTTTTTTCCTTTAGTTTCAAAATTATTCTTTACGAATTCGTTGAACCGGAGTTTGCCTCAGTAACTTCAATCCTGCAATATTGGTGGTCGAAGGAGACCGCATTGCTATATTTTGTTATTATAATGGCGCAATTTTTACAATCTGAAATACCTGAACACTGAATTGTAAAAGAGCTACCAGTAATTTTGGTTTATATTATATGAAAACTGTGTTGTTGAATACTGTACTTCAAATGAACTATTACAATTTTAGCACTGTGACCACCATAATCAGCATGCCGTTCTGTAAGAGGATTGACATAACACCACAGCATACCCCGAACTCGGCGCCTGAACGGCACCCTGTCGGTTGGATGAGTATGTGTGAAACTTTATTGAAAAGAAAAGCAAAAAAAAAAAAAAATACAACATTAGGATATAAATACACTTGAAAAGGAACATAATTATACATGAACAAAGAAGAATAAAATAAAAACACATTGAGGATTACAATCCGAGTATAATATAAAAATTTACAAGGGGAGTTATCAAATTTGAGTGCAGTGAAAGGGTTGAATGTTTCATTTAGTTACATTTTTTCATGCAGTTGCAGCTCCATGATTCGGGGCTGATAGTGGTGTTCGATGCGACGAAAAAGAAGAATTGAAAAACGTATTACAACGGTTACATTAATGAAAATTGTCGCAACCATCCTAAAATCGTGGGACTGTTTTTTCGTTCTGTCTTGTTATTTATACTGAGGGATCGCTGGAATTGTTACTCAAGGTTTGGCAGTGATGTGAAGGGTGAATTTTTCGAATGAATTACGGAAGAATTGGTGGTGGCTGGTTGCTGTTTTTAAGCTAGTGTGCTCTGCTGCTCAACTGGGAATTCTTCGAACTTCTGGTTCTAGGAGGTGAATCTTTGGAAGTATCTATTTCTAGGCAGAAGTATTTGACGGTGTTGTATTTTGACTTTTAATTAGGTCTTCGTTAGTCGCCAGGAATGTGATTAAATTATCTATATTTCGTCTTGAGAGTTTTCTGGATAGGGCGCTCTTCCACCAATGGACTATGAATTGTGGGCTTGGTTCCTTGTGGTGATAAGATGAAGTAAGTGGACATCTCGTTGCATAGTGAAGGGGATTTCCTATTTCCCCATATCCGCAGTAGTCTGTAGAGTGGAGATCGAATCTCTTGAGGTAGCTGGGGAAGGGCCCATGGCTTGTGGCGAATTGGATGCATTCTCTGGACCAGTGCTCTATATTTTATTTAAAATCTGCAACACGGTCGTGAATCTCTCTCTTTTTTGTTCACTTATAATTAGATTTTAAAAAAATAAATAAACTTAAGTTAAATGTTTTCAATGAACTATATCTTTGTCTTGAAATTGCTTATTAAGAATCCTATAACACATTGACTAACAAGAAGAATCCTATAACACATTGACTAACAAGAAGAATCCTATAACACATTGACTAACAAGAAGAATCCTATAACATATTGCCTAACAAGAAGAATCCTATAACACATACACTTGTTGTTTTATTTCTTATTTTGGAAAATCTTCTTTACCATATAATGTATATGTGTGATCTGATATTTTATCTGACATATGTCACACGAAATTAAAGAATAAAAATAAAATCTAAAATGTAATGATATAAGTTTTATATAATATTAAGTCGTAACTAGTTTAAGAAAATTTTACTATTTAAAAAAAGGCGAAAACGAATAACCGATGATGTTTAGTGCCACTTGCAAGAAATTAACATTTCTAATAAGTTCTTTCTTGAAGTGCTTTTGAGTTTTATTTTTCGATTTAATAACTGCTAGGAAAAGCATCAGAGTGAAATTAAAGTTCTTGAAGAAAAAATAAAGCATTTGTCATTTTGAAAATGTTTGCTAACTGAAGGATAGAAAACATAGTTATCTGTCAACTAAAAAGCATAAATAATCCATATTCTTCAAGAGAAATCAAAAATATCTTAATTCAAAAAGTAACAGCATAAATTTAAAATTAGACGGGGAATTTCAAAATAAATATTTAGCGTGTATTAAATATACTTCCATTATCTCTTTCAATTTTCAAATATACTCTTCCTAAATGTAACCAAAAGCACATGAATACCATTTTAATCATCCAAAAAGCTACTTAAAGTTCACTTGATTGAAATCATTTCGTCAAGTTAAAACAAATTTGCAGTAGCATCTATAATATAAAGCCTTTATCTACTGCATAAATTTGTAAAGAATCTATTAGACGTCTTCAAAATGAAAATATCTTAATGACTTGCTATTTTATTCATCAAAACTATATTTCCAAATAAATAAATAAACTGAAATAATATTAAAAATAGATAATAAAAAGGAAACAGCCTTCAAAAATTCACTTAAAGTTCTCTTATTTTGAAAACTTCAAATGAAGAATTCAATAAAAAGGGATATGTATTAAAACGTTCCAGGACAATAAGAAGAAAAGAAAAAAAGTGAAAATACTCAATGAATTATTTAGACACTACTTTGAAATGCATAATAATTTCAAAATATCATGATTATTTAGAATTGAATGCATGATAATGGGACTCATGCATTATTCATTAGCAAAATGACATGAATGTTGTAGCATTCACACCCACGAACGTGTTAAAACAGATTTTTAAAAATTAACACTTACAAAAAACATTAAATTCAGTTTTTTTTAGTATATTCTAAATAAAAATCTGCTATCACTTATCCTTTCTACAATAAACAATATTTTACTTTGTATACTTCGTGAACGAGAAAGTAAAAATTAAGATGTACTACATTCATAATTTGAACATGGACATTGTACGAATTTAGAAAGATATTCTTCTTAAAAATCAAGTATATGTTACTTTCAAACCTGAAAAATGAGGACATTATACATTCATAATGAAAATATGGACTTTGTATGTATTTAAAAATAAACCTGACAGGTAAGTAGAATTCAGTAGCCATAACAAGAAATTATGTATGTTTCTAGTCCAATCTGAATTGATTTTATTATACAGTTCTACAGTCTATATTTTTAAATTTGTATTGTTGTGTTATAATAGAACATTTAGGTAATAATGAATTTTTAAATTTGCATTGTTTGTTATTTGTTTTAATTAATAGAAGACAATGTTAATTAATAGAACAGTAAGAATATTTGCATATTTAAAATAAGCAAACAGGCATTAAGCTTTCTTCTTTTTTTATCCTAGTTAGAACAATTTGAAATAAAAACGTTTTTGTCTTTCATTTCATAACTAATTAAAAACGTTTAATGCCGTTTACGTTGTTTATAAAACTTACGAATAATGAAAAATAAATTGGTAAAGTGTTGAAAATAAGAATTACGATTTTCTTTATTCTGCACACGAACGCATACTACATTACTCACTTTCTAGTACCGCCTGATAATAAAATTTGTATCGCTCTCGCGATGAAAAAATTTATTTCCTAATAAAAGAAAAAAATCAATGAAAGAAAATTTCACTTATACTGAAAATTAATGTAATTTATACCGATACTTTTGTTCAAAATAAATGGATAATAAATTCAAAAAAACATTGCTGTAAGATTTTCCACATAGAACTAAAAAAACTCGCCTATAAACAAGTGACACCCCCAACTTAAAAACATAAGGAATTTAATGTGAGTTATGTTGTAGAATGATTGTGCAAGAAAAATTTAGAAAGGCATATCTGATTTCTATTTTGTTTATTGGGGATCCTAGAATAGACGTCGTGTACTTTACTTTCATATCTTCTTATGGTTTCTTTTCCTCATTTCATGAGGTGTCCAATTTGCTTTTATTTGAAAGAAATCCAGTTTGATAAAACAACCAAAAAACAAATTTAATGCAATGCTTGTTTACGATATCCAGCTGTGTTCAAAAACAACATATGATATCGTAAACAAGACTTAGTTTCCTTAGTCTGCTTTCTTAAGCATATATATCATCAATCAAAATGATTAATATTCAGTAGTTCTACTTTTATAATTAAGTAACCTTTCAGTACAATTTTCTTTTCGACATTTTTCAAAATGAAATTTTTATGGGTTTTTCTTCTTTTCAGATCAATAAAGAAATAAACATAGTTTGATTTTAAAATTTCTGAGTTGCCTTCTGAGTTTCCATAGCAGTTTTTGTTCTTTTAAGGACATATTTAATAATATACAATGGTGGCCAAATGCTAAGGACCGCTTTTAAGATGGGTCAAAGGTGGACTTAATAGGAAAACAGTGGTTCGCAATCAGTTGCGGAGAATCGTAGAACATACAATCGTCGGATCTCAAACTTTACAATGAAGATTCGGTCACGACGGCATTAGGGAGGCGACCAGAAAGTGATGAAGACGAAATGGCTGAAAGTTGATAATGAGCTGAAACTTGCATCAATGGTTTTGTTTGATGTGCATAATGTTTGCACACATCTTCGTAAAAATAGCATGCATATTAATGGTGGGTCATTTAAAATTTTTCTTCTTTTACAAGGGGGCACAACGATGAAAAGTTGCCAAATTCTCTCAAAGTAACACATGTGAAATATTATTACATTCTGATAAGTCTAATTGCCTTCGTATTGATATTAAAGTTTAGAGGTGTCTCTCCCGAGATAAGTTCCAATTAGATTTTCAACCAATAAACGTTATTTTATTCGCGCATGGAAAAACAATGCGACATGATTGCAGATTTGAGGGGTAGTGGGAGAAAAGCCGAGCAACACCCTGTGTATGCGCGGTTATGTTGCGCTCGTTTGCGCACAATTTTTATCATGGATCGTACTCGTTCAGAATGGAAGGGTGCGTTGTTTGATGATTCAAGTTATATTAAAGGCAGTATGTTATCAACCTAAGAATATGTTATGAAGTTCTATGAATTGAACCGTCATGAAATAATATGTGATAATGAAATCAATAAAGAACCCAAGTATAAGAAAATAGTGGACATTGTCGCTGAAAATTTAAAGAAATATTGATAAAAGCTTAAATTCGTACTTCCCAACATAAATTGATGGATTGAATGTTGTGTTGAAGACGTATCATATGGAATGCAAAATTATTTTTAAATCTCATTCTAAAATACCGGAGAAAAGATTAGAAGAGTTTCGCCCTACTAGTAAAGTATTGTTTTACGTTTCATCCTCCAAATGTAAAAACATCGATGAGGGCATTTGTTTCACGCACAAAAAAATACCTGTCAGAGAGTAAAGCTTCATAACCACTAGAAGAGTGGAAATCGGAATCGTAGATATGGTTACAACTAATAAAATAACAAGCACTTTGAGAAAGAAAATGATAAAGTGAGAACTACAGTTTCAGCCTCAGAAAGGAAGCAAAAAGAAGTTTAACGTCTCGTGACGGAAGAACTGCAGAAAACTATTTTTAATTCTTGCATCTTCTCACATAAAATCAAAGAAGTAGCACCAAGTCCACAAGTAAAATTGTGGAGACAAGAGTATGAAATCTGAGAGAAAGAACTATCTGCTCTGAGGAAGAGATTTGAAAGAGAACGTGACGAGGTTTAGTTTGTTTAGTTATATTAACGCCCCGTTTTGAAGCAACACGAGGGCTATTTTGGGACGGACCTCGTAATTGTGAGCCGCGGTCAGATGACGATGGAAGAGGTCAAGGGTGTTATTAAGTCCCTTCCAAAAGGCAAAGCCCCGATATTATATAGGATGGACAATTTGATTCTAAAAACAATTAACAGGGCGTTTTCGGATTTACTTCTGAATTTCTTTAACAAATGTCTATCATTTTCAAAGTTTACAGATGCCTTCAAAATCAGCAATATAATATTCTTTCACAATACGGGAAAAGACTCAAAACTTCCTTCATCTTATCGTTCAATAGCTCTATTACCCACTTTGGAAAAAGTTCTTGAAAAATTATTAACACGAAATTAACTCATTTTCTGAAAAGCAATAAGCTGCTAAATAATAATCTGTTTGGATTTAGAGAGGGTTTATCAATAGATGCAACTTTGGACAAACTACTGGATGATATTTCATCGGGACGTCAAGAAAATTATCATGTATTAGTCTTATCTCTTGATATATAAAAGGCGCCTTTGATAATATTAAGCGTAGCTCAATTTTAACAGCATTTGATAGAGCGAAGGTTCCTATTAACATGGGAAATATATTTGAAAATATTCTAAATAATAGAAAAATATTTCTTAATACTCAAGAAGGAATAGTTTCAAGAGAACAAAGACAAGGATGTCCACAGAGCTCATGTAGTGGTTCTGCCTTGTGGAATCTAGTTGCAAATGAGCTATTAAATCAAATATGGCACCCAAATTGTCATATGCAAGCTTTTGCGGATGATATTATTTTAGTGACAAAATCTAAGAATGAAGTTCAAATGCAGCAACTCACTAAAGAATCAATAGACAAATTAATTAGCTGGACAGACCAAAATTATCTAACAGACTCTCATTATAAATCTAATTTTCTACCATTTAGTAAACTGGCTGCAGCTCAACCGGTGTTTTGGAAGACAAATAGAGTAAGAAGATCACATGCAATAAAGTATTTTGGTGTTTAAATTGACGATAAACTAAATTGGAATTTCCATATTAGATATCTTCCAAATGGAGCATATTCCTTGCAACAAAATTTTCTTAGAATTTCTGTTGCGACATGGGGAATTAATAAAAATGTAGCCGCATTCTATATAGAACATTCAAAGAAAGAGTGTTGTCACATGGAGCTTCAGCTTGGTGAAAAAACCCGATTGCTCTAATATCAAGAAAAGTAAACTCATTGGAAAGAGGCTTTTATTATCAATTTGATAATAAAAAGCATGGAGGTGGACATTGGAGCACATAGGATAACTCCAACTTCTTCTCTTCGGGTTATTTTAGGATTACCACCTCTCCCCCTTAAATTACAATATCAAGCTGGAATCACTATAATAGTAAGTTTAAATAAACCATTCCAAAATTCAGAAGAACTGCTCCCTTTTGATGTAGAGCACATAGAAGTAGGATGGATTAAGCAACAATCAATTTTCCTTCATGAAAGTCGAATTTCATTAGAGGATGGAAGAATTGTTCATCTAAAATCTGGAATAATTACTGAAGGATCTAAAACCAATTCAGGTGTGGGGTTGAATTTTGTGTTTTAACTCTTTAACCCTCTGAGCGTTTCACACGTATTTCTACGTCAACCTTGGACTACCCCATAAGCGAGAAAAACGCATTTCAACGTGTGGTCAGAGACACGCCGAAAGCGGTCAGCCCGGATTTTTACGTCTCTTGTGAACTGTCTCTAAAGTGCGAGAAACGTATTTTTCCGGATTTCTCCCCCCTTCCTTGGTTTGACATTTTGATTGATTAGCTGGGTAGGGTAGCGGTCGACACAATGAGTGCTGATAAGAATGTACTTACTGCAAATTAAAGATACCACAGGATCCAAGACCCCACACCCCCTTTGGCTTGTGGCATTTTAACGCTATCTGCATTGAGGTCTTCTTTCAGAAAGAAGGTCAGTTTTGGATTTTTTTTTCTAGTTGTGTGTGTCCGAATTTGAATTCTGTATAAGTTCGGTTTAATATTTGTCAGCCTGGATTGAAATTGTATTATGTTTCAAGTGTTTTCCCTGTAATACACTTATGTTATATAAGATTTTATTTCAATGCATCAATGTTTTAATCGAATTGTTAAGTAAAGAAGATTTTGTGGTCCAATCTCTTTCAATACCCCATTCAAGCATAGAAAAATTTGAGAAGCCGGGGGTGATAAGAAAAGAGGGGGTTGTTTATTTCGTTATATAACATTTAATTGAAAAAAAAATAACTTTAAGGTTTAGGTGTGATTTTTTAAAACTATAACAGTTTTTTTTCTAGATGAGTTTTCTATATTACACTACTTAGAATTTCTTTTAAATTCATCAAAATGAAATAAATTCCGAAAAAACACAATTATTTTTTCAAATAATTATTATTCAATTTATTTTTTGCTCACTTTGAACAAACATTGAAACAAATGTTAAAGAAAAGGGATGAAAATTTTATTTTTTATGTTTTAAAATATTGTATTTTTGTTAGAGAAAATTTTGGTTTACATGGAAACGTAAAGAATAATATCAACTAAATTTAACGTTTGAGTTATCTTAACAGACTTTTAGTTATCTTATTAAGAGTTTGATAACATCTGCAGTTTAAGTTTATTTCAATAGTCAGTGAAAGTGTTTATTTCTTTTTTAAAATGTAAGAACATAAAACCATTTCTAAGAAAATATCAATGCTTACTTCAGTGATACTGTATTTATGCATTAGTTCCTTGAGCGTTAGAGTTTTGCTGATATGCATTCTTCAATAAGTGATCAAATCTAAATGCCTGAATTGCATTGCTTTTGGTAACTCTTATGCCAATTGCGAGCTGAATTTTAATAAATGCTATGAGACAAGAATCCACTAATATGTGTTACAAACCTATGATGCATCCCGACACGTTATTAACGAGTTTGAAGACAGTTCTTCTAATAATAATAGTAGTCTCAGGCATTGAATTATTTCCAAACTCCACCGTCACATGCTAGACAATGTGTTTTATCACAATATCTTGTGTGTAGTTGTACTCTGTAAAGTATAATTTTTAAATAAAATTCTGATTTATATACACGTTTTATTTTATTCTGAACTTTAATGGATAATATGAGACTCTTATTTATTTTCCAAGCTGAATGATATATTTGAATTAGATCTATAATTTTATTTTTTAAAGAAAACAGTAAAGTGTCAGTTTTATGTTAGTTAAATTTCCTTTATATTTGATGAAAAGACCAAAATGTTTTTGAATATCACACCGATAACGTCCAAGACATTTATAAATTGAAAGAAGCACCTGATTAATTTGAATAGGTGTTAAATTTTTCTCCTTATTCTTTGATTTTGATGAAGTTTGCAAAAAATTTTCTGTAGAAAAAAAAATTCAATAATATTTTATTTCGTAGTAGCATTTTCGTAAAATTGATATGGAAAAAAAAGTTTGATCTTTTTACATTCTAGTAAACGAAGTATACAAAGAGAAAGAATTATAATCGTTGATCGTAAATTTCTACAAGAGATTTTGACGAATCTCCAGTTTTAGACCTCCGAGTCCGAAAAACACAATTTTGGAATTATGTTTGTGAACACAATAACTCAACAACGGTTTGAGCTAGAAAGAAGGAATCTGGTATATGGACTTAATACAAAATTAGTATATTTCAATCAATTTTGGATAAAGTCCGTCCAGAAAATTTGTCTGTTAGGTTGGAACAATGATAATTCCAGAACTTAAATAGCTAGAAGAGTAAAATTTGGTACACAAAAATTGTGAAATGTAGGTCCGTATTAATTTTGGACGCAATCCTCGACGCGTTAACTGTCTGTTGGTTTCTGTAATCGTCGTTTGTGAACACGATAATTCCTAAACGCATACGTGATAAATGAATTTGGTATGTGGTATTTTAACCCTAATTGTCTAAATTGTATATGTAATATTGTTTTTGCTCTAACGGTAAAAAACTTTAATGCCCCTGAAACCACACATGCCATTACATTGTCAAAAAAAATTATAAATAAAGAATTAAAGGGGCCGTCTCAAAATAGTAAGCATTTTTTTGGTATTTTTTACCTCCCCCCCCCTTTCAAGAAAAAATAAGCAAATCGCAAGCATGTAATCCTTCCGCGTGCACAGAGATTGCTACCAGTACGCATGCGTATGGAGATGTGGATTAGAAAATTAATTATGCAATTTGAACGCCTTTTCTTACTCGATCTCAAACGAAATTTGGGGCACAGACCTATAATTAATATTAGCAAAGTCATACCAATTTTATTTATCAAGCCAAAGGGTTTAGGAGATGTAATTTTGTAGATTATACAGACCGACGACAGAAGTCAACCCTTTGACGGATTTGGCCCAAAATTTATATGGACCTATTCACATGATAAAAATGTACCAAATTTATTCATCTAGCTATTCAAGATGTTTGAGTTATAATGTTCACATGACTGGACAGATAATCTCACCAAGTTTTTTTCGGACTCAGGGAGGTGTCAAAACATGGAGATTCGTTAAACTGAGTTCTGAATTTTTGGATTAGCAATTTCTTTGTATATTCGTGTAAGAGAAAGTAAAACTCTAACTCGTTAAAATGAAAAAAAAAAAAATGTAAGTTTATCCTTTTGCTAATTTCAAGTTTAAGCTATAAAAAATCAATTTTGCCAAATTTATCTTTTTTTCAAATTTAATTTTTTAAAATTAAATTATTTGTGCACAGTTACAAGAGATTTCGGATATAAAGTGATTTAATGTCTACTATCACTCATACTCTCCTTCCTTGTCAGCAAAATAAGCAAATCGATATCCCCTCCCCCCTTGGTTGCACGTAATATTTGAACGTCCCCAAAGACTTTGAAAAATTTGCGACTGGATGCTCTAGTACCTGGACAATAGTATCAAAGTTTCACCAGTGGTGAATTAAATGTCCGTTTTATTATAATATCTCTTTGCGTACTAAATATAGGTATATGAATAAGCATTTCTTCCAATATTTAGTTAATTAGTTTTCAAAATGTAACCTTTAGTTTGAGAATTATTAACTGTTCTCTTAAAAGCATATGTAATCGAGCAGTACAAAAGGCTTATAGATATTATTTTATTTAAAAGCATTATTCAGGGTTAAGAAGATAATTTATAATCCTTCCAAGCTATATTGATTGGTTGTGCTATTTTGAAATATAGATTATTATGTGACTAATTTATATAATAAGTGTTTATGTGCATACAAAATGGAATTAATCCAGTTGTGTGGTACGTTAGATTGTGATGCAAAATTTTTCTACCATTTACGAATATCCAAATTCAAAAACAATAGAAAAGTTTATATGCAACAGAGATTAGTATATTAGTATATATATATATATATATATATATATAAAATAGATATATATATATATATATATAAAGATATATATATATATATATATATATATATACATATATTATAAAATCAATTATGTTGATCCCAAAATTAGGGAAATTTTTTTACATTCTGTAGACTAACATACGACGTAAACCGAAAATAAATTGAAGTCAAGAATATAAAAAAGACAACGAATAAATAATAAGCCAATATCTAAAAATAAATACAGCTTTAATAAACAACAAATAAATTGAAGTCACAGACATCTAAAGCAATACTTAACTTCATGCAACTTCAATGATGTTCATATTTTTAGAAACTCACAAGCATGAAAAATAAGAATACTAGCTACGTAATGGACCCGAGCGTATCGCGTTATCTGGAATATGCCATTCCTTACGAGATAAAAAAGTGAGGTCATGATCAATGCCAACATTCTCTCCTAATAAATATCGAAAAGAGGTCACTCTGTCCGCGTAAAGGTTTCAAATATACTTTCAGGAAAAATTGGCTAAATAACTTATATTTGTAAAAATTACGATTCCGGGAATTATTTTTTTTCGACTTTGGCGGTACGGGAAGAGAATGAGATAACCCAGCGTTGATCGAATCGTACTTATTTTCTATGCCCGCCTCCAGTTTATATGCACTTAAATGACAGATGCACTTGAGTAATGGAAATCTAAAAGTGAAACCACTCATGAAAACAATAGTTTTATAAAACCTATATGAGCGATTAATTTTTCCCTGTTTCTTTTTGATATCAATATTTCAAACCCACAATACAAACCCCTATCCACATTGACTTGCATTGTCTCAGGTTTCTATATTGAAATACATTTTTTTATATTTCAATACGTCCTCTTTTATTGTTGTTGTAAATCAATGAGCCCTAAGTGAAACGACTTAACTATAAAATAAATTTGAATTTCAGCGTAATCAATGGAGATGTATATAGATCCGAAAACAATGGTGCATTATGTAAACTAGTTTTAATATCATTTTTTCTCACGCTAATTAAAGAGTCGCTATTTAAATGGCTGAAATGGATTCCTTGAATTATTCCCTCATCTTTGCGTCTCTTTCCGTCTCCGTCTGGCGGTAGTGAGAGATAGAAGGACATACATCATACATACGTTTGTTTACCTTCGAATTTTAATTTTAATTCGATACTATTCCATTGACCCTGAGTTGCACGGGCAATCTTGAATAATGGATATTCCCGGTGAGAGAAGTGAGATCACGTGAGGCCTTCGGATTATATTTTTCATATGCCCGGTCTGTTTTTTTTTCAAAACAAATATTGTCACTTACTTTCTCCAAGAAATGTAAACATTCTTTCAAATCTAGTCATTTTATTACTAATTTTCATATTCGCCTCCGATTTATTTTTTTTTACATGTACATTGTCGCTAATCGTAAACATTACGTCTCCTAAACGTATTCTTTTCTTTTGTTCTTCTGTTTCTTCTTGGCTCTTTCTCTGCTGGTTACGTTGTCCCATTACTGCCAATCGTCTATTTTTGTTCTTCTGTTTCTGCTCTTCTCTCCTGCCCACTGGCATGTGCCAGCCTGACTACTCGGCTATTCTTGTTCCTTCTAGTTCTTCCGTTCTTCTTGTCCCAATACTGCAGCCATAGTTGACAATCAACGGCTTTCTTTCTTCTTCGGTTTAAATTAACCTCTTCATTCTTTCAATTGCCTCCCCGTCTACTGGCAACATCCCCTGTAATTCCTCTTTTCTTTAGGCATCGGAAAAGCGAGAATTGAACAAAGAAAATAGTAATTTCCAAATATCAGCTTAAAATAGAAGCTTACACAAATATTTAAACTTGATCAAATCAACGAATAATGATTAAAATCGCTAACATAACTAATCTATATCTTTCGGTACAACTTTACAGAAACAAAACACCCTTTAATTTCGTTAAAATGATTTTGTTGGACGTTATATCACGGGATAAAAAAAAGAATTTATTCACTTTCAACAATACATTTTTTTATTTGTCAGCGTCACTTTTTATTGTTGTTGTAACAATGTTCTTAAAGTAAACGACTTCAAATAATAAAATAAATTTTAAATTGCGCTGCTAAAAAATGAAAAGTATTGTATAAAGTATCCGAAACAATGAAAAGTATTGTTGTAAATTAGTTTTAATTAATATCTTTTTCACTAATTAAAATTTCGATTTTAAATGGGCTCGAAATGGATTCCTTGAATTATTCCCCATCTTTGGTACCTTTCTTCCGCGGCTTCTCCGTTCTGGCGGTCCAGAGAAGATAGAAGGACATACATACATACATACATACATACGTTTGTTTTACCTTTGAATTTTAATGATAGATACTCTTCATTTTTTTGGCCCAACGGTCTGGCTATTTGTCTGTCTAACGGCGTTTATTTTTTGTCATCTGGTCGTTATGGACACGGCAATATGCAGAATGAGGGCAATCTTGAAGACACGAAGTGTAATTCAGTCACGCCACAGATGGGATCTTCCGTGAAAGCAGTAAAACCTAGACCAGAGAAATAGCCCCAGAATTCCCCTGGCACTCTGTAGTTTGAATAGGTTCCAAGCTGATAGAAATAGATTCTTGCGGGTTATCCTCCACGGGGTTGCTGATTGTTCCTAGTTCGGAGGGGGGGGAAGAGACTCGATCTGCAGCGCTTTCGGAACATTTTCTGTTGGGAGGAAAACACACTTTTAAAACAGATAAAGGTTCTTCAATTGCTCGCTTTTCGAAGCGCTTTACAAAGAAGACCGAACCACTCAGAGGGTTAAATTTGGCAGCTAAAGAAGCTCTAGCATCCTGATCGATTTCATTCTCGCTACGAGTGAAAATGTTTGATTTTGGCGATAATTTACTTCGGGTATTTGACCAAATCCTTGTGCTACCAATCTAACCTTTTTAAATTTTATTTTTCCATCAGACCCATACTTATTTCTTAATAGAAATCTACTCCCAATTAATTCCATGTTTTCCGTCCTCTTGACTATGTCAAGGGTGCCATGTTTTAAAATAGATTTCACTTCAGAAGTTAAGGCTTTTAACCTATCCTGTGAGGATTCGCCTTTTAATGCACTTTTTACAGATTATCTCTCCCACTGCGAAAATTGCACAATCAGTGGAATCAACTTAATTCTGCGAATTCTCTTCGTTTGTTTCTTCATTGGGAGTTGCATATATCTTTTTTGGTCTCCCTCGCGCATTGGAGTTCTCTTTAGAGATTGACATCCCATGCTCAAGGGTTACGTCATCTGTTTCTTTTTTCACTGTTGATAGGAGGGAGAATACTGAGGGTTTGACATTCTTTTTATGTTTTTATCCATCGTCATAGGGGCTAAAATCAATGTACTCTTTTAAAGGAGTTAACGAGGTATTTTTCAAAAATTTTACACTGCGGGATATTTCCACTCTTTTCGCTTCGATTAGCCAAATACGATAAGCTTTTGAATTATCGCTATATCCAAGAAAAATACCTTTTAGAGTTCAGGACTCAAATTTTTCTCTATTTTTCTTATTGTTTCAAACGAATGCTTCACAACCGAAAGTTTTAAAGTAACCAATATTCGGGACTTTACCATGCCATAATTTGTGAGGACTTTTCCTTGCAACGAATTGGAAAGTATTCGGTTCTTCGTATAATTAGCATTGGCAATTGCCTCAGCCCCAAAACTAAGTGGAAGTTTGGATTGTATTAAAGAACATGTAGCAATATCTAAAAGAATTCGATTTCTTCTCTCCGCGATTCCGTTTTGAAAGGGTGTACTTTTGACTGTTAAGCGTCTTTGTATTCCAGGTTCTTTAAGATAATGATCAAAATTTTCCCGCGCTATCTGATTGCGGAAATTTTACTTTACAACCAAATTGCCGTTCCTGGAGATTTTTAACTTCTTAAAATTTTTCCCAGGCCTCAGGTTTATTTTTGAGATATCTGACCTCATTCCAACCAGTTTTATCATCAATAAAAGTTATAAAGTATCGCGCGTTCCAGATAGATCTCACTTTCATTGACCCACCCAAATAGATGTGCAAAATTTCAGTTTGACATTACTTCTACTATGTACATTTTTAAATTGTAACTGTTAGTAAGTTTACCTTTTATACAAATTTCACAATCAAAATTAGAAATATTTATATTTGAACACTTTAAACCTTCAAATGAACAATTTCTAATTGCATTCATCATGTAAATTTTATTTAAATGACATAGGCGAGCATGCCATTTCTGAAAGTCACCAGAACTGGGGGTATCCATAGAAGTACTTACCGTCGAAGCAGTATTATCCTTCTTTTCTTCGGTGCGTAAAAAATACAAGTCACCGACACGATCAGCTTTCAGTTTCATATCTGGCAAGGGGTTCACGATGTCTGCTGATTGTCCGTTGAATTGCACAGAAAATCCAAGGTTAGTCAATTTTGCAACACTGAGCACGTTGTAGGATAAACTTGGCACATACAAAGTTTCGTTCGAGTGCACATACGAGGGTTGTCCATTCAGGATTGCAGGAAAATTGGTTTTCCCATGTCCTTGCACTTTAGTTTTTGTCAGCTAACTTGACACATTTTTCATTGGACGGCTCTATATATTCAAAGAGAGACTCATTATTGCACATATGCATTGTGCATCAGGAGTCCAAGATCCACTGGCAGCGGTCTCGTGCATCGGAGAAATTTGCGACGCAAAAACCAACGGCGCTGTGAGTTTTCGAATTTTTCTTCCGCTCACATTCGCGGCTAACGTGTCCTTCAAGGCCACAGGTCCAGCATTTTATTTTGACGTGAAAGCGTCTTTCCGCTCGTTAGAGTGATAGTCGGTCGAACTTTACTGTGTGACAAAATACCGTCAGATTTGAATCGCTAATAACTACGAGACTAATAATGCGAAAAGAATGGTTGACCCCACAACGGAGAGATCATATCTGTAAGAGCTTGTCGAATAGTGTTTGTTTTGCCTGTGATGTCATTGTACCAGTGTGGGCGCATGCGCGTGATTGTTATGAATTAGTTTTATGTAAGGTTATAAATAAGTGTAGTGTGGAAACGCGTTTAGCTAGGAGATTGATTCTGGTGTCAATTTAAAGAGCTTAAGGAGTTTTACTAGGACCCAAAGTTATACAATAAAAATATTTATCAGAATATAAGTAAAAATCGGTATTAAATTGAAAATTTCAAACTCCGCCTTTTTTTTTATTATAACATGCAGAGTTTTTCTTTCGCATAGAATACTTGACAATACGGAAAAGAAACATTATATTAAAATTTGAATTCAAAAATTTGAATATTACGCGAAATATGAGCATTGGTAGTAAATAATGTTTTACTGCGCATACGCAAAATGTAGTTCTATATATATTCAACAGATGGCGCCATCGAAAGCTACTCTAAATAAAGCATAAGAAAGGCGCAGTTCGGGTCCGCGCCGTAGAATTTTCGTGAAGACGTCGGGATAAAATCATAAAACAAGTATTTCGTATTAATATGTAATTTAATTATCAATCTCTTTAATACAATATTTACACAGAGTAGTATAATGGTTACAGAATAGATAAATCACAAGTTTAATCGCATGTAGCAAGGGTCTGTGGTAGCTTGTGATTTTTCTATTCTGTAATATTATAGTAAAGAGATTGATAATTAAATTACATATTAATACGAAGCACTTGTTTTATGATTTTATCCCGACGTTTGCACGAAAAATCTACGAAGCGGACCCGAACTGCACCTTTCTTATGTTTTTTCTTGATCTATGCGGCTTCGGAGTATTCCTTTTTCTCTCATCAACGTTTTCTTTCGGTTTCGGTTTAGCTTTGAAACGTTGATTTCGGAATTGATTTTCAAACTTCGCTGCATAGGCTCCGTCCTCTTTGGATAAGGACTGGTTCTGCTCGACTTTGCTACTCGTCGATTATTTTTATTCGTTATGTAACCAGTTTCGGCAGTTCACCACGAGATTCTATAGCAACTCTGAATGTTTCAAAGTTAGCAGGTAAACTGTACAGCAGCATTACACTTGTCAAATCTTCATCGATGACAATATCCAAATCTTGTAGTTTGTCGATAATGTCAAAGAATTTTCGAATGTGGTCGCACACATCACTACCAGTCTCCATTTTGAGATGTAGAAGGCTTTTTAGGAGGTAAGTTTTCTCGCACGGCCTTTTGAATGGTAAGTGCTCTCGAGCTTCTCCCACATATCTTTCGCCGTTAGACAGTTCTTTACCAGCTTCAGCTCGCTTGGCTGAATGCATAGGATCAGATCAGCCTTTGTTTTACTGTCTTCAATCTTCCAAATGTCATAAGCTTCCTTCGGCTCAATAACTTCGTGCGACTTCTTAAACATATTTGAATCTGTCGTTTTTGATCAGCACGGCCTCCATCTGCAGTTTCCAAGTTTCATAAGTGCTCTTACTTAGCGCTTCGATTCTCGCTTGGCTTTCCGCCGTTATGAGGTTAGGCCTAGCGGTTACGTTTTGTCCAAAATGTTCAGTGTTTGAAATCCCTTATAAACGTTTCTTCCGTGACTCTGAGCCCATAACCTGTTAGGTTAAATGAGTGGAGCAAAGGCGCAGGTGGAAGAAATAAGACCAGGAATTATCAAACAAGCATTTATTAACATAGACACAGGACAAAAACATCAAGACAGTAATAAGAACACATCACAGTTCGTCAAAGGAACTTCGTGATCTGACTGAGAAGTTAGACTCGCAGCCGTTAGCTACACTTACTTGGAGTCACGTGGCATTGGATGCATTCGGGTATCAACATTATCAAGGTTCGGTAGAAAGCAATAATCGTTGTTGAAACGGACAGCATAAGCACAAGGGGTACGTCAGTCTTTCGTTCTTCGGTGTGAATTGTATGACGGCGCCATTGGCCGCCACTCTGATTATCTACTTTGAATCTTTCTCCGATCCGTAAAGGGGATTGGGTTAGTTGATCCTCTTTCATCTCCTTAAACTTGGACATCCAAATTTAATCTTTTCTGACACTCAGAGTGCAATGCGATCGTAACTTCCACAGTAAAATATTGTTCGCCTTGATGGGTACTATCATCACCCCTACATTATTTTAATAAAAAGTTTAGGAACAGTATATTCAAACCGATATTCTTCTCGAAGAAACATCATTTATACCATATTTCTTTCCTTATACGTTGATTCTTTAGCATTTAACATTAACTACTAAAAGTTATAACTGTTTCACGTTTCCACATAAAAATTGTTAACTCACCAATGTTGTTAATAGTTAATTTAATTTTGTTTAACATATATTTTTTATAATAAAAGCTTTATCACGAGCATCAGAAAAACCATCCTACGTGGAATAAATTAACACGCTTTCTATCTCGGCTAAGTACAGATACACTGTAAAAAAATTTAGTGTAACACAACACTAAAAATGGTGGCAACTACTTTACACCAACAGTGGTGAGTAAAACACCAACAATTATTATAGGTGTAGTGAAACACCAAAGATAATTCTTGGTGTAATCAAACACCAGGAATGTTTCTTTACACTACTTTTGGTGTAAAGTAGTTGCCACCATTTTTGGAGTTCAGTAACACTAAATCTAAAACAAAAATCAATCCTTAAGATTCAGTAGCTCCGACAAGTTTTGAAATCAACAAAAAATTATTTAAAATAATCCAAATAAAACTTTGAACTGCAAGAGTGAAAAACAATATTCTCACGCAAGAACACAATATTACGTTATAACTCAAAGACTATACGAATAAGAATAAAATAAAATTAGCTGTCTTATTATCGTCTGCTTGTTTCAGGTGGGAAAAAATATGCAAAATATTTGCATCCATAGAAAACAAAATATCGAATATTAATGAATGAAATATCAAAATAGGCTAACATTTTCCAGTGCTTTTAAATGTATACAATTTTTAACTGTATCTTTAATGAGTAAAAAGATAGAAATTTGAACTTCAATAAAAGGTTTGGAAAAAAAGATGAGAAAAAAAGGGTTGCAACAGAAATGTCCTGAAATAATGCATGCCAAGAATTGTGCCAAATTAATTTTTCTTCTGTTTTCACGTTCGTGCATTTCTTAGGTTTTTCTTTTTTTAATGTAAATTTAATAAATTCGATTTTTCTGATTTAATTCTTCAGGATTATTGAGACTCTTGTTATTAGAATTGATATTAATTTGCTTTTCCCACTTGAAACAAAATTTTTAAAAATCGCTGGTGAGAACTTTTTTGTTCTGTTGGAGAATTACATATTATACTGAACAATTCCACAGGAATACAGATTTTGCTTTACTTAATAACATTTTATTTAAAACAGGCATTGAGGCAACTGCAATATTGTTCTACAAGTTGAAATGTCAAGGATTATATTGTTAACCAAGGTTTTTTTACCCTACTGATGTGGACACCACGAAATGTGGATGAGTTGCTCAGGTTTCATATGAAGGAACTCGCCCGCCTAGGGTTACATAAATGGGGGGGGCGCAGTCCCTCCTCCAGTGATAGTACGTACCTCCTACGGGAGGGGTTGGGCCGTGAGGCTGTGTTGTGTTGGCATGTCGTGAGTGTACTGTTGCAGAGATAACGCAGATAAAAGGCAGTTTAAAATACAAAATAGCTTTAATCCAGCTTACTTAAAAAAAGAAACATGCTGCTATCTTGCAGCTTACACACTCACTGACAGCCATACATTCGACTGCTTGTTTTAAAAACACAAATGAATAATATATATAGATTGTAACAACCAATCAACTTAGACTAGTGCCGTAACTTCGGCTACGTCATGAAAATTAACCAATTAGATGTATTTCATTCAGTGACTGAACCATTTCATTTGAATTTCCAACATTCGGCCCCATCAGTCACTGAATCCTTTTGAAATATAGCCTTTATTATTGAAATAATTTTTTCTTTTACAAGAGGTTTTGTTAAGAAATCGGCCAAATTTTTCATAGAATTTAGATAATTTAGTTCAAATTATTTATCATATAATAATTTTCGAACAAATTTATATTTGATGTCAATATGTTTAGTTTTACTATTCTCAATATTATTTTTCGAAAAATGAATAGCTGCTTGGTTGTCACAATACAATTCCGGTATTCTGAAATCAATTAAATTAAGTTCTTTTAAAATTTTAGAATACCAAATAATACATTTTACACTTTCTGTTAGTGCTATAAATTCAGCTTCCATTGAGCTTAAAGCAATACATTTTTGCTTCTGAGATTTCCAAGCTATTGGTACATTTCCTAATAACATAATATATCCACTGGTAGAATGTCTATCATTTAACTTGCATCCCCAGCTAGAATCTGAATACATAGTTAACCTAGTATTATGAGTATCCGAAAGATTTATTTCATAATACATTGTATTAAACACATAATTTAAAATATCAACAACAATAGTCCAATGATGATACGTATATCCATTACAAAATTGTGACATTGTGTTTACAGCAAATGCAATATCTAACCTGGACCTATTCGCAATAAACGATAGGCATCCAATTAATGTTTTATACGGAATCTGTCTCATAAGTTCCGTTTCTATTATCTCATTTTCTTTTACTCTATCAGGTAAAATACAACCTACTTTCAAAGGTAACGCAATTCGCCTTCTTGGTAAATTTTTGAATATAGTCTTAAGTTTATTTATATATGTATTCTGATGCAAATACACAGAATCCCCGATTCGCTCAAAATTTACACCAAGTAGGTATCTAACTGTTCCCAACTCTGTTATTTCCAATTTAATTTTTATATTAAGAATTGAATTTTCAAGATCACTTTGCGATTTGCTGAAAACGACAATGTCATCTACGTATACCAATAAAATACAATTACTTTTAGTATATAGACCATTACACAACTCATTTTCATGAAATCCAAGTCCAAATAAAATTTCATTTAATTCAATATTCCATTGTCTACCACTTTGGTGAAGACCATATATACTCTTATGCAACCTGCAAACATAATGATCGCATCCTTTTACTGCAAATCCTTCTGGTTGCTGCATGTAAATGAGAATATCCAGGTTTCCATACAAATATGCTCCCTTTACATCTATCTGAGCATGATTCCACCCTAAAATACATACTAACAAAAAGAATAAAAATTTAATTATATCAAAATTCACAAGTGGCGCAAATACATCAGTAAAATCAACACCCGGTCTTTGCTTAAACCCTTCTGCCACCAATCTCGATTTATATTTCTTTACATTATTTTTCTCATCATGTTTAATATTGTATACCCATCTACAACCTAAAACTTTCATATTAGATTTTGGTTCAACCAGATCCCAAACCTTTCTATTCTGCATTAATTTAATTTCCTCCGACATAGCTTCGTCCCATTTCTCTTTGTCTGGAGAAATTTGAGTTTCTTTAAATGTTTTGGGGATTTCAGTCATGTATATCTCGTGTTG
The DNA here is from genome assembly GCA_013235015.1 of Araneus ventricosus. NCBI lineage: Eukaryota > Metazoa > Arthropoda > Arachnida > Araneae > Araneidae > Araneus > Araneus ventricosus. The sequence goes on from BGPR01000931.1 coordinate 92,958, forward strand.
AAAAATATCATTTACAAGGCTTGCTTCATCTAAGGAATCTGAACTAGTTTCATTATCACATTCCGATTTTTCTTCAAAACGCGTATTTGTTGTTGTTGGTTTAAAGTTAAACTGATTAGGGTCAAACTCTAATTTGTTTCTCTCACAATAAATTGTAACATCATTTATGGATCTAAGTCGTTCTTTACTAGGAGGATAATAATAAACATCTATACTTTTACTTTTTTTCCTAGGTTTTTCTAATCTTATCCAAGGTGAAATATCTAACAATGAGGGTTTTTTCGGTGAACTAGATTTTTCATCCTGTGCCCTGCAATCACTATCGTTATTTAAATTTTGATCCAATTGATATATAGCATAGTCATAATGTTTAACTTTACCAAACAAAATTTTCACGCCATTCTTCGTTTCATCAATTTTAACGTGAATACTTTCTACGACTTTCCTTTCTTTAGGTAACCATACCCTGTATCCTCTTCTATTCACAGCGTAACCTACCAATATTCCAATTTTAGCTTTGGGTTGTAATTTATTTCTATTAACTGTTGGTGCATACACATATGCTAGTGAACCAAATGTACGACAATGTCTAATGGAGGGTTTATGTACCGACCATATTTCCATCGGCGTTTTTCCCTCTGTTAATTTATGACTACACCGATTTTTAGTATGAATATACGCATGAAGTGCTTCCGCCCAAAACCTCGGTTGTAAGCCACTATCTTGCAGCATAGTTCTGACCGCTTCAATACTTGACCTATTGAATCTTTCAGCTATACCATTTAATTCCGGTGTATAGAAAGATGTTCTCTCAATTCTAATTCCCAAATCTCTTAAAAATGTCTCAAAATCTTTGTGACAAAACTCCATTCCGTTGTCGGTCCTGACACTTTTAAGTTTCCTTCCTAATTCGCGTTGTACCCTAGATAAGTACTCTTTAAAAATTGAAAATTACTTCACTTTTACTTTTAAGAGTAAATACATCTATTTTTCCAGAAAAATCATCAATTGTGGACAAGAAATATTTACTTCCCCCAAAGAATTAACAGGTGCAGGTCCCCATAAATCCATGTGGACTTTGTCCAAAACAGACTTTGTTACTCGTTTGTACACATAATTCTTTTTCAGAGACGTTCTTGTTGCTTTACCTACATTACAAGCTATACAATATTCATTATCTATTTTAATATTTACTTTCTCCAACCCTTTAACCGATTTATTTTTGCACATATCCTTAATAATAAGAATATTGACATGGCATAATCTCTTATGGATTAAATTTAAATCTACACTAGAATACATTACACTGTCTAATAAAGGATAACCAGATACTATATAAAGCATATCTTGCCGAAAAGCTGAAAAGAAATATTCATTATTAGAATGGCATATACGCATAACATTATTTGACCAAATTATTTTAAGTCCTGCTATGTCCATTCTTGCTCTAATTAGATTCCTCCTCATGTTTGGAGTATAAAATACATCTTTCAAAGTGATTTTAACATTACCTTTAATGTCTTTAACGATGAAGTCGACATCACCTATTCCTTTAACTTCACAGGTAGACTTCTTATCGGCAAGGAGGGCTTTTGTCGTTGTTAGTTCCTTAAAGTTCTTGAACCAGTCACGCTCATAACAAAAATGGGAAGTAGCTGCGGTATCTATCAGGAACTGATCCCAGTCCGTCGAGACTCCAAAAGCTTGATTAGTTCCACAAAACGAAGTTTCCGATGCGAAAGCTTGTTTCTTTTCTTTATTCCGCTTCTTATAACATTTAGATGCATCGTGTCCTTTGCGGGAACAAAAGTCACAAAACGGCCCCATTCCTTTAGGGTAACTGATTTTCCTGTATTGATCAGGGTTTCTTGAAGGGTCCAACACTGCTCCACTGCGTTCAAAAGATTTCTTGCGAGTTTCCTGCTGACGAAATGATCCAACGGTGTATGCATTCTCTGTATAATCTAGGTTCAAATCCTTCTGCTTCAGTTGAATTCTTCCAGCTTCGTTTACGAGTTCTTTTTCAACTTCCCGATGGTTAAATTCTTCATCCTTCAATCTGTAGAGGGTTTGAACTAAATGATCATACTCAGCTGGCAATCTTCTAATAAGTTGTAATGCGATTAAAAGTTCAGGAATTTCAAAACCCGCTTCTTTAACTTGAGTTTTCTTCTCATCGACTAGCTTGCAAAAAATTCCAATGGTTTCTTCTTCTGAATTAAACTTGAGCTCGAAAAATTCATCGATAAGAACTGCCAATCTGGCTTTGGAAGTTGGTTCGAAATTTGTTTTTAAAATGTTCCATGCTTCTTTACCATCTGTTGTGTGTCGGATTAACGGAAGAAATTTTCTTTCCATGCCTTGATAAATTGTAGTGTAACATCTCTGCTTTCTCCAGTCATACTCGAATTTTTCTTTCTCAGTAGCTTGTTCAGGACATGGCTTATCTTCCCCAATTATGAAGCTCCAACAACCACGATCCATCAGCACGACCTTCATGTCTTCCTTCCATGAGGTATAATTAGAACCATCCAACTTCGGGAATGCAAATGGCGAAGACTCCGCCGGCATATTCATCTTCCGATCTGCTTTATATACTTCACAACAAACAGGTACAATCCTTTCGGTTTAATTTAAACAGTACGGCTTAAACTGCATCTGCGAAAAGGAGTACGGGATCGCACGGCCCATAACCACTGTTGGTATGTCGTGAGTGTACTGTTGCAGAGTTAACGCAGATAAAAGGCAGTTTAAAATACAAAATAGCTTTAATCCAGCTTACTTAAAAAAAGAAGCTGCTGTCTTGCAGCTTACACACTCACTGACAGCCATCCATTCGACTGCTTGTTCTGAAAACACAAATGAACAATATATATATATATTGTAACAACCAATCAACTTAGACTAGCGCAGTAACTTCGGCTACGTCATGAAAATTAACCTATTAGATGCATTTCATTCAGTGACTGAACCATTTCATTTGAATTTCCAACATGTTGGCCATTAGGACCCGACCTCAGTACTCGTTTCTATTGCAACGGCCATCATTCAGATTTTCCCGTATGCCTTGGTAGGTCAAGGTGACTATAGACTTATGGTAACCAAGGCTTTTATTTCTTCACCAATAAAAAGCGAATGAACTTATGCTTTTTCTGAATGTATTTCATCAGAAGCTCAGAATATTGTTACATTATTGCATTTCAAAACGAAATTTTTGCGATATAACTTAGAATAACAACAAATAATTAAGTATGCATACACTGATTCAAAAAATTAAATAGTTTCGTAATTCAAACTTACGGAGAATATTAATGAGGACGAATTGGAATTAGGCTTAGTAAATAAAATTTCCGAAGCATAGCATGTGGTGTAATATACAAATTAAATGTAATAAAATCCTTAAATACAAATGATATACAAATAAAGTTATATTTACCTTATGGGAAATTAATTATGTTTAATTTCCCATAAATTAATAACCCATAAATTAATAATAAATTAATAACATAAATAATGTAAATAAGTTATATTTACCTTATGGGAAATTAATTATGTTTATTACACAACAAAAAACATGCATACCTCTTATAATAACAACCAAAGGAACGGCGAAGCAAGTCAGGCTGTTTATAAATAATCTACCGTTGCCATCGGAGAGTTTCCAAACGTACGCCAAAATTGGTGTTCCCACAGGTGAAAATAATTCACGAATGGTGTCGGGTGCGTGTAAGCATGGTGTAAGGATTCTCCAGTATCGGTGTTTGATGCAAACTACACCACTTAAAATGTATATGAACGATTGATTTGGTGTTAACTTGAAATGAAGTGTTTGTTCACACTGTTTTTAAGGTTTTTCAACACCAAATTTGGAGCGACATTACTCCACAGTTTTTACAGTGTATATATTTAGTTTGTAATGTAACAGTTATTTTTCAAGGGCATCTAACTATTTTTTTGTATTTCGCAATTGTAACATAATTCAAATTTTTTTAAAATTGAAAAAAGAGAAACTGGATTTTCCTGCCCCTTTGCAAACTTACTTCCACATACGAATATTATTTCCAATATTCAAAAGAAGATTTCGTCGTTGTTTTATGCTACCAAATATTCTCAAACGGCTTCAATTATGCAAATCTCTCTCTCTCTCTCTCTCTCTCTATATATATATATATATGTATATATATAACGCTAAGGAGGAAAAGGACGTGGCGGAAAAAAGGGGTTAATTTCTCTTTTGTCGATGGAAACGTCTGTTGGCAAACAAAACCGGAAGCCTCCTCCATGTTAGGCATAACTTCATAGAAAGAGCCTGTTATAATATTCGTTGTGGTCTAAGATAACTTTTCCCGAAAAAAATGAGCTTAAGACGTAGAGTTTACAATATTTCTTACAATATAATATTAATGAAGGAGATGGCTTTTGAGAACCAGCGAACGTTCAGGTCAAAGTCAGAATAGTTTAAGTTAGCGACTCGGGTTTTTCTAAGAAAAAAAAGTTGAAACAAAAACTTGCAAATAAATTTTATCAAACTTTTCCCTCAATCTAAAATTCAGCAATCTTTGAAATTTCAAACTACGATATAAATAACAGTTGAAATAAGAAAAATCCCTGTTTCACCTTCCAGCCGTGCGTTACGATAGTACAGCTGTCAAGGCATTGCACTTGGAGTTCAGTGCTCCGGGGTTCGGTCCCTGGGTGAAAACTTTTTTCTCCGAGTGCTTTCACTCGCCATTATTACTCTCTTCTGCCTCCCATAATTATTTCCTCATTTTAGTATCACCTTTATCGATTTATTTTTAATCCATAGCCCTAGAAAAATTTTAGAACACTTTCCCTAACACAGTTCAATTAAAAATAGATTTTACGAATTAACATGCAATTTTCTGTGATTATCTGAAAAGGTCGTAATTATTGAGATAGGTATTTAAAAACTAAGCATTTTCCGAGAAAGTTTCTGTACTGTTAGGCAGAAAAATTTCCCGTGGTAAAAGAAAACTAATGAAACAATTAAGAAATTAAATCGAAAGTGACTGGTGCAAATACTATATTTTTAAGTGACAACTATTGTTGGCATGCGTACTGCGATTATAATATCAATTACTTCATTGTGAAGAAATGTCTGATAATTTTAAATATCCAGCATAATGCGAAAGCTCCAATCAAGTGTGAAGCTTCTTTTAGTTCAATTCTTTTGAGTTTATCTGAGTGTGTGTCCTCATTTATCTCAGCACACATAAACGTATTTGGTAGAAACATTTTAAAAGAAAAAAAGATATAATTCCGGATATTTATTGGGCTGAAAGCCGTACTTCCACATTTTAGTTAAATTCAAAATACATGTTTTGGAGTTATTAAATTAAAACTCAATTTTAAATTTATCCTCAAAACGTTTTTTTTTATCTTAACAATATATTAATAATGAAAATTAAAATTTCAAATATATTAGAAACAATACAACTAAAAATAAGACAAGTGAAAACAGAATTCCACAATCAAAATTTACAATAATAACTTTTTTTTTCGTTTTTGGATATTATCAGCCTCATATCCGACAGAATTTCACGATTGTACTTGATAATAATATAGAGGATTAATAATAATCACGGTAGTAGTCCATGATAAAAGAGGTAGGGATGGAGGTAGGGAGAGTAGAGGATGATAAAATCACGGTAGTAGCCCATACAAATTTTTTACGGTAATGCACAAATGAATAAAAGTACAATTAACAGGAATTGTTACTTTATTTGAGAAATTGTTTTAATCGTATAAATTTAGTGAAAATTTAGCAGAATGTGGGAGATACATTTCATTATTTAATCTTATTTCTTTTATTGTTATTTTGCTCAAGCTAATTTTAAATTGAACTTCCTATTGGAAACAGTTTTGCATGTCAAAGAGAGTTAATTAAAAAAAATCTTTTCAATGTCGTATTTTAAGATTTTGATTGACAGCAACTAATTCTATAAAAAGATTGAACTTTCTATAGTCAGAAGGAATTTCAAGCTTATCCAAGCATTTCCTTTCAAAATTTATACAGCACAGTAATGCAGAACAAGTACTATAAAATTCTTGTACAAGTATTAAACCTAGGAATATCATACAAGGAAATGACTGCCATAAGAATGTTTAATTTTTTTCGTTGGTATGCTGACACGGCTGAGTTGGACTCTAAACATTTAAATTCATAGGTAATACTTTAACACTTTAACACCACACCACACCGCCGTCTCTAGAGCTCATGTGGCTCCTATCCGGGTTGGTATAGATGTAGGTGGACTTTATTGAGTTGCAAAAAAAATTACAGCAATAGAAGAATGACAATGAAGAATTAACAAAGCACATTGCAATTAGCACATTAGTTAACACATAGAATTGCGAACAAGTTGAAGGAGAAAAAAAAGGAAATTTGATAGAAACTGGATTTTCAGTAATTAAATTTTTGCTCTCTCTAATCGCTTTAAAAAAAACTTGTTTGTCCATAAACAAAGCTTTCTGCGCTTTCGAGGGAGTAACGGGATTTGAAAATTATCCTCTTAGGATCAATGAAGACACAAGGTACGGACGTATTTAAATAATGAAAACATTAAAAAAAGTACAATTTTTAGTTCTGACATCGAATTAGTCAAAAAATATTCGAATTATAGACAATATCTTTACATTATTTTAATAGGAAATTCTTGGGACTAGAGAAAAAAAATTCGAATTATTGACGAATTTAGTTGAAAACGTTTCTATTAGCCAACTGCCACTATAAATAGAATTCTTTGAATTTCCAAGAATTATAGAAAAATATCTGGTTAATTTTTATAAGAATCTGAGGAAAATGGGCTAGAAGGAATGAAACTTTATTCTGACTTTAAAACATTTCTAAACATTCTTCCATGACTTGTGTCATGGAAGAATGAGTGTGATATGAGATGTGAGATGTGATGTCATGGATATGAGATGTGAGTAGCCCCCGTGCTTTCCTTTGCGATACCACTGTTTGAGAAACGCATGCTGTGCGACCTTCTGCTAACAGGGTTAACATTTTCATTATGTCCGTAACTTGTGGTGTTCCATCTTTGCAGCCTGGTTATTTTTGTTATTATTAGAAATCGACAACCAAAAAAAAATGGTTAAGGGATAGAATCGGTAAAAAAAAGGCTACAATCTCCCCCATTTTTCCCATCACACTCAATTATCCGGACTTTTCAGGTATCCGGAAATCGGCGTTTCCCGAGCATGCCGGTTAATTAAGCTTTTACTGTAGTTAATACCAAGCACACTTTATCAGCAGTTTGGCCTTAGGATTTATTAATGGTCATAGAAAATGCCAAACGTACAGGGAATTGTTTTCTTTTAAAACTAAAAGGCATATTATTGTCCGATGGAATGAGCGGCATTCTGGGAATTAAAAATGTTTCTTTTGAGCTTGACTCAATCATTTCTGCTTCAATAACGTCACGCTGTAGTTTTGTCACTATTAGCCTTGTTGTATAGCCCATTGCACAGGCGTTTTCAAGACATCAAATTTTGAAGTAGCATTATCACTGCACTTTTTTTGCCACTTGCTGTTGGTTTGGCAAGTGAACGGTCAACCTCATGATTACCTACATGAGATTTTTCTGAGAGAGAAAATTCATTGAGTCTCCACATCGCTTCAGGAGCACTTACATATCTACCATCTAAAAAAGTTAAAAATTCATCATTTGACTGAAGTCTAACTGAAGCTGCATCATGACCTTCATAGACTTATTTATATAGGTACTTAACACTCTTTACAGATGCACACACTTCAATATTTATATGGGAATTGAATTTTTTTTATCAACCAAGGGATGTAAGGTACTATATACTGGTACTATCTACTATATACTGTTGAAAGAGTTTTCCGATGTTATGTAGATTACTTGCCGTCTATTACTTGCTTCACTGGCGTCAAATATGTACAATTGTCCATAGCCAGGTCTGTTTCATTCATTTGAACAGAAAGGAGAAACCATATAATAAATCTGACCATGTATATAGAAGAAATATGGGCATATTCCAGGAGGTGCCTTTATTTCAGCCCCCATAGATGCAAAGGCTAATGCAGCATTATATCTGCTGTCGATAGTTTTTTGCTTCCTGTTAATTGCTGCAGAGTAATTCTTTGAGAAGATCAGGAGCTTCTGTCAGATTTGGAAGATGAACTTTCCCATCATGACATCATCAGTAACAGAACTTGAGTTAAATATCTACCACAATCTGAAGTCTACAATTACGCTGTTGAGAGAACCGTGAATATAAGATGATGAAAGATTCAATTGATATCATATTCCCGGAGAACAAGCTGGTAGCAGTAGGTGGCTACAATAAAATAATCACTTTTATTAAATAATTAAGTTACAACAATAGACGTAACGTTTTTAAAAATAAAAATTCAGATATGTTTCAAGTTTCAGTTTTAACAATGTTTTTATTAACATTATTTGACCGATTTATTATCGAGATTCATTGAACAATGTGTCCATTGATTTGCATTATCGAGATGCGGCCTCTCAGAGCGACTATAAAAGTGCTTCCCACTGCATCTGTCATCAATTCCTGGGTTAGAACTTGCTCTTCACCATTAGGTTTCGGAAGGTACCTTCAAGGCATTACGGGAGGAGCATAGGGGGAGGAGTAATCACTCCTGGCCTCTAGGAGCCAGTTAGTTAAAACTTGCATGAATCGTTAGGCGAGTCCCCGTTTTTTAAACAATCTATTAATTCTTACCTCTTATCTTACCATGGGGTTTAAAAGTACTTCGTTGTTTAATCGTTAGATTAGATTTCGGAAGGTACAATTTTTGATACCAGGAGAGGCTCTGTTGTTCAGTAAAGCGGCTCTGACTTCAAGCCTTCTTTAGGCTTCCAAGAGGCTGGTTGGAGAATTCTGTCGAGCCCTTGTCTCTTGACTTGGAATTCTGTCCACCGCCCACGATGTCTAGGGACGGGCGGGGGAGGACGGAAAGACGTCCTAACCTCTTGGATGTCGTTGGGATAAAAATTGTACGAATTTATGTTATTTTTAACCTTTATCCATTCCATACCTATCAATTTTTTCTACTTGTAAAACGTTATCTTCTATCCCTTATCTTGCCCTTACCCTTATCTATACCTTTTAAAACTTAATAACTTATAAGTATAAGTTATTAAGTTAAAACTTAAAAGTATAACTTATTCCTTTTTTAACCGTTTTCTTGCCATGCAGTTGAAAAGTGCTTCATAGCTGTAATCCTTAGGAGAGATTTCGGAAGGTACCGTTTATGGCTCCTAGGAGGCTCTGTTGTTGGAGAATTCAGTCGACCGCCCCATTTGAGAATCGCTAGGGTAAGGGCTCTTTAACGCGCCCAAGGCCTCCAGGGTGAGGGGAACGACAGTAGCACACCTCCTCGTGGTGTTCCCTGGGAAACGATGCAGTTCTAGTTCGAAACTGCGTTGGCAAAGTTGCTACAGAACGTAACGAAAAGAAAATTCCAGTGGCACATGACTATTTGACTGACACTGCCGTGTTGAGAGAAATAATGCAATAAGGATTATTAACATTTGCTTGTTCGAAAGGATTTTTTTAATTGCATTAATTACTTTTTGAAGCAAACAATACATAATAAAAAATACTATACATACAAAGAAACCATAAAATAATTAACAGCATGATTGATAACATTAATTGACATCAAATGTTATCCAAAAGAACAGAAACTAGGCTTACGTAGTTCCTCAACATATGTTTATTTGAAAAGCAATTTACTTAAAGATATTTATGAGTAGAAGTTTAATCAAAAGTTTCAGATTATTTCTGCTTGCTAATCAAAAAAAGTAGACGTTGCTAGTATTTTTGTGACTCTAAAAGTCATTCAATCGACCGCACTTTTAGTCAGGACGCATAGCTGTCGAAGAATTAAATTATTGAAAAAATTAAATTATTAATTATTAAAGCATGGATTTCAGTTGCAGAATACATAATAATTGTATATACAAATTGAAAGAAATAAACAGGAGTTTGGCTGTACTCTTATAAATGAATCCATTCTTTTCATATCGAATTGCATAAAAATTTAATATTCATTTTTCTTTCAATGAAACGTCTTATACATATAGTTTGGTAATAAGCATGTGATGATGCATTATTTATGAATAAAACGTTTTTCATCAATGTCTGTAGTGATTGGGAAACAGAGATTTTGGGTGTACATTGACGCCTACCATAACATTAACTGTAAAACTAGATTATTTTCTAGATGAATTGCATTCAAAAAATCTCCTATATTACAAGAAAAAAGTACAACTGTTTTATGAATTAAAAAATATTAAGGTATTAAAACTACATTAAAAGAGCCGCCTTAAAGTAAAACATTAAATAGAAAAATAAAAGAAAGAGATGAAAGAGTCCGGCATTCCGAAACGGGAAATCCAGCGATCATAATACAGTTACTTCAAGCAATGCCATGTTAGTTACTTCAATTTTCGTCAAAGAGGATTTGGGAAGAGGATTTTTTCCCAACATTTTGGATTTGTGGAAGCTAGATTCGATTCGTATTAAAGATCTTATTGAGAAACTTTCAAAAAAGGAACAAGAAGATTTAACCAAAGAGCATTTTCTTCAAACTGCTTCATAAAATTTTGTATTATGTCTATGAACGAATAGTTTTGGAATGGCTACATGAATTTATAATCGAAGAAGTTCCAATCGATGAAATATACAGGTATGTGCGGTAAGTTGTCTGGAAACTACTTACCGCACAGACTTTTCCTAAAAGAAAGCAGTTCAACACCTATTAGGCCTTTTATTCGATGCATCTGCTCTAATGAAGGGACAGCCATTCTAAATGAATCTCTGCATAATGGTCCCAACTTAAATGAGCTTATTCCTGATATTCTGTTGCGATTCAGAGAAAAGAAATTTGGTATTACTGCGGATATTAGGAAATCTTTTCTACAAATTAGCACCTGAAAAGATAGATTTTTTACAACACAAAGTTTTTCGTCATACCAGAATTATCTTTGGAGTTCCAAGCAGTCCTTTCTTGTTAGAAGCTGTATTAAAGTATCGTTTTGCTAAGAATTGCGAATTTGGCCCATTTGTAACAAAATGCTTTTCGAATAGTTTCTATAGGGATAATATTTTAATCAGCGTTCATTATGAATCGGAATTGAAACGTTTAATTAATGTCTCAAATGATCTTATGATCTTCATAATCCAAAACTATTGATTTATTGGGGCTGTAATGGAATAAATCAGAAGACATCCTTTCAATTAATCTTAAATGGTTGAAAGTATCATTACCAAATAGAATTACCAAATTAGAATTACCAAACGCACAATGTTATCAGCTACTCTCAATGTATGTGATCCGTTTCGATTTGTTTCACCAATAATGCTTTGCCATCAAGCTTATGCTACAAAAAACAGAACGAAATCATTGGAACTCTTGATGAAGAATTTGTCCAATGGTTCAGAAAGCTAGAAGCATTGAAGGGAGTTCGGGTTCCTCGCTGGATTAACATTACTCCAGATGCCACAAAGAAATTCTTCATACACACCTTTTGTCATGCAAGTAAAGATGCATATGCAGCCGTTTCTTATCTTGCACAGTAAGATGAAACGAATCGGTCCTTTGAAGGATGCAAACATACCGAGATTAGAACTACTCGCTGCATTGCTGGTAGCGAGATTGACAAAATCCTTAATAGATGGCCTTGGCTGAACGACTGTTAAATTTTTTTATTGGAGCAATTCTACAACTGTTCTTACGTGGATGACTAAAGAAGAAAAGACCGTTTACGTCAACAATAGAGAGCAAGAAATACGGAAAATTTGCCAGCCTTCTTCTTGGGGTCATGTGTCTGGGGTTGAAAACCCTGCAGACTTACCCACGAAAGGACGTAAAGCCAGTTACTTGGTCAAAACCAGATTTTGAGAGGGACCAAGATGGTTGAGTTCATTTCAAGACAAGGGAGCCTCCAATGATTTTGAATTGGACGAAGACAAGATACTGAAAGAGCGAAAGAAAAGTTCAGTGCCCGCTTTAGTATCTGTAGAACAAGAGTCATCTACTGAGTGGTTCTGTTGATGTTTTTCAAAATATGAAAATATGGTAGGATGGCTCACAAGGTTTATTCAGAACTGCCGTTCCATAAAAGAAAACAGAAACATAGGGGAACTTTCGGCAAGTGAATATGGAAAAACAAAGTTAATAATTTTCAGAATTGTTCAGAAAAAAAATTTCAAGGTGAAGACGACAAGAAATTCAAATTTCTTTCTGTTTACAAGGACGAAGATGGTCTTTTACGGGTTAAAACAAAAGTCATCTATAGAAAAGACACTGACAATTTTAGGAAACCCGTCCATCTCCCATCAGAGCAGCAATAGAACCTTTTGAATGATACTAATTTTATTTCTGTGAAATTTTCCCTTCGAGTTTTAATAGTTCCATAATTTTTAATTAAGTTCAGACGATTATGGAATAACGAAGATTTATAGCTACTCCGTTGCTAGGCAATGGTTAGACTTTGAACTAATTCACCTTTATTTCTGAAAAGTTTGCTTATTTTTATAAATATCCATATAATATAATATATGAGAAAGTGTGTCTGTCTGTTTGTTATGCATTCACGGCCAAATTGGCAGAATTGTAGCTTGAAACCCAGGAACGGACATCGGGTAGGTGACATCATGGTAAATTCAGTATTTTTGATTACAGATAACAATTAAATAGTTAACAAGCGATGAAGATTACTACTTTATTTTTCAATCAACTGTCACGTGATTCTTAAGGAATTTGTAAACAAAATCAACTGTCACGTGATCCTTCAGAAAAGCTCAAGCATTTGAAATAACTTATTTTTAAAGTCAATCATCACGTGATCTTGCTGAGAAAAGAAATAGTAATTATTTAATAAAAAGTAACTAAAATAAAATTTTTCTTTGTTGACCTAAGTAGAAATTGACTTTAATCCCGAGGTTACTTTTTTCTTCTAGCTCCTTTAAAACCGGGAATTTTTGGGAGGAAGAGGCATGAATTGGACTCTCCCAACCTGTTGGTCATTTACTGGTCTGGGTGGAAATGAAATAGCAAGGACAATATTTACTAATCTACTGAAGGCACAGAATACCTGTTTATCTTGGATTAAAGCTCACTCGGGCTATTTTGGAAATGAGCAGGTAAATTATATTGCCAAACAAGCAATTGAAATATCATCAAATGTTTTGACATTGAAATATGCAATATCGCATCTTAAAAGGGTTTTATAAAAACATTTGTTGACTAAGAGGCAGAACATTTGGAGCGATGGTGATACGGGTAGATCGACTTATGTAATAGCTCCAAAAGTTTCTTTTAAACCACTTCTAGAGAGGAAATTTTATTTTTCACCAACCACGGTCCATTTCCAATATACTTTCAACGTTTCAAGTTGGCACCCTCACAGTTTTGTAGTTGTGGCGAAAATGGTACGCCATTGCAATATGCTGCATCATGCATATTTACTTTCGCATGATGAAGCCTCCTGCCATATAATTTCAAGATCAATGGTTTAAGGATGTAGCCAAAAACGAACTTTCAAGGAAAAAGATTAAATTAATAACCAAACATATTCGTAATTATGAATTGCTGTTCTAACCAGATTCATAGTGGCAGCAACTAACGGTTCTAGTGACAACAATAAAATGTCAAAGCGTGATTCATAATGGCAGCAACTAATGGCTCTACTGGAAACAACTAATTGATGAAGTGCGATTCATAGTTACTGCAACTATATGTTCTAGTAGCAACAACTATTGGTTCTAGTGTGATTTGAATATGTTTCAGACTGAATAGTGAAAAAAAAGTTATTCGCTGAATACTTGTTTTTTAAATAAGACTGCTATTGGAAAACATCTTGAATATATAGATATAACTGCTTGAACTGCTTTTATGTAAAGGTTGTTGTTTTGATAGTGCTTAAGTTCATTTTATTATTCATTTATTTATGATATTTTTCATTTTCAATTCTGTACGTTTCTGGAAATTGTAAATTGTTTTGTAAAATTTTGTTTCTCAAGAAAGTGGTTAGAGATTTTGGTTGTGGGGGCGGTGTCTCTGGGTGTGGTGTTCGTGCTTTATCCACTTTGTGCCCATTTAAAGCCCATGAGGTGACTCTATTAGTCATAGATATCAGGGGTTCAGGGTGGCGTTAGGTCAGATGTCGAGGACGACACCTGAGCTGGCATCCCCTCTTCAGCATGACACCAGTGGAAGAACGTTTGAACGCGGAGAAGAGAGAAATAAATTCAAAGGAATCTATAAGGCCAAAAGAGAAAAATACAAGAGAGACCTCTTAAAGGCGAAACGTAAGCCCTTTCGTTCTCTCTCTGTCTCAGCTACCCGAGCGTATATATACATATAGTATTGTAGACAATATAAAACCATTGTTAAAGATCTCATCCTCCCTTCCGAACTCTTTAAACAACAAGGACAGACAGAAAGTGGCACTGCAAAATCATTTGCATTAAAAATTTTGGCCGAACTGTACCCTCACTCCCCACATGAACAAACAATCGACCAAACTGCAACAATAGAAGAGTCACCCTTCCAGGACACAGAGATCAGGCAAGTTTTAAAAACAATTCCGCAAAACAAGACCCCGGGTATGACTGCATTTACAACGTCGTACTTAAAATAATCTACGCTGTTAGAAGATATGGAATAGAGCTCTCCATATCTTCTAACAGCGTACTGTAATAAATGCCTCGCTCTTCAGTCCTTTCCAAAAGCACTGAAAATTGTAATTGTCTTTTTCCATAAAACAGATCGAGACAAATCCATTCTTAGTTCCTACAGACCAATTACCCTCCTTCCAACAATAGGCAAGGTTCTTCAGAAACTACTTCTGCAGAGGTTGAACTCCGGTCACAAAATTTGATGCATCTTATTCAGTTTTGCTTCCGGGAAGGAAAGTCGATTGAGCATTCTCTTATATGCTCCAAGACAAAATACAAGAAGCAAAATAAAATAATAAATATTCAGTTAGCCTCTATTTAGATATTAATGGTGCTTTCGACCATCTTCAATACCACGCAATAAGAGAAAGGCTTAAGAAACTTAATTTGAACACATCTACATTAGTAACTCTTAAAAGTTACTTTACACTAAATGACAGACAGGTCGTTTTACAAACCAACGAAGGACCTGTTTTTTCTCCACAGAAACAAGGCTGTCCTCATTGTTCTCGCTCTGGACCTATGTCTTGGTATCTGATTGTCGACGAAATCCTCGCTGAAGAATTTCGACCTGATTTTCACCTCCAGACGTTTGCAGACGACTTTGACTTTCACATTTGCTCCGGAACTAGAGATGGTCTCAAAATCTTGAACCAACAAACACTTGATATCTTTAAAACTTGGACGGACAGTATCCAACTTCGTATTTATACCTCAAAGTCAGCATACATGCTGATTGGGAAAATTGTTCGAGGTCCCACTATCAAATGGGGAACAGAATCTATAAAAAGAACTCGTACCATCAAGCACCTAGGGATCATCCTCGACGAAAAGCTTAATTGGGCTGCGCATATTAAACATCAAAGCATAAAAGCTTCCCTCACCCATCAAAGAATGGCAAGAATAGTCAGGGCAACCTGGGATCTCAAACAAGAACATCGAAGGATACTTTATTCTACAATGTCAGAGAGTATGATTCTCCACGGTGCTGCAAGTTGGGCACTGAATATTATTTCCGTCAGAAATAATTATTCCTGATGATCCAAAGGAAGTTTCTGTTATTCATCACCGGAGCCTACCGTACCACACCAACAGCAGCCCTGCAGTCAATAACTGGGTTTTTACCTCTTTACCTAAGGACGGAACAAGAAGCTGTTTACGTTCGACTGGTAAGACTGAGATGAGAGAATACTTCCAATGGCGAAGGAATTTTTCCCAGAAGATTTCGAAGAGAAATGCCTTTATCTCAGACATCACACTTTTAAATTTGATCTTCACAATATAATTAATCGTTCGTCCTATAATTCAGATTCTACAGGGCTCAGTATATATACAGATGGATCAAAAATGGAGGTTAACGCAGGTTGCTCCTTCATGTTTCCGCAAGACAATACACATGAATGAACGGTCAAACTACGATCAGAGAATAGGGTATTCGAGGCAGAACTCTTGATAATGCATGAAGCTATAATTCTGGCAATCTATCAAAATATGGTTTGCAGCATCTGCAGCGACAACATGTCTAGTCTTCTTGATATCAAATCACTTAAAACTATCGACAAAATAGCTAAAAAAATTCAAACTTTGCTCTTCCAACATCGAAAAATAATCATAGACTGGATTAAAGCTCACAATGGTCATTTGGGAAACGAAAAGACTGATCAATTAGTAAAAAGAGCTACGATAGAAGGAACTGCTTTCAATATACAAAAGCCAATTAGTTTCTTGAAGAAAACACTAATACAGTTTTCTCTAGAATTCTGGCAGAGAGAAAGGGAAAAAGGAACGAGTTCAAGTCACACTTTCGATGTCTTACCGAAGGTCGCAGCAATGGTCCAGGAACGAAATTCTATTCGTATCTGGAAATGTCTCATTTCCTAGCTATTTCAAAAGATTGGATTGACTGTTTCATACAACTGTGCATGCGGTGACAAAGGCACTCACGTCTTCTTTTCCACCGCTTGTCCTCTTACTCTTTCCTTTCATTTCAAAACTCCCACAACAATTCATAAACTTCCCTGGCTTCCAAATCTTGTCTCAAATCCACATTCAAGAGGAATACCGAACTCCATTCAGAGTTCATACAGACATATGAGTAGCTGCTTAGAAGCTGAAACATTATTTTCCCATCATCACCCTAATATAAACTCTAAAAGAACATCTATGGACGACGTTACTTTTGTCCTCGATGCCATTTCGCCATAAATAATTTACCCAAGATTCTGTGCAAGATTTTTTTATCTCTTAAGAGTCTTTGCTATTCTTAAATTATTTACTGTACACACAAATATGCTTAACCATTCTAGTGTTATTCATCGCTACAAAAAGTATGTTTAAGTATCTACTTTTTCATTTGATACTCTTTTTAAGAATATGTATTTGTTGTTTGAATTGTTATTCCTTAAACACTATTAGCCTATTTGTAGAAATTTGATTGTCTAAGTAGTTTATCCCCATTTTTGTTTATTTCTGTTGTCTTTTATTTGCTTTCTTTCCTTATTATTTTATTTTATTTTTTATTGTTTGTTGAAACTCGATCTACTATTTTAATATGTCACCCTATTCTAGAAAACATATTTAACCAGTGCGTGTTGCTTTTGTATTTGTTTATATTTGTATATTTGTACTCATTTTTTTCTCTTATGCTAACTTTTATAGATAACACCTCTTATGTAGACAATTCAAACTGATAGCTATAAGCTCCTTCATCCCATCCAAAAATAGTGCAATTTATCAAAAGAAAAAGAAAATATTTTGCAACGCTAGTTCAGCAAAAATTTTGCTGTACTTTTTTCCAGAATTCGCATATTTTAAAAACATTCCCACCCATTTAAATCTTATTTCCAATAATTTTCAAATATTTTTCCTCCTTTTCTTCTCACAGTTATTTAAAAAAAGAAACACCACAGATCTCCCCATTCCCACTCACATCCATCCGAAACTGATCAGGAGCGATCTACTCTAGGAACGGGGATGTGACGTGGCATAATAGTAGTAGCATCAATTTCTGAACGGCTGGATCAATTTTGATGAAACTTGGTGCACAGGTTCCTCATTAGCCGACTTAAAGTACTGTAGGGGTAAATAAGCTCTAAAGCAGCTGCTCAGAGTAGCGTGGGTTAATGTCACCAAAAATATATGTAACAAATAGGTCGATTGACATGCTTGACGATTTAGATGAATTTTGGTAGAGATGTTTCTCATTAGCCGACTTGAATACTGTAGGGGTATATATGACCTAACCGGGATGCTCAGGGTAGAGTGGGAGAAAGTCTCCAAAATACTTGTAACAAATAGGCCGGTTGACAACCTTGAAGATTTTGGCGGCTTTCCCCATCAGGTACCGTTTTTAAGATAGGAATGCTAACTTCAATGTTTTCTGTTAGGTGACGCTGTAAGTGGTTTCATCGCGCAGCGCGTAGCTATTTTACTATACCAGACACCACTTTCATTCACCACTTATCTACCGTCTTTCTGAAGTTAAGGGGGTGATTCTTATTTCAGTGGGTACTCTGCATATTCATATTGTCTATGTGGTTGTTTCCATTTTCAAAGTTGTTAGAAAATGTAGCTATTTTAATAGGATAAAGCTGAATAATTTAATTTATGAAGAGCACGAAATCATATTATATGTATTGCACTACTGTCTTAAATTTTGAAACAGCTTTTATTACAATCCAACGACAAAAAAGAATACAAATAAATTACGTGTAATATTTTTTTTTCTTTTTCAATGAATTAAAATGAAAACTATTCAGGAATTTAAATCATTACTAATCTATATGTATAACTTGATTTCATGTTTCTATTAAACTAACAGCTTTATCTTATTATGTGTAATACTAAAATCAAATTTTCTTTTCAATATTATTTTTAAACGTTTAATAACACTGTTTTTGTCTGGAATTTTATTTAAGCAGAGAGAACATTATGAGTAGAGTTGAGATAAGTATTTTCATTTATTCTAATAAATGAGATTAATTTTTAAATGGTACTATATATATATATATATATATATATATATATATTATGCTTTAAAGTATTAAAAGATACACATTTTTGTTCCTAGTAAGTGCACTTCATCTATTTTGAATTTTACTTAGGATGAATTCTCTTAAAATAATAACATGTTCTGAATATTATAAAATGCTTTGTCAGCTATATATAGATGGAAAATTTTCAGAATAAATGCTTTGCATTCCATTACGTAAAACTGTATTATTAAGTATAACTCTTCTATAAATAACCAAAATCAAATGAGTATGAATTAATCTAATGTTCACATCGAGGTACTTAATGCAATTGAAGTCATCATTCCAAAATACATTGCAAGTGCATTAAAAATTTCCATCTAAGAACTTTTCTTTCTGTATATTTCATGTAATATGGCCATTTAGTGTCAAAACTGACAATATCCAAGGAACTTACCGTATTTTTAAGAACACTGTCTATTGTGGTTTCAAAATAAGAGGAGATTTGTAAAGGCTGCAGGAAAAAGTAAACAGTCAGCTTTATGACAGTCCCTTTGGGATTCTCTTTTTAGAAGTCTGCAAATGGAAAATTCCGTGAAAGAGATGCTTTCAAAAATAGATTCAAGTACATTTATTTCCAGATATATTGAGTATTTTAAAGGCCGACGATTAAGTTTCGGTCGAGCAAATTGATAACATTATGTATTCATGTATCTGTAATGATATCAAATACATCTCTTTTATGTATTTAAACGCAACAAAGATAAAATGGTTTCCATCTTCAAAAACAAGGAAGATTTCATGTATTTCTATCCATTACATGCAACATTTCAGTCTTTAATGCAATAATTTATGTTGTAAACATTTGTTAATATTCAGTGAAAATGTACAGAAAATGAAGGTATTTACAATAAATAGAGACATTCTAAAACGTTCTTACCCATGATAACATTATATTTAGAGTAATTCACATATTCAAAGAGCATCAATATGAAAATAAATCACTCGTATTTCAGAAATTTCATGAATAATCCATCCTCTTGAACTTATTTTCAGTATTAGGTAGATTCCTTATAAGAAGTCTACCTATTGCAATGGTTCTCATAACACGACTTCCGAAAAATTTCCGCAGATCTTCACCGATCATGACCGCTAGAACTCAAAACTACCCTTCGTTATATATATATATATATGTTGGATATGTTGTAAGGATAGTGAAAATCTCGGTCGAGTTCGTAGATGGGCTATCCAGCTCAAAGGGGGTGGAAATTTTCATTTTCCCATAAATCCTTTACAATTGAAAATAGAGAGAAAATTTAAATTAGAGAATTATTGTCTTATCATAACCAACAATTTTTGAATTTAAACTTTTTCGATAGCTGCAATTGCTTAGAAGTTATTAGCTGAAAAGTTATTTTCCCTCCCTTCCATCCTCTCTCCCCAATTTAAAATACCTTTCAACCTATGCATGTTTCCCCCTTGTTGGAAAACTCTCGTCATTTGTAGTCTCTTCCACCCTCTTTCATTCTTGTAGGTCTAATCCTTATGAAAATAGAAGGCGAAATGTTCTTTTAATTATATATCCAGACTTTTCATTTTCCCATAATTCTCTCTCCCTTACGAATGAAGATAGAAAGAACATTCAAATTAGGCGAATTATTGCCTTCTCACAACAAACAACTTTTTCATTGAAACGTTTTTGATAGCCACAATTGCTTAGAAGTTATAAGCTAAAAATCAATTTTCAATCCCCGCCCCCAACTTATCATTTCCCCATAGCTCTGTTACGACTAAAGATAGAAAGAAAATTTCAATTAGGGGAATTATCACCTTATCATAACAAACTACTTTTATATTGAAAGTTTTTTTGACAGTAAGAGTTACTTAGAAGTTATGAACTCCCATCAGCCGCATTCACTTCCACTTTTTATACGTTTAACAAGTTGATATACCTGGCTTTGCTCCGCATTAAAATGTTTTCATGTTTAATATTTTTAATGTAAAAATTACTATTGTATAAATATTATAATACACAAATTCCTTTTCTGATCTGAAACTTTTTTAATTAAAATGAGAATACCGATTGAAACAAACGATTTTTTAAAACAGCCGTTTTCTCCATAAATTATTATTTGTTATACGGGTACTTCAAATTTTGTTACAATTACTAAAATAAAAGAAAGGTTTGAATGAATATTTTGAATTAAATTAACTAGTTAATTATTCAGTAATTTAAAGAATGAAAATAAATCAATCATTACTTGGTTCTAATATAAATTGTTAATCGTCTACTTTTAAAATTTTCTTTTAGCATTCGTCCTGAATTCTGTGAATGTATTCTGGCAACTATATATATTCGTATTATTCTTGTTTTTCAACAATAAGGAATATTGTTACGAATTCTGTACAAAATTAATTTTGAAAGAATTTTAAATTGAGAGAAACAAATTAATGGAAATGAAAGATATCGCGG
Organism: Araneus ventricosus; assembly: GCA_013235015.1. NCBI lineage: Eukaryota > Metazoa > Arthropoda > Arachnida > Araneae > Araneidae > Araneus > Araneus ventricosus. The sequence goes on from BGPR01000931.1 coordinate 114,108, forward strand.
CTAAACGCCTTGTTTAATTTTTAATTAAGTGAAATTTTAAGCAACTTTTAGGCTTTGAAAAGATGAAGGTGACATTTCTTTTTTCTTAAGTAAAAAGTGCGCAAAGTTTGGTTGAAATCAGTCCAGTGGTTTAGTAGGAAATGTAGAACATACATATATATCCACAATGACTTTTATTTAAATTAAGATAATTATTAGATAAATATAAAATTAAGATTACTGGCAAATAGTATGAGCCATAAAAAAGGTTTTAGTGAAGATTTTGTCAAAATTAATTATTTAATTTTAATTAAGTAAATAGTTAATTTTATAATCAGTTAATTTGACAGATTACTTTAATTTGATATTTAATTAAACATGGCGGGGCCAAGATT